>CM056058.1:82689359-83115238 GCA_029574335.1 Rana kukunoris | reverse complement strand
TACCAATGCTTTCCAGCCTGGAGGACAGATGTGGGGTCTAATTGACCCCACCTCTCTCTATAAAGAGGACCTGTCACACATTAGTCCTATTACAAGGGATATTTACATTCCTTGTAATAGGAAGAAAAGTGAAAAATAATACAAAAAAAGGGACAAACAAGTGCAAAAAGAAAAATATTAAGTAAAAAAAAAAAACGAAATTTAAAATGCCCCTGTCCCTAGTAGCTCGCACTCAGAAGCGAACACGCATGCAAGTCCCACCCACATATGTAAACACACTTCAAACCCCACATGTGAGGTATCATAGCGTGCGTTAGAGTGAGAGCAATAATTTTAGCACTAGACCTCCTCTGTAACTCAAAACTGGTAACCTGAAAAAAAAAGTCAAGCGTCGCCTATGGAGATTTTTAATAACGAAGTTTAGCGCCATTCCATGAGTGTGCGCAATATGAAAGCGTGACAAGTTAGGTATCTATTTACTCGGTGTAACATCATCTTTCACCTTATCCCTAACAATTGGGCTAGCTTTACTGCTTTCTTATTTTTTCATTCATGAAAGCCAAAAAAAATAAAAGTTTGAAAATTTTTGGCGCAAATACCGTTGGAAATTTGTAAGAAAAAATGTCCGCCACTTTATTCCCTAGGGTGTTTGTTAATAAAATATATATATTGTATATATACAATATATATATATAATGTTTGGGGGTCCTGAGTAATTTTCAAGGAAGAAAATATAATTGTTACATGAAGGAGAGAAGTGCCAGAATAGGCGCGGTATGGAAGTGGTTAAAGTGCAACAATAAAAGTTAAAAATTCCTTGAAATTTCGTACCATGGGGGGGGGGGGGATCAGGGCCGCCATCGGGAATTATGGGGCCCCTTACACAGCTTCAGGCATGGGTCCCCTGGAGCAGAGAACAGGGGGGGTGGGTGCTGCCGTCAGAAATTGAGAAGGGGGGGCTGCCGCAATTTGATGAGCGGGGGGTTCCTTTACAAAAAAATAAATATAGAAAAATATATATTAAAAAAAGGGTGGTAGCCATCCGGGGGCCCTGGGGACCTCTGGGCCCTTTAATAAAAATAAACCTCTGGGCCCTTTAATGAAAAATAAAATAAAATATCTATATATATATATAAAATAAAAAATAAAAAAGGGGGTTGCCTTGGGAGCTCTGGGAGCTGTGGTGGCTCAACGTGATTGGCACTGCGCTGACAAGCTGTTCACCTCTGCAGCCAATGGTTCGGATCCCGGTCTCGGCTACATGTGAATTGAGTTTGGTGGTCTCAGCCCGGCTCCCGGTGGGTGTGCTATGCAAGGTACACCTGTGCTTAGTATGCCCATCCCCCCTCACAAAAAAACCACCACACTTGCAACCCACGAAATTGGTTTAACACGCACGCACTTTGGCCATGAGGTCTCTTAAAATAAAGAGAGGCGAAGGACCTACAGGGCTGGCTGGGTGGGCTAGACTCCCTCATAGGGGGAGTCCCTCTGTCCCGTCGGGCTCCCAAGTGGAGCAGGTAGGGTGGGGTGAGCGAGAGGCCCCCCCTCACACCCGCCATTGCCACCGGGGGCATGGAGAAGGATGGCGATTGCCTCCGGGGGGAGGGTCTGCCTACTCCCAACTCCTGCAGTCCAGCTCCTCTCTCTCGACTTCACGCACAAAATACACTTTAAAAACAAAAAAAACAAAAAAACTTTTTATACATTTTTATACATTTTTATAAGCAAAAAGGTTGTCACCTGGGGCCCTCTGGGCCCTTTCATAATAATATTATATATAAATATATATATATATATATATATATATGTTAAAAAATAACTAAAAAATATATACAAATATATAATTTTTTGTATTTTTTTTAAAAAAAAGGGGGGTTGTCATCTGGAGCCCTGGGGATCTCCGGGCCACTGGGGACCTCCAGACCCCTAAAAAAAAAACATTGGCCCTTTAATAACAAAAAATATGGGGGGTTGTCACCCAGGGCCCTGGGGGCCTCTGGGCCCCTGGGGACCTCCGGACTGCTAAAAAAAAAAATACAAAAAATTGGCCCTTTAATAAAAAATAATAAAACAAAATTAAAAAATATATAAAAAAAAAAAGAGGGGGGTTACCATCTGGGGCCCTGGGGCCTCCAGGCATCTGGGCACCTCCGGACCCCCGGGCCCCTTACAGGTGTACTGCCTGTACCCCCCTGATGGCGGCCCTGGGTGTAATGTCAGCATGTGAAAAGTGACATTCTGAAGGAAAAAAGCCATTTAAAATGGACTCACGGCAATAATGAATTGTCAGCTCCTGGCAATTGCAGGAGAATTCATTCATAAAAAACACAAAAAAAAAGCGTGGTTTTCCCCCCAAATTCAATAACCAGACCCTTTAGGTCTGGTATGGATATTAAGGGGAACCCCGCCGTCAATTTAAAAAAAAAATGATGTGGGGTTCCCCCCAAATATCCATAACCAGACCCTTCAGGTCTGGTGTGGAATTTAAGGGGAACTCCACCCCAAATTTAAAAAAAAAATGGCGTGGAGTCCCCCCTAAAATCCACACCAGACCCCTTATCCGAGCACGTTGACCTGGCCGGCCGCAGAAAAGAGGGGGGGACAGAGCGCGTGGTCCGGCAGACAGCGGGGATTTCAATTGGAAGCGGCGGCTCCGGCGAAGAAGAACAAGAAGAAGAAGATGCGGACGAGAAGGACAGTGGAAGGAGAAGAAGATGGAAGAACATTCCGGTCAAGATGCGGGAATAGAAGACCCAAGACAGAAGCAGAGGAAGAAGAAGAAGGAGGAAGAAGAAAAGAAGAAGAAAGAAGCTAATAAAGGACTTGTCAAAAACCGGCTTTTGTCGTTTTTAACCCTTGACACTTTTTTTTTGGTGAAATGGTAGAGGTACAATGTACCCCATTACCATTTCACACAGGGGGGGGGGCGGGATCTGGGGGGCCCCCTTGTTAAAGGGGTCTTCCAGATTTCGATAAGCCTCCTGCCCGCAGACCCCCACAACCACCGGGCAAGGGTTGTGGGGAAGAGACCCTTGTCCTCATCAACATGGGGACAAAGTGTTTTGGGGGGTACCCCAAAACACCCTCCCAATGTTGAGGGCATGTGGCTTGGTGCGATTCAGGTGAGGGGGGGGCGCGCTCTGTCCCCCCCTCTTTTCTTCGGCTGGCCAGGTTAACGTGCACGGATAAGGGGTCTGGTGTGGATTTTGGGGGGGACTCCACGCCATTTTTTTTAAATTTGGGGTGGAGTTCCCCTTAAAATTCACACCAGACCTGAAGGGTCTGGTTATGGATATTTGGGGGGAACCCCACGTAATTTTTTTAAGAAAATTGACGGCGGGGTTCCCCTTAATATCCATACCAGACCTAAAGGGTCTGGTTATTGAATTTGGGGGAACCCCCACGCTTTTTTTTTTTGTTTTATAAATTAATCTCTCACATTTCAGGGCCTCAAGAAAGGAGAAGGCCATCAGTACATCATGTGTGATAATTTTTTTATGATTTTCATCATAGCTTGTAAACAGGCACCAGGAGTTGTGGGGCCCCTTACACAGCTCGAGGCATGGGCCCCCTGGATCAGAGAACTGGGGGGCAGGGGGGTGCCGCAAGTTGAGAACTGGGGGATGCCACCGCGAATTGAGAAGGGGGGCTTTGGGTACTGACAAAAGATAATGGGGGATGCCATCTGGGCCCCTTACAGGTCGGGGGTGGCTTCGGGTGCTGACGAAATGAAATCCGGGCCCCTGGGGACCTCCGGGCCCCTTACAGGTGCACTGCCTGTACCACCCTGATGATGGCCCTGCTTGTTGACTCTTTAAATTAACAGACTAAATAATATCCCCTAATTTGGGCAAATTTTTACCAAAGATACGTAGCAGTATAAATTCCGGCACAAATCTATGAACAAAAATTACTTGTTTGACTAATTTTATAATAGAAACGGAAAAAGGTGTTTTTTTTTTCAAAAATTTCTTAGTTTTTTTTACTTGTATTGCAAAAAAGAAAAAACCCAGTAGTGATTAAATACCACCAAAATAAAGCTCTATTTGTGTGAAAAAAAATGAGAACAAAATTGGCGTCCTTTTTTTTTTATTATTATTTTCTGCTATAATACATCTAAAAATATATATATATATATAAAAAAACTAATTTATTTATCAGTTTAGGCCGATATATTCTACATATTTGGTAAAAAAATCGCAATAGGCGTATATTGATTGGTTTGCGCAAAAGTTATTGCATCAACAAACTATGGGATAGATTTAGGGACTTTCATTATTTTTTACTAGTAATGGCAGCGATCTGTGATTTTTAGCGGGACTGCAACATTGCAGACAATGGGGACCACTGACATTATTACATTGATCAGTGCTATAAAAATGCACTGACAAAAGTACAAAATTGCACTGGCATGGAAGGGCTTAACACTAGGGGGCGATCGAGGGGTTAAGTGTTTTCCCTGGTTGTGTTCTAACTGTAGGGGGAGGGGCTAACTGGCACATGACAGAAATCACTGTTTCCGATCACTGGGAACAGAAGATCTCTGACATGTCATTAAGCAGAACAGGGAATCACCCTTTTTACATAGGCAGTTCCCGATTCTGCCTCTGTACACAACATTTGCGGGTGGGTCGGTTCCTGCAGGAGAGCCAACCTGCCACAAAAAATGTAAGTGAGCTGGTCGTCAAGTGGTTAAGGGGTAACCCTATGACAGAATTAAGGAAAAGACGGCCTGGGGTCCCCCTAAATCCATACTAGGCCCTTTTGGTCTGGTATGGAATTTAAGGCAAACTTCATGCCATTTTGTTTTTAATGGTGTGGGGTCCTCCACAAAATCCATACCAGACCCTTATCCGAGTATGCAGCCTGGCAGGCCAGAAAAGAGGGGACGAGTGAGCGTCCCCCTCCTGAACTATACCAGGCAGCTTGCCCTTAACATGGGGAGGGTGTTTGGGGTTCCCCCCCAAAGTACCTTGTCCCCATGTTGATAGGGACAAGGGCCTTTTCACCACAACCCTGGGCTGTGGTTGTTAGATTCGGCGGGCAGGGGGACTTATCGAAATCTGGAAACCCCCTTTAACAAGGGGGCCCACAGATCCCATCCTTCCAAGTGAAGTCCCTTATTAACGTCTTGCCGACCAGCCACTGTCATTATACTGCGTCAGGTCGGCTCTCCTGCACAAACCGTGTAGGTGTACGTCGGTCTGTGCAGGGAAGTGAGCGGGCGCATGTGCTGAAGCAGCATGCCCCCTGGTCCTGCAAACTCGATGTCCTGGGTCATGTCAGAGATCTTCTGTTCCCAGTTATCGGAAACCACAATCTCTGTCATGTTCTGGGAAGCCCATCCCCCCTACAGTTAGAACACGCTGCGGGAGCACTGTTAACCCCTTGATCGCACCCTAGTGTTAACCCCTTCCCTGTCAGTGACATTTATACAGTTGGCTATTTTTAGCTCTGATCACTGTATAAATGTTGTTGGTCCCAAAAAAGTGTCTAAAGTGTCTGATCTGTCCACCGCAATGTTGCAGTCCTGCTAAAATTAGCAGATCGCTGCTATTACTATTTAAAAAAAATTATAAGAAAAATGCCATAAATCTGTTCCCTATTTTGTAGACACTATGGCCCGGATTCTCAGCCAATGGCGCATCTTTGTGCGGGCGTAGCGTATCTTCTTTACACTACGCCGGCGCAATGTTGAGAGGCAAGCATGCTATTCACAAATATGTGCTCAACGTTGCGCCGGCGTAGCGTATAGTTGTCGGCGTAAGCCAACGTAAGTCAAAGTAGGTGGAAGTGGGCGTGATATATTAAAATGTGGCATGACCCCATGCAAATGATAGGCTGAGCTTCAAAAAACTAACTACGCAGGCGTCGTCTCTTGGACGCATCCCAGTGCGCATGCTCACAGTCACGTAACCTACGCACAGCCCTATTCACGTAGTACTACGTAAACGACGTAAAATACGACGGGTGTTCTATATGTGGAATAACTTTTTTTTTTTTTTTTTTAATATGTTTTATTGGTATTTAAGATATATAAGTATACATAAAGCAATAATATAAAGCACAACATCATACAATAGGTATAAGCAAATAACAAGTGGTTCTATACAAGAGTATAAATATAAGAGCACAATAAATCAGTGAATAAGTAGTAATTGAACAAGAAGTACTTAGGGGGAAGGGTAAGAGAGGGGATAAATACATGTGGTTGCGATATAACAAGCGTTTAGAATATACAAAGACAAACCCTAAAAAAGGAAGATGAAAGAATGTTAAAGAATGTTTTCCCTAATCCAAACTTAGTTAAGTATGCATCAACATCTTATAATCATTAGATTTCGTGAACTGTGTCCAACAAGCCCATTTCTCGCTATATTTTCTCGAAGTGTCTCTAGATTGTGAAATCAACTCTTCCATCTTAGCAATATGGTCAACTTTACGTATCCAGTCCAAGACTCTAGGAGGAGATGCTTGGGACCACTTGTTGGGGACGCATAATTTGGCCGCATTAATTAGATGAACGATCCAATAGAATTTTTATAGACCGTTAGTTAGATAAAGACGATAGGTGTAGCAAGTACTGTCCGGCTGTAAAATCAGGGGTATAAGAAGTAATTGAAGAGATGAGTTTGTGAATATCAGTCCAGAATGGTGAGATGAGAGGACATTCCCACCATATATGGAGAAGCGAACCGGGGTTAGCTTTACACCTCCAACACATTGGGGAATAGTTCGGATTGTATTTGTTAATGACCAAAGGAGTCTTATACCATCTCGAATATAACTTATAGCTATTCTCCTGAGTCAGGACATTCGTCGAACCTTTGTGTAGGTGGAAAAAAATTGAATCCCACTGGTCATTTGGGATTGAGATTTTCAGATCCTTCTCCCATTTCATATTTGTGTCGTCCATTTGTGGGTCTACATCTTTATTCAAGATGTCATATATGATAGATATTAAATGATTTTGGGGGTCAGTACTTAAACAAATGGATTCGAATCGTGTCCTTTGCCTATGCCAGATACTTGTGGAACCAAACTTGTTCAGAAACAAAGCAATCTTGTCAAAGTCTTGGTGCGTGATGGCAGAATTCGCGAAAAGGGAGGAGAAGGTTTCGAAGGTCAATAGGGTACCCCTCTCAAAGAAAGATTCAGCTCTACAATGTGTAAATGTAAGAAAGTCGGAGGATACAGTAGAGTGAGATCTTTGAAAGATTTCGGGATTATGGTGAATAGGGGTGAGGGGTCCATACATGGTGGATAAGTTGTAAGTTTTGCACAAGTGTCTAAAAATTTTTAGGGAAGTACCTGTAATGGGATGAGAACTAGTTTTCGGTGGGAGTTTAGAAGTGTTAATCCATGGGAGACATTTCAGAGGAATAGGAGTGGAAGATAAACGGTCTTCCAGATCAACCCAATCCTTATAGGGTCCATGAAGGTGCCAGTTCACAATCCTGGTTATATGAGAGGCCCAATAATATTTTTTAATGTCTGGTAGTCCAATACCGCCCAGGTGCTTTGGGGTTGTAAGTTTGTCCCACTTGATTCTGGGTTGCCTAGCGTTCCAAAGGAACTTCAAGCATACTTTTTTTAAAGGTTTTGAAGAAAGTGGAAGGGATCCTAATAGGTATTGTTTGGAATAGATATAAAAGTCTAGGTAAAATGTTCATTTTGACAATATTCGCTCTGCCAAACCATGAGAATAGACCTTTCTCCCATCTGACCATATCCGATTTAATCGTATTTAGTAGAGGTATGAAATTTTTAACATATAGAGTATCCAGATTAGATGTTAAGGCAATGCCTAGGTAAGATATTGAATCATCCTCCCATATAAACGGGAAATTAAGTTTACATTGGTCAACCAATGGATTTGGCAAAGAAATATTAAGCGCCTTTGATTTAGAGAAGTTAATTTTGAAATTTGAGATGCGCCTAAATAAAGAAAAATCTTTCAATAAGTTTGGGATAGTGATTATAGGGTTTGACAGGTACAATAGAATATCGTCCGCAAAGGCCGCTAGTTTATAGATTTTATCGCCTATTTTAATACCCTTAATGTCTACATTCTCTCTCAGTTTTTGCAGGAAAGGTTCCAAAATAAGCACAAATATTATTGGTGACAAAGGGCAACCCTGACGAGTGCCATTTGCCACCGAGAAGGCCTCCGACAGGTCACCATTGACTTTTATTCTCGCTGTGGGATATGAATATAAGAGTTTGATAAAATTCAACATACGATCGTGCAATCCCAGAGCTTTTAAAGCTTCGTGCATATAATCCCAGGCAATCCTATCGAAGGCCTTCTCAGCGTCCAGGGACAGTAGAAAACCCGGGGATTTGGATTTGACAAGCCATTGTTGGATAAGAAGAGTTTTAATAGTATTATCCTTAGCTTCCCTCCCTGGTGTAAAGCCTGTTTGGTCAAGGGAAACAAGCTGTGGGATCAAAGGCAAAAGGCGGTTTGCAATAATTTTGGCATATAGTTTGATATCAACGTTTAATAAAGAAATGGGCCTATAATTGGACACTAATGTTTTGTCTTTATTTGGCTTTGGGATTACAACAATATGGGCTTCCAAAAGTTCATTTGGAAGTGGAGAAGGAAAGGGATCAGAATTAAACGTTTTAATGAACTGAGGGATCAATAAGTCTTGAAAGGTTTTATAATAATTAACAGAAAAACCATCTGGTCCCGGGCTTTTGCCAGTCTTAAGTTGTCGTAGGGCCAGAAGAGCCTCAGACAACTCGAGAGGTCTATCAAGGTCCCGTGAAATGACCACATTCAGAGGTTTTGGGCTAAATGATTTCAAAAAATCCGCTATTAAGTCTATCCGTGAGGTAGAGTCTTTAGGACGGGCTTCAGGCGGTAAATTATACAATTTGGAGTAGAAAACACGGAATTGTTCTGCTATTTCAGAGGTTGAGGTATGTTTAATACCGTGCGGGTCAGTAATAGAATATACATTTCCAAATTTTTTGGGTGTCGAATTTAAAGATTTGGCCAATAGTTTTCCAGTTTTATTCCCAAATTCATAAAAGAATTTTCTAGAGAGAATAAAATTACGTTTGATCTTGTTATCTAAGATATGGGATAGTTCCGATCTAAGGTCTGAGAGTTCCCTAAGAGAATCAAGAGCTAGTGAACGCTTATGTAGAAGCTCCAGAGCAGCTATCCTATTAATCAAGTCATCAGTTTGGGCACGGCACAATTTATTCCTTTTGGCCCTCAAGGATATTAATTCACCCCTAATGACACACTTGTGAGCGAGCCAAACGAACAAGGGATGCGTAATATCGTCAGAATTATATTTGAAGTAGTCAGAGATTTTAGTGTCTAGATGCTGCAAATTGTCAGCGTTGCTTAATAAAGAATCATCAAGTTTCCATGTTTTAGGGATAAACGGTGTATCCTTGAAGGTCAAAGTTAGGGTGATCGGGTTGTGGTCCGACAGAATCATAGGTTCAATTGAAGCATTTACTATAGAAGTTAGATCATTTTGGGATAGAAAGAAAAAGATAGTCTATTCTAGAGTAGGTATTGTGAGGAGGAGAGTAAAATGTGAAGTCTTTGGAGGAGGGGTTCAGTATACGCCAAGAGTCGTGAATCGACAAGTCACGTAGTAATCGTTTCACCTCACTTAAGGCCTTATATGAAGATTTGGAAGAGCCAGAAGACGTGTCAAGCAGTGGATTAAGGGCCAAATTAAAATCACCTCCCAGTATCAACGAACCAATCGTAAAGGAATCTAGATTTTGAATCATAGTCCTGAAAAACTGGGCGTGTAATCTATTCGGGGCATAAATGTTAGCTAAAGTTAACGGTCTATTATGTAGTAACCCTTTGAGGAACAGGTATCTGCCATCACAGTCAAGTTTGGTATCCAATATCTGAAAAGGGCAATGTTTGGATATGAGTATGGATACTCCTTTGGTTTTAGAGCCCGAGCAAGTTGCATGAAACATATGAGGGAACAATTTGTCAGAGAATGAAGGGAAATTGTCAGTCTTAAAATGGGTCTCTTGTAAAAATATTATATCTGCTTTAGATCTCTTTAATAAAAGCATGAGTTTGGACCTCTTCTCAGGGACATTGAGGCCTTTAACATTAAGGGAGTAGACCTTGATGTTATTCTGGGCAGTCTTTGTACTATTACAGTAGGTCGTCATGGTCATAAACCGGGGGAGAAATAAAAACAGATAGGGGGATGGAACAGGCACAAGGGGGGAGGAGCTAAGAAGTCTGTAACTATAGATGTGAAAAACAATACCGTATAAATGACAATATCAATGAGAAAAAAAAAAAAAGAAGAAAAACAATGGGGAAAGGGCTAATCCCTAACGGGAAGAGGTGTACGGTATGAGAGAAAAAAAAAAAAGTAGTATTCTTCAAGGAACAAGTCCAACAAGAACTACTTTGCGGGGGTTGGTGTGAACCAGGTCTAAAGATGAATAGCCCAATTGTCACGTCCACCGCCGCAGACAGACTGGCAAAACAATTAAATTTGGGCGTAAAAGTGTAAATTGAATGACTCAATCAAATTCATACAAGCAGTTGGAAACTTAAAGGTAACATTGAAAAATATGGACATATGTCCAATGTCATGTAAATATTATTTCATTGTTGTTTCTTCAATTGAATGTAAGACATCAACACAGCGTGAGGATAAGCAAAGAACGAGAATCTGTAAGTGATAACACATTAACCATATGAGTCTAAAAACAAAATAGACAGCTACAAATAAACCTAAGAAATGAAAATAAACAAAGGCTTCTCCTCATCTAACTCAGTGTATGTTTCCAAAAGTTAGGAGTAATATACGCAATGAAAACTAGTTAGGTGCAATTCGCTACACTACTCTCAACCCTTTTCCCCCTTCCCCTCCTGACTTGGAAAAAGGAGTGAGAGTATAGGAGAATGCTGACATTACCGTATGACTTTTCAAGAAATTATGTCTACATTACATACACATAATCATTTTTCTTGTCTTGGTTTCCTGGAGCGAGGTTGATTCATCGATTGGAGGGATGGCTCCTGTTTGTCTGAAGTTCCTGGTGGGCTGCCGTCGGAAGGCGATCGACGTCTTCTAAATCTAGACGGGTTGGTTTCCATAGCAACATCCGGTTTATGGTTCTTAGCCGAGCTAGTAGGCCTAAACTCCGCGTACCAGTTAGGCAAGTCTAAATATGGTATGTCCATAGTTTTGCAAAAAGAATTTAAGTCTTCTGGAACTCTCAAAATAGCTGAGCGACCTTGATTGGATGCTTGTAATCCGAATGGAAATTTCCATCTGTAGGTGATGTTATTATTCCGCAATGCATCAAGCAGAGGTTTTAAATCGCGTCTGTTTTGTAGGGTGATATTTGAGAGGTCTTGAAAAAGCAAAATGGTGAGACCTTCAAAATCGATATGAGAACGCAGTTTCGCATTGCGTAGTATTTCTTCTTTTAGTTTAAAGTCGTTTATGTGGCAAATAACATCCCTTGGGGGATCAGTAGGTTTGCTCTTAGGTTTTAAGGCCCTGTGCATACGATCCATTTTAATTGTAGACATGGGTGGTCGTCCCAATAGGTCATTGAATATGTGCAGTATAGCCGCTGGTAGTCGATCGAAATCGATCGTTTCAGACAAGCCTCTAACCCTAATGTTGTGTCTTCGACTTCTGTTCTCCAAATCTTCGATTTGTCTATTTAATTCTCTCAGGTATAGGGTGTTAGAGTCAACTTTGCGGTTTACATGGCGCAGCGCCGCGTTCTGTTGCGCAGTTGTTTTTTCCACCTCAGATACGCGCGCTGTAACCGCGCGTATGTCAATTTTCAGATCCGCTATGGCTGCTGATAAGACAGTTTTTATGTCTGCTGCCACCATATGCAAGTCGTTCAGACTAGGACTCAATTCTCGCTCTGAAGAGGGGTGAAGAGTCCCGGTGGCTGTTTGGTGGGTTACCCCGTCATTTCCCCCCGCTGACCTTGCATAGTGTGTGATGCTCCTTCTTGGATGTCGGCCATTGGCAACCCAGGCCGTTTTTCCACAGGGCTGAAAGTCAGTCAAAAATGCCCGGGGATACGAAAAGATCGTATAAGTAGTATCCTTGGTCTAGCGGGAGTCAGGTCCGATTCGATCCGACAATTGGGGTGTCTTACCGGCGCCCTATTCGACAAATTTCAGTCAGCAGCGGCGGGAGCTCTCCAATTAAGCCTCCATCTCTGATCACGGCTAGACCACGCCCCATGTGGAATAACTTTAAGCCGGATGTAAGCCTTACGCAAACCGTGTATCTTTTCCGCCGGGCACATCTACGTTCGTGAATCGACGTATCTCCCTCATTTGCATATTTGCAATGGGGCGTCCAGTGTAACTATATGCCCAAGATACGCCGGTGTAGGCAAGTTGCGTCGGTGGACTGAAGCCGGATTTTAGGCGTATCTTAGTTAGGTGATTACGGCGCACAGATACGACTGCGTATATCTTGACACTTACGCAGTGTATTTCAAGATACGTCGGCGTAAGTGCTACGAGAATCCGGGCCTATAACTTTTGCACAAACCATTCAATATATGATTTATTTTACCAAAAATATGTAGAAGAATACATATTGGCCTAAACTTATGAAGAAATTAGTTTTTTTTAAATTGGGATATTTATTACAGCAAAAAAGTAAAAAATATAGTCAGTTGAAGCGATGCAGTACCATATCGCAAAAAAGGACCTGGTCATTAAAGGGGCAAATCCTTCCAGGGCTGAAGTGGTAAAAAAATAAAAAAAAGATTGTCCCTCTATGTAATCCACTATCAATCACGTCACCCGCCAAAAAATAGGGGGAAAAAAGCCTGCTATCATCTCTTCAGAGGCCACCAGCCATCTGCCCCATCTCTGCTTTTGAGAGCTCTTTTTTAGGCAAGGGGCTTGGCCACCCAGCTATGTCACCCGGTGGCATTGCCCCCATCTGACGTCACGTGTTTTCAGAATGGCGGACAGTGTGATTGACGGTGGATTACATTGAGCGTACCTCTACCCATTCATATGGGGGGTGGGATCTGGCGGCCCCCTTGCCAAAGGGGGCTTCCAGATTTAAATAAGCCCCTCCACCCACAGACACTGACAACCAAAGCCAAGGGTTGTCGGAAAGAGACCCTTGTCCCCATCAACATGGGAACAAGGTGCTTTGGGGTAGGGGCGGCACAGAGCCCCCACCCCAAAAGCACCCACCCCCTATGTTGAGGGCATGTGGCCTGGTATGGTTCAGGAAGAGGGGGTTCTCACTCGACCCCTTACTTTTTCTGACCTGCTAGGCTGCATGCTCGCATAAGGGTTTGGTATGGATTTTGGGGGGGACCCCACGCCACTAAAAAATTGCCGTGAGGTTCCCCTTAAAACCCATACCAGACCCGAAGGGCCTGGTATGGACTGGGGGGGGGGGGGCTCCATGCTGTTTATTTTTATTTTTTTAAATCTGTATTGCTGGCAGCCGGCAATACATTACAGCCGCAAGCAATTTTAAATGAAACTTTCTCCTTTAGAAATGTAATTATTTCTGCTGCATTTTCTATACATTGCACAGATGTGCCACTTTACAGGCAGACAAAGGGGACCCCCAGGCGCAATATTTAAAGGAATATTTCATTTTACTTTAAGCATCGTTATAACACTGCTCCTTTAAAAACAATTGTTTTAAAACTTTTTTTTTTCCATTGATACATGTTCCATAGGGCAATACCCGGGTCCCTTACCTCAGACATAAAATAAGAACTAAGCACATCCCTCTATAGTGTGGACTTGTCTCAAATAAAAGCACTCTCATTTCTGTCTGTTGCTTTTGTTCCTATACTATCAGCATGAATCGCTCAGTTTTTCCTGACACCAAGAAAAAAATGGCAACCGGGGAGGGAACATCAGATTGACAGCCTCAGCCCTGTTCCTGTGAGCTGTGTAAAGGGGGTGTGTCTTCTCCCTCCAATCATCTCTCAGAGCTCTCCTAACTGAGCTCTGCAGAGTGTAACATCAGCTCTCCACTCCCTATCTGCATTCTTTGTATGTGTGATGGGGAGGTCTGTACATTTATTTACTATTGTTGGATAATATCACCTTAGAATTTGCATTAGTGTCACCTGATAAAATCCCTGTTATTCAAAATGACTGCAGCTGTGTAGAATTAGTATGTTTATAATCTCTAAATGGAGAACTTAGTGAAGTTATAGTGCTTATTTCCTAGGTTTCCTCTGTTACGGAATATTGATTTGCTAAAGGATTTAACAATGTTCACACAAAAAAAATGTTTGGGGATTCAGATCTATCATTAAATCATGTGTATGAAAATTCCTATTTACTAACATCATCTGCACATGATTGGCTAAGACCTCACTCACATGGGTGTACCTAAGCCCGGGTGAGGGCCACGTTAGGAGTGCACAGGTGTTCCATGCAGGCAGTCCCATTTATGTCATTTGGGGCACAGCTGCTGCCCAGACACTTGTCACTCCCAATTTAAAACCTGTGGGGGTGCAGGTCCCTGAATGCAGACAGTGTATGTTTGGGGACCTGTATTCACGTAGATGTCAAATTGGGAGTCGAAGTTGTGTCCATGCAGCTGTTGCATAACAATTGACATTAATGGGGCTGCCTGCATGGGGATGCACAGAGCACATGTGCATCCTTGTGCAGTCTGAGTACGCCTGTGTGAGCGAGGCCTAAGTGATGACTCACAATTTATTGTGAATATTCTTCAAACCTTTAGCAAATAAGCATATACAGTACAGTAGATCGAATGGGGTAATTATAGCTGAGGTCCATAGGTTAACATCTCCTAATTTCTAAATCAGAAGGCCTTGAGCAAGAGAAATTAGTGTTGACACATAAAAGAAATGTGAAATTTCACATGAAGTCATTAGATTTGATCACCATTTTGTCGGAGCATCTATGAATATAATTTTTTTTTATAATTTACTATCATTTTGATCTAAGAGACAGATTTCAATTAAAGTGTTACTAAACCCACAACCGTAAAATCAGTCTGTATATGCAGTAAAACGTGCTTGTTATACTCACGGTGGAACCTAAGGTGTTAATCATCTGCAGTGTGTAAAAAGGCTGTTTGATCCTGTCTTCCCTGATCCTTCCCTTCTTTTACTGTCCCTGATCCATCTGCCTTAGAGGCACTTTGCACATGCTCATTTTGGTGTGTATATCTAGAGAGTTTTTTTGTTTTTTCTTGGGAGGATGCATGTGATAAGCACTGTCCAGTCAGAGGGTCCGGGGTCATGTAGCCTGATAGGACAGTCAGAGGACAATGAAGACTCCTTCTACAAGCTTTAACGTGTGCTCTGTCAGAAACTAAAGCCCCGTACACAAGATCGGAATTTCCAATGGAAAAAGTCTGACTGACTTTTTCCATCGGAAATTCCGACCATGTGTATGCCCCATCAGAGTTTAGTTCTCTTTTACTCCGATGGAATTCCATCTGAATTCCGATGTTAGTTTGGCAAAAGTCCGATCGTGTGTACGGGGCATAAGAGAATTCACAAGACTGCTATATACTGCAGATGAGAAAAGGTAATAACAGTTTATATTTACTAAAATAATTTCATTTCCATGTTTTGTGTACTGTAGGAGATATAGTGAATGCAGAGTCCTGGGTTTAGTAACACTTTAAGCTCATAGACATATGTCACATCAACGTGTAACTTTCCCAAGATGAAGAAACGGAATCAATTAGGTCTGCAGACATAGGTCTGCTTGCATACAGAACAAATTCTCTGGACAATGGGATTTCTGTTACCACACACTCCTGAAGCCCACGAGAAAGTCTTCTTGTTACGTTAAAAGTGGTATCTGTTTGACAAGCCTTGGACCCAGCAAACATAGGCCAACATTCTATGGGGAGATACAAGGACTATCCATCTTTCTATTGTACAAATTAGCAGGACAAACAAACCTTGCGTACACAGCTGGCTATTGTTCCTAAAGCTGAGGGTTTTTTATAAGAACTTTAACCAAAAGTCAATATGGAAAGGTTTCTATATTCCAATGAGAAAAAAAATATATAATTCAAAACATTGAGGAAGTTAATACAACTGTTAACTTTAAAAATATGTGGACATTTTCAATATATATAATACCTTACTGTTCTGTCCCTAGATATAGGCCCAGTTGTTTGTGTGTTTATCAGTTGACATTACATTCTTTTTACCTGTCTTGTAATTCATGTACTTTACATTGTGTGGTAACAGCACCATCTACTGACCAGTTCACATATTTTATTCAGCCTGTTTTATCTGTGCATTATGGGAGTCCCAGTGTATTCTGGGTAGTTCCTGGTCCTTGCTAGTCTTATCCTGTACAGCAAGCAGTCACCATCTCGTGTCTCAGGAGCCAAAAACATTTTCACTGGGTTCCTGCCTCATCATCTGCTATTTAGCCTGTTTTCAAGCATAGTCGGTAAGAGCACTATCTTGTGAAATTTACCATAGCTTATATGCGTTACTTGTTTTTCATAGCTCGCTACTATCATTTGTATTACCCCATGTACTGCATGTATAGCAGATAATTCTGTGTCTTAGGCCATGTACCTTGGATTTATGTTCTAAATGCTACTGTTTTTATTCTGTAGTTTCACCTTTCCTGTCAATCTACTATCAATAAAAGAGAAAGTTAAAGCAGTACAGTTTTCTCTTCTTCAAGACAGAAGGTTTAAGGTTTAAGACAGATTACACACCGTGCTACATGTATGAGGACAGTATACTTACGAAAAGATGTGATTAGGACACAACATATTATATTATCTTAAATGGGTTCATTCATAATGTAATGAAATATTTTCTTATTTGTAATCATTAGTGTTAGAAATAAATGTGTGTGTTACAGAACAATATTAAAATAGTACCTTTTCTGGATCGTTCTTCCTTACCAGCCAATACTGACAACATTGCTTTTCCTCTCCGGACATATTTCCAGATCAGACATTTCCTAAAAGAAGCTGACCGTACATCCTCTGTCTCTCGTCGTCTCACACCGTTCGAACAGCTATGCTCTAACTCTGCACCACAGCAACATATGATATCTATCATCCACAACATCCTTGCCTCAGATAGCTCTCTGAAAACTAACAAAGCCTGCTTAAGCTGGAAAAGAGACCTACAGATAGAAATGACAGAGGCACAATGGGAATGCATATCTACAATAACACATAAGGGCTCTCTAAATGTCTTGATACAGGAAAACAAGTCTTAGTGCGCTGGTACAGAACCCCGGTTATCCTTAACAAGTATAATCCCGCCCTTTCGGACAAGTGTTGGAGATGCTCTAGAGGTGCAGGTACTCTGGAACATATATGGTGTTCCTGCCTCTTAATTCAGCCGTTCTGGACCCAAATCCGGGAACTGATATCGCAAATCTCTACATACACTGTAGAACACTCCACAGCACAGTTTCTCCTGCATCACTCAGACCTGCCAACCCATCACTACTGCAAAACGCTGATACCACCCCTAATAAACGCGGCCAAACTATGTATCCCTATCTATTGGGGAAAAACACACGTACCAACGATCCCTGATTGGCTCAAACGTGTTGAAAAAATTGCTGGGATGGAAGAATTAATCTCCATAGGCAAAGATTGTCCGAACAAATTTTCACACACATAGGCTTGTTGGACCCACTTTCGTACCACAGCCAATTACAACCTATTGATGAGCCAAACGACTACAAACCACCCACCTCCAGACGATTGAACTAAGCTATCCTCATAAAAAACATAAGACACTTGGCCCCCCTCCCCTACACAAGGGAAGACTGAGGGGGGACCCTTCTCAATTCATCCTGACAAATTATCTTCAAACCAAACTTTTTATATTCACTGCACTCCAACCCTTGTGGACTGGTGGCGGAGACTGGGAGGTATCCCCAACCTGTCCCTTTCCACTCCCTCTCCCCCCCTCTCCCTGTTTATGCATATGGATATGTATACATGCTAATGTTCTTTACTAATTACTCATTTTATTCTTTTCTTTCTCTTTTTCTCTTCTTCTTACTTCTGCTCTTCTTCTCCTTTCCTCTCTCTCCTTCCTTGTCCCCCCCCCCCTTTTCCTATCCCCCCTCCCCTCGTGGAGTCTACATTCTGCTCCAACCCCGTTACCCGTTACAGCTCTTTTCATTCAGTACCGATAGCATACCGACTTCAGCTACTGGCCTGCTAAGAGTAGGGATGAGCCGAACATACCCGCGTTCGGTTTGCACCAGAACCGTCGAACAGACTGACCGTTTGCGCGAACATTTAGAACCCCATTGAAGTCTATGGGACTCGAACGTTCAAATTCAAAAACGCTAATATTCAAGTTATTGTTGGAAAACGATATTCCAATATTCAAGTTATTGTTGGAAAACGTCTTTGAGAACCCAGGTCTTGCCCCAGGGAACATGTATCAATGGAAAAAAGTTAAAAAAACTGTTGTTTTTTCAGGAGCAGGACTCCTGAAAAAGTGACCGTTTTTAAAACTTTTTTCCATTGATACATGTTCCCTTGAGCAAGACCCGGGTTCTCAAAGACATTTTCACAGGCAAGCTATAGACACCCAGCAAGTACAATATTTAAAGGAATTTTTTTATTTTTTTTATTTAAGCATCATTAAAATCACTGCTCCAGGAGCAGTGATTTTAATAATGTATAAATAAAAAAATAAATGAAAAATTCCTTGAAATATTGTACCTGCAGTGATGGGTGTCTATAGTTTGCCTGTGAAAACGTCTTTAAGAACCCGGGTCTTGCCCGAGGAAACATGTATCAATGGAAAAAGGTTTTAAAAACGGTCGTTTTTTCAGGACTCCTGAAAAAACGACCATTTTTAAAACTTTTTTTCCATTGATACATGTTCCCTCGGGAAAGACCCGGGTTCTTAAAGACGTTTTCACAGGCAAACTATAGACACCCAGCAGGTATAATATTTAAAGGAATCTTTCATTTTTTTTATTTAAACATTATTAAAATCACTGCTCCAGGAGCAGTGATTTTAATGATGCTTAAATTAAAAAAATTAAAATAAAATTCCTTTAAATATTGTACCTGCTGGGTGTCTATACGTGTGATAACGTCTTTAAATAGCACAATCACCTGCTTGCCAGTAAATTAGGAAGTCGATGAGCATTAGCTCGAAACATGTCGGGTACATAGCTTTTTCATACCCAACTACCACGCTCTTTTTATACTCATGTGATCACGTGTGCCAGATCCTTTCCAGAGTACTGGCATTTCCCTTTGTTTATTGTTTTTATTGCTCTACAATTTACCAGCCTAATAAAGGCTTCCCTTTTTAAACAAACTACACTATGTGGAGTTTTTTTTCTTTTATGGATACCTACAAGTGTTGTTCCATCTGAAAGCCTGGAACCACCCTCTATCTTGGACCCTGGGATCCCTGGGAAGGATCTACAATTCCTCTAACCATCACTCTCCATAGAGCCGTCCATCCGAGGAGCTCTCACAAGCGCATCTGACACAGTGCTCCTGGCATATGTGTCCACCTCATGCGGTAAGAGTACCCATCCTCTTATATCTATCAGTTTGGCTATCCTGCATGCCCATTAAAGTGGATCACGCATACCATCTGAATCTCCAGTAACACAGGAGTGGTTCATAGGAGTGTTTTATATGAAGACTTGCCTGTTTTTATACTTTGTTCTTTGAAGGACTTCCTCCATATTTTATATTTCACACTCCACTGATTGTATCCTAAGGGTCTCACCACCCTCTCTGTACATTTTTGTATTGTGTTTTTGGATCACCCATTATAATCTCACCCATTTGGATGGGATTTGTGTAAATTGCTTCACGCAAATTCACGTTTACAAGCGCTGCACTTATTTTTCTTTTATTGTTTACTCACAGGTTGTTTCACTGTTAGTGCTGGCAGCTTTTCTTCATATTTTTAGCAGCGCAATTTTATTTTGTTTTGTTAGTAAATTAGGAAGAACTGATCTATCTAAGCTATACAGTGTATAAATATATATACAACTCCTAGGGATGTATATATATTCTCTACACACTGTAAATTAAGCTAAACTGACTAGCCTGCCTGCCTGCTCTATCTAGCTATATAAAAAGACTATCTCTCTGTCTCTCTGACTGCTCTCATTAACAAGCCGGAACACACTACACGAGGCCGCCCAGCAGGCGGCCTTTTATAGTGTGGGGCGTGTGCTAAAGCCCTGAGCCATAATTGGCCAAAGCCACCCAGGCTTTGGCCAATTATGGCTCTTAGTTTTTTGCGCGCTGTGATTGGCCAAGCATGCGGGACATTGTTTGGCCAATCATCAGCGCGCAATGCCGCAGTGAATTATGGGCCATTTTGCGTCACTCAAATTTGACGCGAACGACCACTTTTGTTCGAATTTCGTCGAACGTACGAACAGACAATGTTCGAGTCGAACATACGTTCGTATCGAACACGAAGCTTAACCCTAGTTAAGAGGATATATTTACTCAAAGTTGGTTAATACCCCTTAAACTAGCACACCCCCACCTCCATCCGCAAGTTACACCTAAGTATAATTTGACATCGGACGGGCTTAATGTTACTGTTACTGTGTAAAGCATGAGCATTTTGCTAGCCGTTCATAATGTTACTGTGTAAAGCATGAGCATTTTGCTAGCCGTTCATAACTGTAGCTCATGTCCCAGATAATGTTCAATATGTTGACCAAAGCTGTACTCTGTTATCATTACTGCATGCTAGTTCTGATCATCATTGCTGTAAAACCTGCTGTTTTATTTCAGACTCCTTGTTCAAATGTATTGTAAACCTCATTTTGTTTACCAATAAAATTATTATGGAATTTAAAAAAAAAAAAATAGTAGTTTAATGTGTGCAAATTTTTATGTTTTTTAATTGCTGTCTGAAATTACTCCTCTGTGTAATGAATGTTTGCCATTAAATGTTGTTACACCCAAAGAGGTAAAGCTGCCAGACCCTCAAAGGCATTGTATGTTTTCAGACCAACTAACATAGTTGAATCATTTATAGAAAATTAGATTACTTGATCATATAAAAGATGAGTTAATATAAGAATGAGGTGCTATAGAAAATGTATTCTCCCTGAAAATCTGAGTACAGTAAAACCTTGGTTTGAGAGTAACTTGGTTTGAGGGCCTTTTGCAAGAATATACAAGCGATGTCTTGTCACAACTGAGTATAAAAGAGAAGAGAGGAGCCTCCGAGTGTGGCAATATGGTTACATTTAATGAAGGTACAACGTTTAGAAACTGACATGGTTGATGATTAAAACAGGCACATCTAAGTATGCAGGCATCCGGGGGAAGGCTGTCCACATAGACCATCCTCTGCACCGCCATTGACGCTATCCCTTCCACGCTGCGCTCTATTCTCGCTTTTAGATTGCTCTACTGCAGGGTAGCCTTCCCTGTCACAATTGCAGACCAACAGCGGTGAGAGGCGGCAGTGTGGAGGACGGTCTAAGTGGACAGCTTTAGTCCGGATGCCTGCATACTTAGATGTGCCCCTTTTAATCATCAACCACGTGAGTTGGTTGATGATTAACCATATTGCTATGGCTATAGAGAGGCGCCTCTCTTCTCTTTTACACACCGTAGCTCCTGCTGGATTTTGCTTCTTATCCCCTTTGGAGGCTTCCATTTGTGGATGGACATTTTATGGTTACACAACCACATTCACATTGCTATAATCTTTTTATATGGACTATAAACTGAAGGACTTCTTAATAAATGATTGTGGAACGAATCATTTGAGTTTCCATTAGTTCTTATGGGGAAATTCACTTTGATATACAAGTGCTTAGGATTACAAGTATGCTTTCCTGAATAATTTGTGCTCGCAGTCCAAGGGAAGGTTTTACTGTATAGAGATTTCTAGTCTTGGAGTGCCACCTGGTGGCCAAGGCAGCTAATGCTTGCATAAACACATAATTGATCCACCAATAGTAAATAAGGTTACACCTTCTAGGCTTGGTTTCTAGAGTTTTATGAGTGTACTCTATAAGGTGAGGGGGGCACACATTGAATCACACCGCCTTATCTTGATCACATTCATTCCTCTGAAGGATGACACACTTCACTGAAATGAGTATACACAATGAGCCAAAAACTGCTCTACCACTCATATGCAGATGACACACAACTCTATTTCCGCATCTGCAACAGACAGGATCACCACCTCAATCTAGAGACATGTCTCTCTATGATAGAGGACTGGATGACAAAGAGTTATCTTAAACTCAATGGAGCGAAAACAGAACTTCTCCTGTTCACGCCAAGCGTATGAATCAACTTTCAACAGCATGGACCCCCCCGCCCATTCTGGGCAAGCTCATCACCCCTAGCGCCAAAGTCAAAAGCCTAGGGGTCATTTTTGACTCCTTTATGACAATGGACGCACAAATAGGGTCAGTAGTCAGCGGATCTCACCATCTGCTGCGCCTACTACGCAGACTACTCCGTTCACCCTAAAGAAGATTTAGCGGTCGTGGTGGGAGCAATTGTTAACTCCAGACTGGATTATGCAAATGCCCTTTACCTCGGCCTCCCCAAGTACCAAATCGCTCGTCTGCAAGTCGTTCAGAATACGGCCGCCAGACTGGTGACTGGGAAAAAACCCTGGGAATCCATCTCACCTTCACTGAGAGCACTTCATTGGCTGCCAGTCAAAGACAGAATCGCTTTTAAAGCTCTCTGTCTTACACATAGATGTGTCCATGGGAATGCCCCCCTTTATTTATGCGAAATAATAAAAGCGCATAATCCCAATCGCGTTTTGCGATCCACGAATCAGAACCTGCTCCAGGTTCCGAAAGCCAACTTCAAGTCCAAGGGAGAAAGGAGATTCGCGATCCAAGGTCCCAAACTATGGAACGCTTTACCAACCAGCATTCGGTTGGAGGAGAACCACCTAGCATTTAGGAAAAAGGTCAAGACTTTTCTCTTTTGATATCAAAGGAGACAGGAACAACAAGCGCCCAGAGGCGATTCAGTTCGCATGTGCCGCGCTATACAAGTTTTCATTCATTCATTCATTCACACAGCTCCAACATAGCTGGATGCCATTTTTGGAAGACAAACTCTACCCATTAATCAGCAGCCATCATTGGGTCTGGTCTTCAGCTAACATTTTACCCGGCATCCCTGGAGAATATATTATATATATTTATTTTCCTGGTGATTTTTGTTTGCTTAACTTAATAAGCATGATGGCCTTTGTTGTAATACTTCTCTTACGACAACATAACCTATATCATTATATATTTTTTTTTATACATACTTTCCTTTGCTTTTTTTGGCTATAATGGTGCTCACTTTTACATATTTTGACACTTATTCTTTTTGCAGGAGAATAACAGTGGGAATCCATAAAATGTAGATTATTATATGCCTGGTAGTTATCAATAGCTATGCTGTCTATGAGGGGAAATTGTATTTAGTTTAATCCAAGATACATACCAAAGTTTTAACAGAATATTTTAAAGTGGAGGTCCACACAATAAGTGAACCTCCTCTTTTCGGAACCCTCCCCTCTCCGGTGTCACATTTGGCACCTTTCAGGGATAGGGGGTGCAGATACCTATATAATACAGGTATTTGCACCACCTACTTCCGGGCAAAGACTGCCGCAGGAGTCACGCCAATCCCCCCCCCCCTGCTGTCTTCTGGGAAACACACTGGTCCCAGTAGACAGCGGGGACCAGTGAGGACGGCGCAGTAGGGAAGTGGGCGTAATGTTTCTCTTCCTGATTCCCTAACCAAGGATGGTGGCAGCGCCAGCCGAGACGAGCGACTTCTCAGCCTTGGCTGCCGACATCGCTGGACAGGTAAGTGGCCATTTATTAAACGTCAGCAGCTGCAGTATTTGTAGCTGCTAGCTTTTTTTTATTATTATTATGGGTGGACCTCCGTTTTAAGCAATTCATTGTGAAGATCATAGTGTCTGTGTCCACCTCTTATTCTGACTGTTAATGGTGTTTTAAAGTGTGTTATTGTAAATAAATATTAATTAATTTTTCAGTCTGCAGTCTATACTTACACCAATCTTATCGGGTTATTTCTGCATTGCAAGATAACTCAGGAATAATTAATTGAGTCAGCTTAATTAATGTTTATAGATTTGTTTTGTAGTGGGGGCACCGTTGTCCATTGATCGATTAAACAATCGCTGTAGCTTACTAAATAATAGATTCAGGGATTATCACAACTATTCGCTAGGAAAACATAACAGTGACAGAACAGCACATTGTAAATGATTGTGTTTAATGCTATGCAAGTCCAGTCTTAGTTCTGCTGCAAAGCTACAGGCACCACTAGTATTTTGGGTGTATCAGATAGTTTGCCCTTGCTGCATGCTACAGTTATATCTGAAAATTGCTATATCCCTACTGCGCTTTTTAGGGGCATAGCAACCATCAATAGTTCTTGCAGAGCTACGAGTGCTGCTGAAATCTGCCTAGCAGTATTTTTGCCGCTGTGCAATGGTCCTGTGTTTGCACTCAGTGTCACTGCGGCACATAATAGGGATGAAGAAGCTTGCATGTGAAACCACAACATGTAGCAGGACACACACACGAAAGTGTCAGATAGCAGTGCTATATGTAGCTCTAAAAAAAGCAGAGAGTGGCCTCGCCCTCCAATGGACAGATAAGCAGTCATAATTTTCTTTTACAAGTGTTCCTATTATAACTTTTGGCAATAGGTTCAGTTTAAAATTGTTAATTTAATCAGACAGGGAAACATGACCCGGCTTCACGTAATTCTGACATCATCAGTTTGAAAGGCTTGTTAAAATTAATTTAAAAAAAAGTTGTGGTTCATATTTTTATTAACAAATTTAAGGTATACATTTATTTTATTATTAACATTATGTGATGAATATATGAGCTGCCCAGGGGCGGACTGTCCATTCGGGGACACGGGCACTGCCCAAGGGCCCCATGCCACTAGGGGGCCTCCATCAGGGTTGCCAGCCTCAGTAAAACAGTATCTAAAAATCTGTGTTTTAAAAAAAATCCCAGGATTATAGCTGCCTCGCCTCTCCAGTGCATTTGCAGTGTGTGTGTTTGAATGTGTATTCTAGTGTATGTATACTGTGTGCGTATATTGTGTGTCTGTGTGTGTGTGTATACTGTATGTGTGTGTGTATACTGTGTGTCCCCATAATCTATTGCCTGGGGGCCCCATAATCTCCTATTGCCCGGGGACCCCATAATCATCTCTTGCCTCGGGGACCCTATGAGTTGTCAGTCCGCCCCTGGAGCTACCTTTGGTGTTTTAAGACACATTCACATTGTTCCTGCAGTACATTATCAAAGATATATTATAACTAGAGCAAGAAAATATTTTGTATAGTCTCTTAAATCAGTAAAAATCCCCAGTTATCCAGGGTTACTATGGCATTTCCAGCATTCACAAGTTTTTTTTTTTTTGTCAGCTAAGCATGTCCTTTTAACTTGGAATGCAAGAAGAATATCAACTTTTCTCCTCCAGAACTGTTCTCAGTTGTGCATTGCACCAAGTTCACCAGTCACCCATTTAACTTACCATTTGTATATATGCATAATGGCCTCAGTTAGTATAGGGAACAATATTAAAGGCGAGTTGCAATCTGCATTTTTGTTAAACCAATACATGATACCAGAGGGGGGGGATGTCCACTTGGTATGAATGTGGGTCAATAGTATTGCAGTCTTCCATGTCTTGCTGTATTAGTCCATGGTCTAGGCAAAGAAGTCATTGACACGCCATGGACCAACTGTCCTTGTAGTCTTATAGGTGTCGCAGTTGTTGGACTCTGAAAAGGGGTAACATTGGAAGACTCTCTGTTTCTGTGCTCTTCAGCAGGAAAAGCTCTTTGCCTCATTAGTAACATTGCTGGAGTATCCTTTGTTGTCCACCGTTTGCCCTGTTATAAAAAATAAAATTCACATATTAACCAACTTGTTGATGAATTTCTACCTTAAAAGCTAATTAGTTTTCATTTTGGATCTTTATCCACTCACACATCCACTTCACACTCACACTTTACTCAAAATCTTCACTTTCTCTTCATATGTGCACCTACCCCTAAAGGCAAGTTTGTCTCTGCAAAATGACTATTAGGCTCTACTCACTCCTCCTATACCCATCCAATCTCACTTTCCCTCTAGGTCTACCTTCTTCCCCCTAGGCATCTATACCACCACCACCCCACACTTACAGCACATTCCATACTTGACCACTTCACCCTTCCAACGACATCCCACCTCTAGCTTAACCACCCCCACTTCAAACAACCTGCATTTACCCCCCTGCCCACTCACAGTGCATCTTTCCTAAAACTGCATTTACCATCCCCACTTGCCAACCTGCATTCGTAAGTATGGCCTTTCTTTCATAAATTTAAAGTGTTTGTTACTCCAATATTTCCAAAGCATATTTATAATATGTGCCTGTTGTACCATGTACTTGTATGAAAATGTATCCTGTTCTCTTTGTGTTGCTTTATTTGTTTGAAATCCCTGGTGTTCCTGCCAGGCCCAACTGACCACAAGTAGGCAAGTAGGAGCGCACCGTGGTCAGTTCTTTAGATATATTTTTTATGTCTATACACAAATGTTTTGCCCTTCATTTCTATTTTAAACTGAGAAGGTTGTCTTTCAAGGTGATTGTTTAAAAACACTTTAACACGTGTGTGAGAACATGCCATTTTTCGATTAGACATGTGCACTCTGAAATATTTTGTTTCAGAATTTCGTTTTCGTCCAAAAAATACATTTATTTAGTTACTCCCGAAATTTGTTTTTATTTATTTTGTTACGTTAAAAAATGTATTCGTCCTAAAATCCGAATTAATTAAGTTCGAATCTGTCATTGAAGGCTTATGGTGTCTGTCGAAAACGTTCTAAGAAGATTCCACAGAGAAGCTAAACTGTACAACACCACAATCGTACATTTCCGGTCGAATGTTCCACCTACAAGCTATAGAAGAATTCTAATGACACTAGTAATAATTATATCTATAAATGTATTATTATTAAATAAATTATTACTAATACCAGAAATTCGGACGTAAATGAATGCACATGTCTATTATCCATAAACATTCTCATTCTGTATAGGGCACACTTTTATATCATGCCCAGGGATAACACACATTTATAAATATATCCCATTTATGTCTGTCTTTTGTTTTCTGTGCTGTCATCACAGGTCCAGACCAGTATAAATATTGCAAGTGAGAAAAGGGAACATTTATGCTCTATGTACTTGTTGAATTCAAGGTTTTCACTGTCAGAGTCAGAAGTGATTTCTATACTGCAAGGCACTTATGTAAATACTGGAGATCAGAAGCTGTTAAAAGCAGGCAATAGCTGAAAGCAAATAACCCTTCATAAATCCTATTAGATGAGTAATTTGCTTTCTACAATTGGCTGTCACTATTGCACAGTGGATGGGCAGAGCTTGGCTACATTTGTACAGTGGTCGCCTTATCCACAGTGATTGCGTAAATGCATCTTGGCATAGAAATATGCTTCCTCAAAGTGAAGATATTAAACATACAGCATTGTGAAGCAGATATCTTCCATTGCCCGCATTCACTTACGCCGACGTATAACAGGTTACACCAACGTAAGTGCAAATGTGCGCGTCGTATCTGTGCGCCAGACCCACAAACAAAGATACACTTAAAACCTGGCTACACCCCACCGACGTAACTTGCTTACGCTGGTGTAGGGTGGGTGTACATTTAGACTGGGTGCATGGTGCCTCTCCCATTGATTAGCCATTCAAACATACAAATGAGGTAAATACGGCGATTCACAAACGTACGTGCGCCCGACGCAGTTGTACATCCGGCGTAAAGTTATTTCCCATAAAGGAGGTGTAACTCAGCAACATACATGCTCAGGTCTGCACCAGGGAACACAAGCCGGCGTATTTTACGTTGGACGTGTGTCTGGCTGGGCGTTGGTTACGTTAATGGCTTACACAGTGATCTGGCGTATCTGAGGCAGTTGTTCCGACGTGGTTGTGAGCATGCACGGCGCATGCGCAGTTCGTTATACGTACTTGTCTGGCGCTCGTGACCCCATGCAAATGATTGCATGGCTCACGCCCACTTCCACTTACGCTGGCCTACGCCTTCGAAAATACGCTACGCTAGCGCGTCTTGGGGAGCAATTGCTTGCTAAATTCAGTGCTTGCCTCTCCGCGCTGCGCCGGCATAGCGTACTGTGTGTGCGCGGAAACTCTCTGTGAATCTTGGCCCCTATATTTACTCCTGTCTGCAGAGCCATGTTTAACCACTTCGGGTCCGCGCCATTGACAGAACACGTCAACAGCGCGGACCTGAGGTGCCGGGGTCACGTCTTTGGACGTGATTTACTTGAAAAACAGTCCCGACGCATCACTGAGGATTCGATGCGTGTACCCAGTGGCCGCGATGTCCGTCAGGTACACACGATCGGCGGTGACAGAGCAGGGACGTGGAGCTCTGTGTGTAAACACAGAGCTCCACGTCCTGTCAGTGAGAGGCGACTGATGCTGTTTCCCTTGTACATAGGGAGACAGCATCGATCACCTCCCCCAATCACCCCCCACACAGTTAGAACACACCCAGGCAATACATTTAACCCCTTCCTCACCCCCTAGTGTTAACCCCTTCAATGCCAGTCACATTTATACAGTAATTAGTGCATATTTATAGCACTGGTCGCTGTATTAATGTGAATGGCGCCAAAAATGTGTCAAAAGTGTCCGATGTGTCCACCGCAATATCGCAGTCCCAATAAAAATCGCAGATCGCCGCCATTACTAGTAAAAAAAAAATATAAAAAAAAAATCATAATTCTGTCCCCTATTTTGTAGGTGCTATAACTTTTGCGCAAAGCAGTCACTTATTGTGATTTTTTTTTTTTTTTTTTACAAAAATACGTAGAAGAATACGTATCGGCCTTAACTGTGAAAAAAAAAAGATTAAAAAAAAAAAAAATTGGGATATTTATTATAGCGACAAGTAAAAAATATATATATTTTTTTAAATTGTCGCTCTTTTTTTGTTTATAACGCAAAAAATAAAAACCGCACGGGCGATCAAATACCACCAAAAGAAAGCTCTATTTGTGAGGGGAAAAAAGGACGCCAATTTTGTTTGGGTGCCACGTCGCACGACCGCGCAATTGTCAGTTAAAGCGACGCAGTGCCGGAAGCTGAAATTTTGCCTGGGCACGAAGGGGGTTTATGTGCCCAGTAAGCAAGTGGTTAAATCACCCAGGCCCTTGACAATGCTTAAAGCTAGGGGTCATATATTATTGTTTGAAAAGTAGATTTACACAGCTGGATATATTGAAAGAACTAGGGGGTTTAAAAGTACAATTACATACTTCCAACTTTCTAAAATGATAAAAAGAGACACCTTTTAGTACACAGTATGTAGGCAAAGGACTAATCACTACCATATTTTCAGTTACATGGACCACCACAAAGGTCTAATATGCAGAAAATTATTGGATAAACCACATAAGTGCTTTTTTATCCTTATATTTACTTTTCAAACTCACAAATGCAAATGGTTAAACATTTTAGTGCATCATAACACTTTGGGTAGTAAAATTACACATTTTGTATAGAGATGTACACATAAGACCAAAAATAGGGACAAATGAGGCTGCACGAAGGACAGAGGGATTTGGATATTTTAAAAAAAGGGACAGTTACTCTATATGCAGCTATATTAAAACTATATTTTAACTTTGAATAGATAAATGTTTGACATAAAATGGCAGTAACTGTAAAAACCTAAACTAGCCATACATTTTAGCCATGGGCGGCCTTGTCGGTAACCACAAAGCTCAGCAAAAGTCAATTTCGAAATCAAAAACAATTTCTCTACATTGTACAATACAAAAAGATATAGCGACCTTTAATGTCCATTTGTACCTGCCTGCAGGAGAAATCAACATCATTTGTTATCACTATAGATACACCGCTAGAATATGTATTATAAGGAGAATGATATTGCCTATGCCTACTATATTGTGCATGCTTCAAACTGTTTAATTTATGTGTATTTAAATGGGTCTCCCAGACAGAGAAAATTGTTTCAATGTAGTAAACATTGCTGGTCTCTTTAATGGGTCGCTAAATCCTCTAACATTCCAAGATACCAAGAATTGCATTAACCACTTCCCTACGGCCGTACGACTATATACGGCCGCAGGGTGGTTCTAATTCTCTGTTGCGCCGTGTTTTTACTGCTGCCCCTTTCGTCGTTTCCCGCGCGCGCTCCAGAGCACGCAGCGGGGAACTTCTGTGCTGATCACCGCGAACGGCCAATCAGAGTGGCCGTTTGCGATGCGATCTGTGCGGCGAATGAGAGATGGTCTCATATGTAAACATATGAGATCATTTCTCATTGCCGGCTCTCACAATGACAGCGTCCTGTCAGGGAGAGAGGAGACCGATCTGTGTCTCTTGTACATAGGGACACAGAGCGGTCACCCCCCAGTCACCCCCCCACAGTTAGAACACTATACAGGGAAAATATTTAACCCCTTCCTCAACCCCTAGTGTTAACTCCTTCCCTGCCAGTCACATTTATGCAGTAATTAGTGCATATTTATAGCACTGATTGCAGTATAAATGTGAATGGTGCCAAAAATGTGTCAAAAGTGTCCGATGTGTCCGCCATAATGTCGCAGTCGCAATAAAAATCGCAGATCGCCGCCATTACTAGTAAAAAATAAATAAAAAAAATAATTCTGTCCCTTATTTTGTAGGCGCTATAACTTTTGCGCAAACCAGTCGCTTATTGCGATTTTTTTTTTTACCAAAAATATGTAGAAGAATACGTATCGACCTAGACTGAATTTTTTATTTTATTTTATTTTTTTAATTGGGCTATTTTTTATAGCAACAAGTAAAAAATATTGTATTTTTTTTCAAAATTGTCGTTCTTTTTTGCTTATAGCGCAAAAAATAAAAACCGCAGAGGTGACCAAATACCACCAAAAGAAAGCTCTATTTATGGGGAAAAAAGGACATCCATTTTGTTTGGGAGCCATATCGCACGACCGCGCAATTGTCAGTTAAAGCGACGCAGTGCCACAAGCTGAAATTTCACCTGGTCAGGAAGGGGGTATACATGCCCAGTAAGGAAGTGGTTAAAGGGGTTGTAAAGCTTTGTGGTTTTTCACCTTAATGCATTAGGGTGAAAAAAAACCTTGCACTCTCGGGCCCCCCAGTTTTACTTACCTGAGCCACGAAAATCCGTGGGCGCGATCCCGCAATGGTTTCCCCCAGCTTGAGGCGGCTCTTCATTGGAGATTCATAGTAGTGTAGCTATTGGCTCTCGCTGCTGTCATTCAAATCAATGACGTGGCGTGCGAGTGATACACTTGGTAGCTATGGCCGCCACTGTATCACACGGGCGCACACCCGCAAGCTAACCCTCTTGGGAGAGCGCTTCCCAGAAGGGGTTTAGCTATTGCGGGGAGGAGCTGAGACAGCCGCCGAGGGACCCCAGAAAACTAGGATCGGGGCCACTCTGTGCAAAACGAACTGCACAGTGGAGGTAAGTATGGTATGTTTGTTATTTTAAAAATAAAATAAAAATACCTTTACATCCCCTTTAAAGTTGACATATTACTCTATTATCAAGGCGGAAAATGTTAGGCCAAACAGTGACTGCATCTAATCAGAGGAAATTACTGTTCGGATATTCGGGCAGCTACAGTGCTGCAGCTGTCTGACTGTAGTAGCCAGCAATATAGATTCCTCTGTCCACTAATACTAGCATTGATGGGGGAATCAATTGAATGTACACTAACCTTAATACATGCACCTTCTCAAACACAAGTTTAGATGCATGTACCCTTTGCTATGCTATAGATCAGGGGTCTTCAAACTACGGCCCTCCAGTTGTTCAGGAACTACAATTCCCATCATGCCCAGTCATGTCTGTTATTGTCAGAGTTTTACAATGCCTCATGGGATGTGTAGTTCTACAACAGCTGGGGGGTCGTAGTTTTGAGCATCCCTGCTATAGATACTGCAAATATAGAACATTTTCTAAAAAGATATTGATCATACCTAACTGAAAAATTTCCTGGACTGATATACTCCAGACTAAAGTTCTATTTCTTTTTTTGTGAATCTAGTAGGGAAAGATTAGACATTTTGCTTAATTATATATTGCTGTCTGTAACTCCTGTATTTTGTAAATTCCTTCTCACTGCCTGTGTATTTTATGGGTGTTAGATCGAACAGGATACGTTGGAAAATCTCACCAATGGGGACGCAAGCACCAAAAGAAAGTAATTTTCTAGTAAAATGAGCAAAAACCTTTTTCAGGATTGTAATTCTGTTGGGGAGTTTTTTTCTTCTTCTAGAATCCCTGTCATTTAGGCCTAGCTGAATCTTGTTGGAACAGTTAAAGATGAAAACGCAGCATGCAGCCACAAGAAACATCAGAAAATAGTTGACATATCAGTCATCAGGGCACAGCAGGGTCTTACTTATGTCTCTGGGCCAATTGCTCTTTTATACTACTTGCATTGATTGTGTTTGCAGAAGGCACTGCTCTATTGTGGAAACAGAATTGCTTCAAAATCAGCTGTAATGCTTTATAGTAACTAACCAGCAGGTGGTGCCATTGCACTGCTTGGAAGCAGTCTCTTCTGGTTCAGTAAAGCTCTGGTAAAGGTGCATTTGTTCTGCATTAAAGTGGAAGTAACACATAAAAAATAAGACATTTTTAGAAAGTATTGATTTTCGTGATAGAAGAGACGTGCAAAGTCTGTTATACCAAACTGCTGCTTCTGGCATTTAAATGTATATGTACACTATACAGCGCATGTGCTGTGCACTGTACACGTTTGCATCTTCCTAGCATGCCGGATTTCGGAGACAATGTAACCCATGCTCATGCACAGGAGTTACACAGTCAGAGGCCACTCAATGGCCAAAGAGGACAACATGGGACATGGAAGTAGCTGCAAAAGGGATGGCAGCAGTGGCTGATGGAGCAGCAAATGACAGAACAATGAGCCTTTTTTCTAGGCTAAATACTATGGTTGTCCCGATACCACTTTTTTAGGACTGAGTACAAGTACCGATACTTTTTTTCAAGTACTCGCCGATACCGAATACCGATACTTTTTTTTAAATGTGTCCCCAAATGCAGCCATGTCCCCCCACAAATGCAGCCAGGTCCCCCCACATATGCAGCCATGTCCCCCCACATATGCAGCCATGTCCCCCAAATATGCAGCCATGTCCCCCACATATGCAGCCATGTCCCCCCACATATGCAGCCATGTCCCCCACATATGCAGCCATGTCCCCCACATATGCAGCCATGTCCCCCACATATGCAGCCATGTCCCCCACATATGCAGCCATGTCCCCCCACATATGCAGCCATGTCCCCACATATGCAGCCATGTCCCCCACATATGCAGCCATGTCCCCCACATATGCAGCCATGTCCCCCACATATGCAGCCATGTCCCCCACATATGCAGCCATGTCCCCCATATATGCAGCAATGTCCCCCACATAGGCAGCAATGTCCCCCACATATGCAGCAATGTCCCCCACATATGCAGCCATGTCCCCCACATATGCAGCAATGTCCCCCACATAGGCAGCAATGTCCCCCCACATATGCAGCCATGTCCCCCATATATCCAGCCATGTCCCCCCACATATGCAGCTATGTCCCCCACATACACAGCCATGTCCCCCATATATCCAGCCATGTCCCCCCACATATGCAGCCATGTCCCCCATATATGCAGCCATGTCCCCCATATATCCAAGCCATGTCCCCCATATATGCAGCCATGTCCCCCATATATCCAGCCATGTCCCCCATATATCCAGCCATGTCTCCCATATATGCAGCCATGTCCCCCATATATGCAGCCATGTCCCCCATATATCCAGCCATGTACCCCCATACCTAGATGCCGCCGCCGCCTCCGCATGGTTAATCAGCGTGCGGGGAACGTAACAGCTTTCATTTGAATACATTCACCGGACACTCTATTAGGTACACCTTCTTAGTACCGTGTTGGACCCCCTTTTGCCTTCAGAACTACCTTAATTCTTCATGGAATAGATTTAACAAGGTGTTGGCAACATTCCTCAGAGATTTTGGTCCATATTGACATGATGGCATCACTCAGTTGCTTCAAAGTTGTCGGCCGCACATCCATGATACGAATCTGGCAAAGGCGTTTAACCACTTAAGGACCGACCACTGTATATATACGTTGGCAGAATTGCATTGACAGGCATAATCACGTACCTGTACTTGGCCTTTTAAATGCCTGCTGTGTATCGGGCCGCGGGTCCCGTGGACTCGATCGCCGTGGGGATCCCCGTAATCGTCTTACGGAGGTATAGAGTAGGGAGATGCTTGTGTAAACAAGCATCTCCTTGCTCTGCCTAGTGAGAATGACACTGATCTCGGCTCCGTGTACTCGGAGCCGAGATCAGTGTCATGTGACACAGAGCCCATCCCCCTACAGTAAGAAACACTATGCAGGGAACACTTAACCCCTACAGTGCCACCTAGTGGTTAACCCCTTCACTGCCAGTGTCATTTTCACAGTAACCAGTGCATTTTTATAGCACTGATCGCTGTGAAAATGATAATGGACCCAAAAATGTGTCAAAAGTGTCTCATGTGTCCGTCATAATGACGCAGTCACGAAAAAAAATCACTGATTGCCGCCATTACTAGTAAAAAAAAATAATAATAATAAAAATTCCATAAAACTATCCCCTATATTGTAAACGCTATAACTTTTGCGCAAGCTAATCAATAAACGCTTATTGCGATTTTTTTTACCAAAAATATGTAGAAGAATACGTATCGGCCTAAACTGAGGAAAACCATTTTTTATATATTTTTTGGGGATATTTATTATAGCAAAAAGTAAAAAATATTGCATTGTTTTTCAAAATTGTCGCTTTATTTTAGTTTATAGTGTAAAAACTGAAAACCGCAGAGGTGATCCAATACAACCAAAAGAAAGCTCTATTTGTGGGCAAAAAAAGAACGCCAATTTTGTTTGGGAATCACATCGCACGACCGCGCAATTGTCAGTTAAAGGCGACGCAGTGCGGAATTGCAAAAAGTGGCCTGGTCTTTGACCACCCAAATGGTCTGGGGCTGAAGTGGTTAAGCACTGAAGACTGCTAGAGTATAATATACAATATAATATATTTGAACACAGCTTGATCAACATTATTATCTGTACCATAATATTGGTATACAGTTATAGTCTTTATAGTCTCGTAAGCTTATTCAAAGAGCTACATGGATTTATTTATTTATTTTTTATCTTTCGTTTCAATTGCTTTGAACTGGACTATTATTTTGCACATTCAGAAAAGCAGGTAATAGTAATGGTTTATCTGGCCCACTGTCTATCTGACGGCAAATCCATTTCTGTTACTTCCTGCTACTTTTACCTGTTCTTAAAACTGAAAAAAAATTGGATTGAAAATCAAATGATTAAAAATTGCGCAGACTAGAAAATTATTTTAATGTGAGTTTATTATTTAACATAAATACTTTTCCCTGCTTACATTATTTCAAACCTCTGCCAAATATAAGTAGGTGATTTTAAATAAGGAAAACAAAGCAACATGGTAACAAAATAATCATTAGGGCGTAGCTGGAATGTGGGTCAGATGGATGTGGTGCCATGCCTGGCACCTAGCCTAGATTCTCTATTCAGTCATAACAACAGTAGTAGCCATTATCATGGCAGTAAAGAATACAAGTGTGTACAAAAGCTTATGGCCAACCAGGATTCTGTTATTTGTCAAACAATGGCCACGGAGATGTGGGTGTAGCCAACAAGCCAATGGAAATCTCATTGCGATCAGCTGTATAAGCTGGAATAAAATACAAGATGGTGGCAGCGTTTGAAAGAAAGGACCTAAACTCTACCACACCCTGAACAACTGTTCACAAATAAAAGGGTTCGCCTTCATTTTTAATGTTAGTCTGGTAGCATTTCCCAAGCCTCATAGGAAACAATAGCTCAGAAAACCCATTGTTATGGATTGAAAGCATCGCCAGACTTAAAAGATCTTTCCATTGAAGCAGCTACTGTAAATACACCGAGTAAGTACATAAATAGAAACTATGTCACCTGCCATGCGATTTATAGTTTGAGCAGACAATTTTTAGATCTGGGCTAGCCCGGCCAGACAACAAAACCTTTTGCCAAACACCCTCAACATGTGATTGGACAACATAGGAGCAGCAGCAAGCTGATTCTCCCTCTGCTCTCTCCCCCAGTATATGTGTACTATAGCAGTCTAAACAGCACAGAGTGCTTTCCTTCATTTTTCCGGCCTGAGTGCTTTTATAGTGACTACTAAAGGAGGCTGCTCTTAAGACAGATTGAGGTACTTGCAATGGATGCAGTTAACTACTTAAGGACTGCCTAACACCAATATAGGTCAGCAGAATGGCACGGTTGGGCACAGGCACGTACCTTTAAGAGCCCAGCTGTGGTTCATGCGCACCCGCGACCCAGTCCGAAGCTCCATGACCACGCCCACGGGACCCACGGACCCGATCGCCGCCGGTGTCCCGCATCGGGTCACAGGAGCTGAAGAACGGGGAGAGGTGAGTGTAAACACACCTTCCCCGTTCTTCTCTGTGGCTTGTCACTGATCGTCTGTTCCCTGTTATAGGAAATGACAATCAGTGATGTCACACCTACAGCTACGCCCCCCTACAGTAAGAATCACTCCCTTAGGGCACACGTATCCCCTTAGCGCCCCCTAGTGGTTAACCCCTTCACTGCCATTGTCATTTTCACAGTAATCAGTGCATTTTTATAGCACTTTTCGCTGTGAAAATTACAATGGTCCCAAAAATGTGTCAAAAGTGTCCAATGTGTCCGCCATAATGTTGCATTCACAAAAAAAATTGCAGATTGCCATTACTAGCAAAAAATAAATATATATTAATAAAAATGCCATAAAACTATCCTCTATTTTGTAAACGCTATAACTTTTGCACAAACCAATCAATGAACGCTTATTGCGTTTTTTTTTTTAACCAAAATTAAGTAGAAAAATATGTATTGGCCTAAACTGAGGAAAACATTTATATATATATATATATATATATATATATATATATATATATATATATATATATATATATATATATATTGGGGGATATTTATTATAGCAAAAAGTAAAACATTGAATTTTTTTCAAAATTGACGCTCTATTTTTGTTTATAGCGCAAAAAATAAAAACCAAACCAAAATCAAATACCACCAAAAGAAAGCTCTATTTGTGGGGAAAAAAAGGATGCCAATTTTCTTTGGGAGCCACATCGCACGACCGCGCAATTGTCAGTTAAAGCGACGCAGTGTGGAATTGCAAAAAGGTACATGGTCTTTAACCTGCATAATGGTCTGGGTCTTAAGTGGTTAATGTTTTATTGAATATATACCGTATAACTGCATTCATCAATGTTTGTTATATATGGCTGTGGATCACCTTTTATACTATGGCTTAATAAGACTATATAGTAAAGCAGTAGTGACCATAGGAGTAATGCTGGTGATGCATCATGCATACACATGTCCTAAATCATGTATACATGGGCAGCTTAAATTATGTTTAGCCTTTTTTTAGGATAGATTAGGTAAAGGTTAAACCCCTGTCAGTTTAGAGTATACACTGCCTTGAAAAAATATTTATACCCCTTGACAATTTCCAAAATTTTTCATGTTACAACCTAAATGTATTTTATTGGGATTGTATGTGATAGATCAACACAAAGTGGCACACAATCATTGTGAAGTGAAAGGAAAATGATAAATGGTTTTCAAATTATTTTACAAATAAATATCCTGAAAAGTGTGGTGTGCATTTTTATTCATCCCCCTTTACTCAGATACCCATAACTAAAATCTAGTGGAACTTTAGAAGTCAGGGACTATACCGTATAGGACAGTTCTTTTACTCTGGTTGACCTTTCTCTAAATCACTGTGTTAAGACTTTGGAACTCCTGATTCCGAAAGACTTTGTTTTGATCAAATTTCACATTTTTTTTTACAACTAGTCTGGAAGGAAAATCCACTACCCCCCCAATTCACGAAATACGAGCTATGGTGTGGCCGGGGGCAAAGAGGAGGTATATTCGTAATATATTCGTGCCTCAATCACCCTCATATATGAAGGCTTGGGAAAATGAGCTTCAAAATAAATGAGACCTAGACACCTGGCACAGATCCTTCTCAAAGTCCTTCAAGGGTATTCTAAATGTCTCACTGATGGAGGCTAATATTAAAGTTATAACCAGGTGGTATTTAACCCCCTCTAAACTTGCATTTATATACCCTACAGCTGATCCAACCTGTTTCAGGGGATGCCAACTTTTAGGGCCAATGACCCATATCTGGTATGAATGTCCTAGAATCCACCACTTTTAGTGTAAAATCTTATCTATTATTTCCAAGGTCACTGGTTGCCAGGTTTCTAGGTCTCTTTCAATAGCTCTCCTAAATGCTCACATACCTCAAATACCAAAAACTACACAAAAACAAATCCATTTTATTCTCACAGGAGCCAAGCTTACAATTGCCAAAGCGTGGAAGTAACCTAAACCTTCTTTCTTGGAAGCCAAAAAAAAAATCTTGGATAATGACTCAAGAAAAGCTAGCTAGTATTCTAACTGATACTGTTACGAAATTTAAAAACCTTTGGGAATCTTGGGCTAGATATGTAGGAATCTCTCTTACCGAGGGGGTTCCTCCGATTCCTACATAACTCTAAGTTAGGGACGTTTCCTATCTTCCCCCCCTTCCTAACCTGTCTTTCCTTTTTGTCTCATACTTTCCCCCCTCTTCTTTTTATTTTTTCCCTCCCATAGGGATTTCGGGTGATGTTCTGAGGGAGACCTATCTCCCCCTTTTCACTTTCTGATTATACATAGAAATGATAGATAAAATATCCTCTTTCATAAGGTCGATCTCTTTTAGCCTGGCTATTCCGGGGAACTTTAAGTTAAACTGCAAGTATGGTGAGAGGTTTCCTCCCCTGGTGCAGTTAGTTCCCGATAAGGGGCACCGGGAGGACAGAAATGTCTTTGTTTATCAGTTGGCCTATATAGGAGAAACTTCTCTTATTTAAATTCTTCATAATAATTATTTAACATTCTAAAACCCACATCTATCGTTTTAATGATATGTCTTTATTTATCTACAAAATAGTAGTATTTATTTTAAGAGGTCATCTACCAGATTTTAATCATAATGAGATGTACCGTAATGTACAGAATTGTAATATTTTGAAAGGAACTTCAGAAGTCACCTAATTAGTAAATATAGTCCACCTGTGTGTAATTTAATCTTAATATAAATACAGCTGTTCAGTGAAGCTCAGAGGTTTGTTAGAGAACCTTAGTGAACAAACAGCATCATGAAGGGCAACAAACACACCAGACAGGTCAGGGATAAAGCTGTGGAGAAGTTTAAAGCAGGGTTATGTTATAAAAAATGCCAAGCTTTGAACATCTCATGGAACACTGTTCAAGCAATCACCCGAAAATGGAAAGAGTATGGCACAACTGCAAACCTACAAAGACATGGCCGTCCACCTAAACTGACTGGCTGGCCAAGGAGAGCATTCATCAGAGAAGCAGCCAAGAAGCCCATGGTAACTGTGGAGAAGCTGTAGAGGTCCAAAGCTCAGGTGGTAGAACAGGACAACTATTAGTTGTGCACTCCACAAATCTGGTCTTTATGGAAGAGTTGAAAGAAGAAAGCCATTGTTGAAAGAAAGCCAAAAGAAGTCCTGTTTACATTTTGCGAGAAGACATGTGGAGGACACAGCAAACATGTGGTAGAAGGTGCTCTGGTCAGATGAGACCAAAATTGAACTTTTTGGCCTAAAAGCATAACGCTATGTGTGGTGGAAAACTAGCACTGCACATCATCCTGAACACACCATCCACATTGTTAAACATGGTGGTGGCAGCATCATGTTGTGGGGATGCTTTTCTTCGTACACACGAGTAGTTTTCCAGTCGGAAAAAAAAACTGATGGTTTTCCCGATGGAATTCCTCTCAAGTCTGCCTTGTATACACACAGTCACACAAAAGTTCTCTGAACTTTCGAGCGTTAAGAACAAGGCAAGAAAAAGAAGTTCAATGCTTCCAAGCAGGCATCGAATTATTTCCGAGCATGAAGTCCATACAGGCAAACTGTTTTCCCGCTAGGATTTTTTTCCTGACAGGAAAAAAGAGATCCTGATCTCTATTTTTTTCTGGCAGTTTTCCTGTAGGAAAAAGTCAGATGTAGCATACACAGGGTAAGGATTCCAGGCCAAAAGCTTGCATTGGACTTTTCCCGATGGGAAAACCGGTCATGTGTACGGGGCATTAGAGTCTGCAAAAGACTTGAGACTGGGGCGGAGGTTCACCTTCCAGCAGGACAACAACCCTAAACATACTGCCAGAGCTACAATAGAATGGTTTCGCTCAAAGCATATTTATGTGTTAGAATGACCCAGTCAAAGTCCAGACCTAAATCCCATTGAGTATCTGTGGCAACACTTTAAAATTGCTGTTTACAGACGCTCTCCATCTAATCTGACAGAGCTTGAGCTGTTTTGCAAAGAAAAATGGGCAACATTTTTATTCTCTAGATGTGTAAAGCTGGTAGAGACATCCCCAAAAAGACTTGCAGCTGTAATTGCAGCGAAAGGTGGTTCTACAAAGTATTGACTCAAGGGGACTGAATACAAATATACGCCATAATTTTCAGATATTTATTTGTAAAACATTTTGAAAACCATTTATCATTTTCCTTTCACTTCAGAATTATGTGCCAGTTTGTGTTGGTCTATCACATAAAATCCCAATAAAATAAATGTATTTTAAGGGGTATGAATACTTTTTCAAAGCACTGTAATTCACTGTAATTATAATTCACTATATTTCCTGTCCACACACCTTCTTTATTAACATTAACTCTGCACTGTCACACAGTTAGTCCATTGACCTGTGTAAACTATATGTAAGGCTGGTTTAATTTTGTTAACCGCATTTTCATGTTTTTAATTGCATCCAATTCGCATAACATGAGAATGTGACCAGCTTTCAATGGAGCAGATTCACACATGTCTGGGGCGGCCATGGTGCAGTTTTGAAAAAGGTCCTGCGTGTTTTTGGGTCCAGTTCAGGTGCAAATTCAGGTAAAAATTTGCACCTGAATGGCACCTGAACCCGTGAACAGAAACACATCGGACTGCAAACCGCAGCCACAAATGTGTGAACCCAGCCTCAGTGTAATCCAGTGAATAAGGTTGAATTAAAATGAATCTGTTGCTTTGCCCTGTAAGGGCAAATCACTGTTTCGCACTACCCATTTTTTTATTATTGGGGGGGGGGGGGTCCACACTAACATTAAATAATAGTTCATCTTCTTTAAAATTGTCTCTTTATTTCTACTCTGCTTTTAAATTTAGATTTTTGCCTGGGTTTGGACTTTAGACCCAGGTAAAACTTCATGTAACTGTGCTACAACATAATTTAGCATTATAAAGAAGCATCTGTCGGGTGAGTTCAGCAGTTTTAGTGCCTGTGTTGACAGGCCTCAGACTGGTTTGGCCTTCCTAAAAAATATGGAAGAGCAAAACCTGTTTGAAGTAGGTCAAAGTTTAGAAAGGGGACAACTTCCTGTCAAACCACCAGCCACCTATCAATGAATTCTGAATGGCCTTACAAGCTTCTCAAACTGATGTCATACTGATGCCACTGACAAAAAAAGCAATTGTTGGTCTGATTCTGCAGGAGTAGACATGGCAGACAAATCACTGAACACAAAGACTGCCAAGGTTAAGATTTTGTGCTTGCACTAGGGGCTGAATTATATAGAACCAACCATACAACATTTAAAAGTTTTGTTTTTTCTGCAGCCTCAATTTAAACAAATATTTTAACAAAAACTACAATTGGGCTTCAAACAAAACAAAGCTAACAGTTCCAGGTAATATCTGACAGCATACGTGTTGAGCAGCTAATGCTCTGTTTGGTGTTGGCCTTTTGTCTTGATGCATCAAACACTAGGGGAGATTTACTAAAACTGATGCACACAGAAGCTGATGCAGGTGTATATAGTAACCAATCATCTTATAACTCCAGCTTGTTTGATCAAACTTTGACAATAAAATCTAGAAGCCGAATGGTTACCATATTTATCGGGGTATTGCGCGCTCCCGTGTATAGTGCGCACCCCTAAAGTAGCCCCGAAATTCCTGTAAAAAAAATGTTAGAACATTTTATTACATACAGTTTTGGTGTCTTGCCCAGCGTCCATCGTCCGGTCCAGCGTCCGTCTGCGGCCTCGGTGGTGTCCTCCCGGCTTCTCCAGCGCTGTCTCGAGGCAAATCCCCACTTCCCGCGCTCAGTTTTAACGCCTCCGCCGACATATACTGAGTGCAGTACACTCGGGTACATTCGGCAAGGCTCGGCTTCGCTCGCGCTCACGCTCTGTGACATTTATGCGTGAGCACGAGCATAGCCGAGCCTAGCCGAATGTACCCGAGTGTACTGCACTCGGTATTTGTCAGCGGCTGAATTCAAACTGAGCGCGGTATACGGCGAAAAAAGTGCGCGGTATACGCCGATAAATACGGTAATATGCACAGCTGCAACAGATTCTGTATGCATGAGTATGAGCTCTAATAGATTGGTTTATTCTTCCAGTATTTGTGGGAAGTCCTTTCCGCAATCCAAAAATATAATGGTGGTTCATCGCCATACACCCAAGCATAGGAACAGAATACTGGAAGATACTTTTGGGGGCAGTGGACAACCTAAATCAGTCTCTAATGCCTCATTTCCACTGAGCGGATGGGTTTGGGTTGGTTCGGTACGGTAAGCTAATTTGAGTGTTTCCATTATGAAAGTGGCCCATACAACTGAACCATTCCGCACCATTCTGGGTGCTGCTTCAGATGTGGGTAGGGTTGCCACCTTTTCTTCAAGCCAAACCCGAACATTTTTGCGGCACACGGCAATTTTTTTGTAGTATAAGCTATAGGAACGTAAAATACTTGGGACATCTTTTGGTTTACCCAAAGAGAGTAATAATGAGGTGTGCTACAGTGAATAGTGGCTGTGGCCAAATTGCATTGCAACAGGTGGGGGGGGGGGACTTAAAGGGGGTTGGTTAAATAAAACAAAAGCATTAGTGTACCCATAAAATATGATTTGATTAATAAAAGTAATGTCAGTAAAAATATGAAAATAGCCTAGCTTAAAAGTGGACACTGTCAGCCAGTAGAGCAGTGGACAGTGTCAGTAGGGCAGTGGAGGGTGTCAGCAGATCAGTGCAGTGGAGGGTGTCAGTAGATCAGTGCAGTGGAGGGTGTCAGTAGATCAGTGCAGTGGAGGGTGTCAGTAGATCAGTGGAGGGTGTCAGTAGATCAGTGGAGGGTGTCAGTAGATCAGTGGAGGGTGTCAGTAGGGCAGTGGAGGGTGTCAGTAGGGCAGCGGAGGGTGTCAGTAGGGCAGCGGAGGGTGTCAGTAGGGCAGCGGAGGGTGTCAGTAGGGCAGTGGAGGGTGTCAGTAGGGCAGCGGAGGGTGTCAGTAGGGCAGTGGAGGGTGTCAGTAGGGCAGCGGAGGGTGTCAGTAGGGCAGTGGAGGGTGTCAGTAGGGCAGTGGAGGGTGTCAGTAGGGCAGTGGAGGGTGTCAGTAGGGCAGTGGAGGGTGTCAGTAGGGCAGTGGAGGGTGTCAGTAGGGCAGTGGACGGTGTCAGTAGAGCAGTGGACGGTGTCAGTAGAGCAGAGGACAATGTTACCCAGTGAGAACTGTATATATGTATGGTGTATTGCCCCCCAAAATCCCCCCCCCCCCGACTGTATATATGGATGGTATATGGGGGGGGCGGGGCTGTATATATGGATGGTGTATGGGGGGACTGTACATATGGGGGGGCTGTTATGGATGGTGTATGGGGGAGAATTGTACATATGGGGGGGCCGTATATATGGATGGTGTATGGGGGTGACTGTATATATGGGGGGGAGAACTGTATATATGGGGGGAGAACTGTATATATGGGGGGGAGAACTGTATATATGGGGGGGAGAACTGTAAGTATGGTGGGGGAGGTGGTGAGGACTGTATGTATAGTGTATGGTGGGGGGGGGGGGTGAGAGTACTGACATACTGTGACAGTCTCTAACAGTAACATGGCATAAACTGACCTTAAAAGTTGAGCTCCAGTCTCAGCACGATCTCTGGACACTTTCTAACAGAGCAGCAGGGAATGGGGAGGCTCCACCTTCAACCCCACCTCCTTGTCCCTTCTGCAGCCAACCAGAGGAGTGCACTCGGGAACATGGAGACTCAGCCTCCGCCTGTGTGTCCCGTCTGCAGCACTGAGCACACAAAGCAGTAGCACTGAAAGCAGATGGAGGTTTGGTAACAGTGCGGGGACGGGGTAGATGCTCGTAGATGCTCGTAGCCGCAGGCAGCAGGAGCAGGTGTTTAACACGAATGCCGGCTGCTAACAGAGAACACAGTACTAACACAAGCTGGTGGAGGCGAAGCCGAGCCTGGGGAGATACAGAGACACCAGTCCAGGTCAGGACTCGGTGACACACAGCAAGTGCCAGGCAGGGAGGTGGGAGTGGGACTTCTCTGGGCGGCCACCGCCACACCACGGGCACAAGAATTGATTCGGGATCATGTGCACTGCAGCTCTGTTGCGGCCGGGCCAGGAGTGGACGGACGGCTAGAAAAAAAAAAAAAAAAATGTAAAAAAAAAAAAACTTTTTTTTTTTTTTTAAATGTGCCCGGACTGTCCGGGTCAAATGTGCCCGGACTGTCCGGGTCAAAACCGGACAGGTGGCAACCCTAGATGTGGGGCCATAGAAAATTATACGGTTTGGTTAGGGTGGAGCTACAGTACATTCCACTGATTGGCGGACACGCTAGGCATTTATTCTAAACCCTGTATGGCCCCAGTGGTGGAAACGCTCACCTGAATAGGCCGGACCATTCTAACCCTTCCAAACTGTACCGACCCGAACCGCTCCGCTCAGTGGAAACGAGTCATATAATATTTGTGTACCATATAAAGACTAGAAGTGGTATCAGCATTTCCTTACTTTCTCACTGCCTGCTATACCTACAGTTACCTGTGAACATCTCTGTTTGCATAAATACCAGTAATTGTTTTCAACCAAATTGAAAGTAAAGTGCTTGCTGATAGGTAAACACTGGGCATTTTGCTGTAAATTATAGAGACTGCTAAGGACTGTGTTTAGTCTAAACCAATGGAGAAGGGTTAGGTAGTTCTGCCGAAATAGGTATCAGCTTACAATGTCCTCTATATTAAGCAAAATATGGATTTCACATATTACACTATGGGTTTGCTAATCTTTTTATTTTTATGGCTAATTTTCAATGATGGAGGAGCAATCCTGATGGAAGACATTCCTTGTACCTTGAGTAGTGTGGCCAAGGGAGTTTAACAAGTGATGTTGACCACTTGTATTTCAATGGTTCATAATATCCAGTAAAAGGCCACCCAAACAGTGTCACTTGGTGGTGGATGCACATTCCCTTTCACAAGAAATATAGGTGTGGGGACACCTCCAGAACTCTATAGACTGTGCAAAGGACTTATTGGTGATTTTTAATTGTGTCCCACTCTTCTGGATTCTAAGAAGACTGTTCTCTATATGCTCTGTTTAAATTTTGGCAGTTTGGAGTTCAGCTGAACAGGGTGCCCCCTCGAAGACCCGCATTCCAAAGGGGGCACCCGTGTGGGCACGCTCCTGAGTCCCGCTGTTGCATGCATTGACACAGACAGCAAGACTCAGCCCAGCTCTCATGTCACTGGATTTGATTGACAGCAGCGGGAACCAATGGCTGCTGCTGCTGCTATCAATCTATCCAAAGAGGACCGGAGACTGCGGCTGGAGTTGCTGCCCTTGTCCCCCTTGCTGGAAAGATAGGGTTCAGGTAAGTAAAAGGGGGGGTTGGCGGGCATTTACCCTAATGCATTAGGGTGAAAAACCTCAAGGGTTTACAACCCCTTTAAGTTACGTAGGGTTTTTTTTCACTGTCAAATGGTGGTGTCAACAGGAAGTATTGATAGTTTTAAAAGACTCTTGGGTGTGCATATTAGTGAACACAACATACAGGGATATGGAAAATGATTATTGACATGAACACCAACACAAGTTGAACTGGATGGACTATTGTCTTTATTCAACCATATCAACTATGTGTAGCGCCTGTGTACTTTCAGTACAGGTGCTATTCCTAGATTTAAGGGGGATGAGAGAGTTAGGCCTCGTACACACGATCGGACATATCCGATGAAAACGGTCCGCGGACCATTTCCATCGGATATGTCCGATCGGGAGTTTGATCCGATGGCGTGTACACACCATCGGATCAAATTCCCCGCCGCCGGACGGCGCGGTGACGTGGCGGTGACGCGGCGGTGACGTTGACGCCGCCACGTCACCGCACCAGGAAGTTAAACACTTCCGCGCATGCGCCGAATCCATTCGGCGGCGGCGCGGCGGCGGTGGGGGACAACATGTCTGCTGGTAAGTGTACTAACCAGCAGACATGTCGGGCGGACAGATTCCACCGGATAGATTTCAAAGCATGCTTTGAAATCTGTCGGGTGGAGAAATCTGTCCGCTAGCCCATACACACGAGCGGAGATGTCTGCTGAAACGGTCCATCGGACCGTTTTCAGCGGACATATCCCCTCGTGTGTACGAGGCCTTACTTGGCTCTCATCCAGTGATTTGACTAGAATGGGTCTCTGTTTCAGCTGGGCTGTGCTGTGGGCTCATTCTGTTGTCACTGGGGTGTTGTTTAACCCCCGGGGTGATGGTTGACAGTGGTGGAGTTCAGGCTGGGGTGTCTCTTTCCAGAAGCCAATCAGGAGGGGTTTTCCTTCACGGGGCATGCTGGGGGAGAGTACTTCTGGGACAGGGTTCTTGTTCCTGGTGCCCCATCACACAATGCTACGGAAGTGCCGTAGCGGGCAACTGCGCATGCGCGATGCGTTCCAAACGCAATTGTGATGCGTTCCAATGGATTTACGTCAGTGCACACCAGCGAAGCTGTCATTCTTGGCGATGTGGACTTAGAGGTTTTTTTTTTTAACATCCTCCAATCCATGGGGATGTTAAGGAAAGAGCCTGGATGCCGAAAGAGGTTTCGCTGGTGTGCACTGTCGTAAATGCATTGAAACGCATCGCAGATGCGTTTGGAACGCATCACGCATTCACAGTTTGCCGCCACAGCACTTCCGCAGCAGTCTGTGATGGGGAGCGGAGTATGACTGTGCAGCGACACCCACCTTTAGGGTGACCGTACATCACCGAGCCCGAGTGTTATGGCCTACCTGGTCGGGGCGTGGGTGCCACGTGGAGATCCTGGTTCAGGAACCATGTCATCCTGGAGCAACTGAAGTTGTGGCAGGACCCCAGTGATCGACTGGGGTCCTAACTTGAAGATCCCAAGCGAGTTTAGCTGTTCGGTGGGGAACCCAGTTGAGGAGCACCAATGAGAGGCTGGTGATACAACAGCACTGGGGCGAACCATGTCAGCAACCTGTCAGTCGGTGACCAACTAAGAACTACCTAAGGTCTGATTCAGGCACTAAATTCACTAAGGAAGATTTACTTCATGACCTATGTTCTAGGGACAGGTCTGTGGCAGAGGCCTGTTTCCCACAAGGTTCCGAGTGATGCCCTGGCTGCCAGGTTGGTGTGAGAGGCCTGTCCAGGTACACTATACCCACTCCGGCTGGAGTGGCGACGAAAGCAAAGTGTCGTTTGGAGCAGGACTGCTTCTGATAATCGTAAGCCTGAATCTTTTACTCTTCTCTTCATCCATCTTTTCTTATTCACCTCAAGTTTATTGTTTTACCGTGTTGGGTAAAATAAAGCACAAGAAGAGACATCTACTGTTTGGACATTACATCATTGCTACTCTCCTCAACTACCCTAGACATCGAAGCTATAGAGTTAACAGGCCGTCCCAAAATCTATCCAGCGGCTCCTGCGGGGGTTAGCGCTACATATGAAGCTAGAAATTAAGGAGAAAAGGGGGAAAAAGGGAGTAAAAGGGAGGACAATGGATGGGGAGGACAAACAACCAGTAAGATTTCTCTATGGAGATAACATCTGGCTAATCAGGGTGGATAAACAATACCATGTTTAACAGAATTGTCCAACTTGTTCATCAGATGTTCCATATCATTTATCCTGTTTACCATTAATATCTATGGGTCAAAATAGGGTTGTCCCGATACCACTTTTTTAGGACCGAGTACAAGTACCGATACTTTTTTTCATGTACTCGCCGATACCGAATACCGATACTTTTTTTAAATGTCATGTGACAGTTTTCAAACCACAATACAGACTAAGGATATTTTCTTTAGAATTATGAAGAACTCTAACTCAAGACATTATAAAAGAAAAAAATGAGTAAAAATTTATAAAAATGTTTTATTTGCTTGTCACGCAGTAGTAAAAAACTCAAAGAATTTTCACAGAACATGTTGATAAATACAAAAAAGTATCGGCAGAGGCATCGGGAGCATTTGCAAGTACTCCCGCAAATACTCGATATCGGTCCCGATACCGATACTAGTATCGGTATCGGGACAACCCTAGTCAAAAGTCAGGGGGAGGTCAGTGCTTCTCCATTTTTGAGGCATTAGCAGGTGAATCAGGAAGGTTTTTAAAAGAGAAATTTTACTTCAGTCACTAAGCTAAGGAATATTTTTTTCGCAAATTGAACAGCCTACTTGCCTTTATTATATCAACCTCATTGTCTCTTTAATGCAAAAACCATAATGATAGAAACTATGCATTGGTAACTATAAAACATTGCAGGACGTCTAAGTTATTAAAATCTAATGACTTGTTTTCAGCTCGCCTTAGATCTTCATTTGGAATTTGCTTTGATGCAATATTTAGAATATGTTAATCTACAAAGTATCCTGACCTACATAAATGATCGGTAAAAGATTCATGACATAAGTCATCTTTAGGAGTCTAATCCAGCGTCACAGAGATGGTTAGCTTATGAAACAGCTTCAGTTGATCAGCTGTGTTTTATATTGTTTTATTGCACGCTGCTGAGAACATGATAAAAGAAAGTTTAACATTCAAAAGTTATACAGTCACACTGACAAATCTACTGGAACTGAAGAGTAAATATTGAAATAAGGTGGAGGAAATATTAGACAAGGGAGGAAACCACATAGCATAAAACACCATGCAAAGTGCGCTGCTGCACAGAAAGAATTTCTTCCCGGTCAGACCTGTACCAGGTTTTACTGTAAAATATCATGTTGCATTCTTGTTTTTAAAGGGATTCAGACTTTTGACCTCTCCAGATTGCAACATAGCTGAATCCCCACTACCTGCTTTTTCATCATGCCGTCAAACAGATATCAAAAACCAAGCAATACAGTTGCTGTATTTTTAAACACAACTAAAGCCTCCTACACACGGTCGGACTTCAAACAAACTTTTCCTTGGATTTTTGTCTGAAGGGAGTTGGCCGGGCACACCCATAGCATACACACGCTCGGACTTTTCTGCAAACTTTCCTAAAACTTTCCCAACATCACGTTTTTCTGCTCTTTACCACCACCCTTTGGTCAACTTCTGCTATTGTTGGTTGATTTTAACATTGGTTCTGGGCATGCGTATTTGTATTTTGTACAAAAGTCCGATGGCTTGCTGTACACACGGTCAGACTAGACTTGCTGCCAATAAGTTTGTCCATTTCCAGAGAAAACTTTTGTCCGATGAAAACCAAACAAGTTTGTTCGATGGAGCGTACACACGGTCGGATTTTTTTGAAAACTTGCTCATTTTGAAGTTTGTTGGCAAAAAGTCCGACCATGTGTACGGGCCTTTACATTAGTATAAGTAGGTATCATCAGCCTCCTGTAAGCTTCTGCAAGGCACAACTTATGCCGCGTACACACGACTAGGCTTTTGCCCGACCAAATCACATTGGAATTCCAACGGAATTCCATCAGAAAAAAATAGAACATGTTCTATATCTAAACGCTGATGGAATTCATCAGAATTTCTGATGAAAAAACTCAGATGGGGCTACACACGATCGGAAAATCTGATGGAAAAAGGCTAGGAAAGAAGGAAAAAGTACTAGGAGGCAATCTACCTTTACTGCAATAGACAAGAGCTGACACTGATCATACTGATAGGAGGAGAGAGCAAAGAGTCTACCTTATCACTGTGCTGATGCTCCCTCAGTTCCAATTCAGCTGACTTGGATGTGTTCTTAAAAAAACTGTGCTGTTATTGCTGCCCTGAATTGTGAAGGATTTGGTTGTGTTTCCTAACAGGGGTGCCGGGATCACAAAATTTGCTGCACAAGATTGCCCAAATTTTTTTCTCAAAAATGTGTCAATAACTGCACTAACATGTATGTTAACCCCACTCGCGCCTAAGGGTAAAACAAATCTTAATGCCTAAGCCCAATTTTGCAACTTTGACATGTGTTAGGAAAACCGTACATATCCTTACAATATCATATCCAGGGGGATTTTACCTTGTTTTTTTTTTTTTCAGGATTGTGTTTTCATTTGGTGGTAAATAATAATGGATATCTCTTGACTTTTTTCTAATCTACCACCAAAGAACAACCCAAAATAAACTATCTTGCTCCTGACAATCGCAGCAATACCATGTATGTTAGTTGTTGTTTGCATGGGCGTCCGCTCCATAGGGCAAAGGGGGGCAATTGACCCCCTCTGGAAAATCGAGAAGGTGTTGAAGAGTCTCGTGGCTGTGGGCTGTCTGAGCAGTCCCAGGCCTGATGTCACATAGACACAGCGAGCAGAGTGAAGCCACCTCCCCCTCCAGTGTTTATGTGTACACAGGGAACCTGCTGTGCCCATGTCGTGCTGATGGCTGATCTGAGGTACTGAATGGGATGGGGGGGTCAGTCTGTGCTGAATGGGGGTTTGTGCTGAATGGGGGTCCATTTGTGCTTAATGAGGGGCTGTGCTGAAGGGGGGGTCCAACTGTGCTGAATGGAAGGATCTGTGCAGAATGGGGGGTCTGTGCTGAATGGAGGGGTCTGTGCTGAAGGGGGGGGGTCTGTGCTGAAGGGGGGTCCATCTGTGCTGAAGGGGGGTCTGTACATTCTCTAGGCTATATTTATATGGGCATGGAGTGAAGCTGAATTATCTCAAGAGCTATTTCACACTGCCAGCTGGCTGCGTTATCGGTAAAGCGACGCTTTACCTTAATTTTAGCGGCGCTATTTGGCCAATAGCACGGTGCTTTTAGTCCCTGCGAGCGTTTGAAGAAAGGCTTAAATGCGTATTGCCGCTGCGGAAGCGTCCCCCCCGGAAAAAATTTCAGCGGACGCCCATGGTTGTTTGTATCATTAGTCCAGCCCAGAAACCAGTTATCATACCTAAAACACATGGACATTGACACTAACTGACACTGATGCCGCGTACACACGACCGTTTTTCATGACATGGAAAAAAACAATGTTTTTCTCGACGTGATTCCTCTTAAGCCTGCCTTGCCTACACACGATCATGATAAAAAATGCTCGCGCAAAACACGGTGATGTACAACACGTATGACGGCACTATAAAGGGTAAGATCTATTCGAATGGTGCCACACTTTGGCCTGATTATGTAAATTTCTATTCTCTTAACTTGCTTCTGAGCATGCACGTTTTTTTCCCTGACGTTAAAGCCTTTTCACAACGAGAAAAACAACGAGAAATAATGGAGCAGGTTCTGAATTTTTAATGCCCATTTTTCTTGTAGAGAAAAATGCTCTGGAGCAGAGGCGGCGTACACACGACCGGTTTCCTCGGCAGAATTCAGCAAGAAACTCGATAGGAGATGTATTCTGCCGAGGAAACCGGTCGTGTGTACACTTTTCCCCGAGAAACCCGTCGAGGAACTCATCGAGCCAAAAAGACAGCATGTTCTCTATTTCCTCGATGGGCAATGGAAAAATTTGGCTCGACAAGATTTTTGACTGCTGAACAAGGAACTCGACGGGGAAAACGATGTGTTTCGCCCGCCGAGTTTCTCGGTCGTGTGTACGCCGCCATACACACGATAATTTTTAATAACCAATTTAAAAAATTGCATTTTTCTTGTCATGAAAAACAGTCGTGTGTACCCGAGCATAATACTAATTAAAGAACAAAACAAATCCTGGTATTATTTTATTTTATTTTTTCTACATACACTTTTTTTTTGCTATCTCTGCAAGGACTGAGAAATATACAATGTATCTGTTACGTCCTATCACAGAGACAGAAAACATGGGGGGCAGGCTTCACAGTGACTGACCACTGTGATAGCCAATCAGTGGCTATCACAGCGAACAGGTGACCCGGAATTGGACGTTCCAGGTGCCGATCATCAGAACCGGCCCCAGGGAGCTTGATGAGCCCCCGACCTATGTGCTGGGAGCGCACAGTGCCGCACGCTCCCAGCACAAAGGGAGATGCGCAAATATGTGGCCCCGCCAACGCTGTATCCTGGCCCAGGCCAACAAGGCCCAGGCCTAGGGCAACATTTTGCAGGGGGGCAGAACATAAAGAGTCCACGCAGGCTCGTGCTACACTGTTAGTTTAAAGCAAGCTGCTTCTAATTTTGACTGTCCTAGCAGCCTGGACCTCAAACCTTCCATACTGTGCTATATGTTTTCTGTTGTAGCATTGGCATGGTTATATCTTCTTAGTCCTCTCCATAAAATTATCAGAAAGTTTTGCTTAACGTAGAACTATTTTCATTTCGGATAGAGTAAGGGAGGGTTATAGCCCCTGACAGTTTATTTGCTACCATCCTTGTCCCATTGCAGAGATTTCCCTTCAATTCCTGCCCCATAGACAAACAGGAAGTGAAAGAAAATCTATGCAAATTAAGGGAATCCATTGCCCCCAGGCCCTAAGAACTAGTGACCCCACTCGAAAATGCCAGGGTAGGTCTTAAACAAAGGGGTGTGGTCTTGACAGTAAGGGGTGGGTCACATTAAATTAGGGGGTGCACAAGCTTAGTCAGGCCTAGGGCAGCACAAAACCTAAATATACTACTGGGCCCCATGGGAACAAAAACCCTGGTCAGGTGGGGCCACATATTTGCGTATGGTCAGCGTGAAAATGTTAACAATAGGCAAACTTGCCCCAATGTTTCAATGGAGAAAAGAGTGCTTTTCTGACACTCCCAAGGAAAAACAACAGCAATTGGTGTGAAAAATATGATTTACTCCATGCCCAAGTAGCAAGTGCAATAAATACCTAGAAATACCATAATAACATCATCAACTTTGCTACAGTGTAGTTGTGGGGCCGCTTATACGTGATGTTCTTATTAAAAGTGTTGAGGCTTAAAAAATGTTAAACTTCCCAGCTAACTTACCAAAGTAAATATATTGTGAACATTATAAACTCACCTTTGAATCTTCTCCAAGATCCAGTGGGTTCTGTCTGATTCCTGGATCACCACTGCAACCCGACAGCTGGGACAGCTGACTGAGATCCCAAAGGGACTTGCTGGGTCTTCCCCCTGTTGTCTTTGCAACTGACAGTCTATTCCGCTGTACATTCTTTAAAATGTCACTTAAGGCACTGTGAGACTCTTGTGCGTTTCGAAAGGTTAAAGTAGGCCCTTCAAAGTTGCGACAGACGGAAAGTCGATGGCGAACTGAGTAATCAGGGACACTCACTGGATCTTTGGTAACTGAAGGGTCCTGCAATGCCAATGATTTTCTGTTATATCCACTATCTATGGGGGGCTTTCCTGTTACCGGCATTACTGTCCTGCGTTCTGCTATGTTATTAATACTTTTAGTCAATGGTGGGGGTCCTGCTGGAATCATATAAGGCGATAGGAGGCCATCAGTTGGCTGTAGTGCTCCATTGGTGCTGAACCTCTGTGGAGAGGAAAATCCATTTGTGAAAGGCTCTGGCACAACGGGTACAACCTGGGCATTGTAACTGACATTTTCTGGCTCTTTAGACACCAATATTGTTGAAGAGGGTATTGAAAGTTTATTGCGAATCTCTTTGTTAGGGTCTTTGGCAAAATCATATCTCTGCAGGGGACGGGAAGCTGCAAACAGCGTTCGAAATTCATTGTCAAACAAGTCCGTAATTTCACCTGTTAGATGCGTGATAAGATTCCTGTCTAGGCGCGAATCACTCCATGTGAAACTGCAAAAGAAATGAATTCATGTATAAAATTGGCATGCAATTGTGCTAAACTTTCTAATGCAAAGTGTCCTAGTTATAGTCCACTTAAAGCTAATGACTGATTTTTGAACAAATGTACACTGTATACCAGGGCTTGACAAATTTGCTTGGAATCTAGGTGCCAGCTAAAAAAAGTTAGGAGCCAGGAACGCGCCCCTTCCCACCAAGCTTGTGCGCAGAAGCGGACGCATGTGTGAGTAATGCCCACATATGAAAGCGGTGTTCAAACCACACATGTGAGGTATCGCCACGATTGGTAGAGCGTGAGCAATAATTCTAGCCCTAGACCTTCTTTGTAACTCAAAACATGCAACCTGTGGAATTTTTTAAACGTCGCCTATGGAGATTTCAAAGGGTAAAAGCTTGTTACCATTCCACGAGCGGACGCAATTTTGAAGCATGACATGTTGGGTATCAATTTACCCGGCGTAACATTATCTTTGACAATATAAAAAATAAAAAATTGGGCTAACTTTACTGGTGTCAAATTTTTTCCCAAAAAAGTGCGCTTGTAAGGCCGCTGCGCAAATACGCATGTAAAAGTCACTGCAACGATCGCCATTTTATTCTCTAGGGTGTTAGAATAAAAAATATATATAATGTTTGGGGGTTCTAATTAGAGGGAAGGAAATGGCAATGAAAACAGACAGGGGAAGCTCCATTAGCATTGCTGGTTGTCTTGTCATACCAGCGGCCACCACAAGATGGCGCCAGATCACAGAAGGAAGCATAGGCCTGCAGACGGCCGCAGCTACCGGCCGGCGCCGCCCAACGTGATCACGCGGCAGGGGAGGTTGGGGTCGCATGGAGACACAGGATACCCCAGCTGTGCCGCCCCAGGTCGCTAATTCTAGTCGCAGTGCCGACCTGGCACCCGGGGTTTGTCGAAATATATATATTTATATACGTATATATAGTTATAATAATAATGAAAGTATTTTTTTCATTCTTTCCTTTCTCCTTCAACTTCAGCAAAGTACAGATCTGGAAATCTGTGACCTGTAGTGGTTAGGTGGACATGTTACATGACAAGGCTATTGTATCAGGGATTATACACAGCATGGAAAACAATACTTTCTAGGTGGCTTGTCATGTAATTGATTTTTTCACACCTGGTATACAAGGGGATGCTAAAAAGTACCTATACAAATAAGCATATACTGGGAAATATGGCACAACCAAACATGTATAAAGGTAATCCTAAAATACATGTTCAGGTATACAGCATATTCAGCTAATAGCATTGATGTTTTTTGAAAGCCTACAAAAGCTTCTCTAAAATACTTATGTAACACACCCAATGAAATGGTAATTTAATAACAAAAAAGCAAAAAATAAATAAAATGTGAAATAAATGTATTTCTTCTCACAATTTTAAATACTGAATAACCCAGAAGAATGCATTCTATATGTTTTACCCTTTAGTTTGTAGACCATTAATATATAATAACAGTCACATGTCCTTTTATGATGTATGGACAGTATGTATTCCAGTTCCACCTGTCTGGAGCTGTTCCACTGCTATTCACATCAGCTTTAGCAGAATACTATGTGCACATGGCCTGAAGCATAGTGCTAATACAAATGTCTTAAATATTTTACATTGCATGTACAGAGCACCTTTGCCTGCCAGGCTTATTTAACGTATAGATCAATTTACCAGCTTTAGTAAATATCATATTAACAGGATATTGAAAAACAGGATATAAATGTTTAAAGCTGAGAGGCATCTGTCATCCAAAACTGAAATATCAGGGCTGAATCTAGGTTAGCGTGTCAAAAAACATATTGACTCATCTATGGGCTGCCTAACTCTAACATTATCCCTAACTTCATTGCTAATCCTAATGCCCCTTTCACACTGGGGCGGGAGGTGCAGTGGCGGTATAGCGGCGCTATACCGCTGGAATTACGGTGGTATTCGGCCGCTAGTGGTGCGGTTTTAAACCCTGCTAGCGGCCAAAAATGGGTTAATACCACTGGCAATGCGCCTCTGCAGAGGCTCATTGCAGGCGGTATAGCCGTGGTTTTCCATTGCTTTCAATGGGAGGGAGCGGTGGAGGAGCGGGAAACACCCCGCTCCTCTCACCGCTCCAAAGATGTGGCTAGCAGGGCTTTGTCAGCGGGTGGGAAGGCAGTGAGAAGAGGGCAAGTCCCAGTGTGGGGTCACCAGAGGGCACATATCAGGATACATTCCAGTGGCGGCGTATTAAAGCCCCCTGGGAAACGCTGGCAGGCAATCAGACAAAAAACTGTCACAACACACTGCAGGAACTCCGCAATCCTCCAGATCACTCAGCATGCCGCACTCTGCGCCGCCCCTGCACCCACTGTCGCCCCTATGCATCTTTTGTATGCCCAAAATGTAGTTTTTTTCTTTAAATTATTTGGTAACGTTTGTTGCAGTAAAGAAGCTAATGCAGAATGGCGTGCCAATACAGGACAATAGAGGAAAAATACACTGCTTTTCTTTGGAACCCAGCATGCCAAGCATGTGGTACGCTGCATTTTAGGTCCATCGGTACCTACTGTATATGCATATGGAGGTGCCATTCTAAATTAATGGCACCTCACACCATACAGAGTCCATACACAGGGCATACACAGTGGTCCAGTGAGTAGCACTTTCACCTAGCAGCAAAAGGGTCGCTGGTTCGAATCCCGACCACGACACCATCTGCCTGGAGTTTGCATGTTCTCCCTGTGTCTGCGTGGGTTTCCTCCGGGTACTCCGGTTTCCTCCCACACTCCAAAGACATGCTGGTATGTAAATTGGATCGTCTAAAAATTGACTATGTATATATGTGTGTATGACTGTGTGTCCATAGCATGTCAAGATCCTACGGGGTAAAAATGACCGCACCGGCCAAGCAGACACTGGCTGGAATAAGCGCCCAGAGGCAATTCAGTTCGCATGCGTTGCGCTATACAAGTCATTCATGCATTAAAATATTTGATGGTGAAATACGCATTTTTCTATGAATTATTGCAACACATAAGTCTAAGGCCTCGTACACACGACCGAGAAACTCGTCGTAAAAGAAACATCGTTTTCCTCGACGAGTTCCTTGTCAGGCTTGTCGATAATCTTGTCAAGCTTTCTTTGCGTACACACTGTCAAAACAAAATCTCGTTGTCCTCAAACGCGGTGAAGTACAACACGTACGACGGCACTATAAAGGGGAAGTTCGATTCCACTGGCACAACCCTTGGGGCTGCTTTTACTAATCTCATGTTACTGCGTGTTAAGTAAAAGTTTGGTGAGAGACGATTTGCGCTTTTCAGTCTGTTACAGCATGACGAATGTGCAATTTCCACTACGAACGCTACTTTTACCAAAGGTGCGCTCCCGTCTTATACTTTATTCTGACCATGCACGGGTTTCTAAGCATACACACAAACGTGTTTCTCGTCGTAAACCAGCCCGATGAGAAACACGATAAGGAAATTGAGACTCCCAACAAGAAAATAGAGACCCACGACAGTTTTCTCGACGAAAAGCATACACACGATGAAAAAAGCTCTCCCACCAAGTTTCTTAATGGATTTTGTTGAGGAAAACAGTTGTGTGTACGTGGCCTCAGGGTAGCATTCGCACTTTCCCGGGATTAGCTTTGGGAGGCAGCCCCATTGAAAGCAATGGGAGGTTGCCAGCTCTGCAGCCGCTCACAAGTAATCACTTATGCAGACACAGACTACATGGGGTTGATTTGCTACAGGCAAATAGACTGTGCACTTTGCAAAGAGTAGTTACTCCAAAGCTTAGAAGATGAGGTAAAGCTTCACTTTGCAAAGAATACCCAATCACATGCAAGGAAAAAAAAATGCATTTTTGCTTGCACATGATTGGATGATGGAAGTCAGCAGGGCTTCTGCTCATTTACCAAGCTCTGAAGCAACTGCACTTTCCAAAGTGCACAGTTTATTTGCCTTAAAGTGGATGTAAACCCACTCTCATCCTTTCTAAACTACTGCCATAGTGCTGATCTATAAGGATATAGATGCATCCTGCTTGTATCCTTACCTGTCAAACGTCTCCCCTCTGTCTGTTATGAGACCCGAAAAACTGCAGATTCTGTGGGTGGGTCTGTTGTCTGGAGCTCGGTGGATGGAGTGGTGATATCAGTAGACTCCCCGCCATCCTCTACACTCCCCTTGTCAACATGCATTTTCTCCTATGTATTCCTTACACTAAATTCTGCTATGATCACTAACATCCAGGCAAAATCCAGAAAAGTAACCACATGACTTCAGAAAAGGAGTGGGGGTGGGAATTAAAAAATAATGCCTGTCTCCAGGCTAGTGCATGAGATATGTAAATAACCTGATGTTGCAACTGTGATCAGGTGACCTCAGACACACACTGCAATATAACAATCAGATCACTCAAGCTTCTCCTCTGCCCAGCTCTCACTAGATACATCTAACCTAAATCAGATCACTTGTCTGTGTATATTCTGCTTTCTGTTCTGTGTTTTTACTGCAATATACGTGCATTTCCTCACCACACTGAACTGATCACACTCCATGATGAGAAACATCCAGTCAAAACACAGTAAATGCAGCCAATCCGGGGAGAGATGGAAGGGAGAGGAGGGGAGGGGAGGGGAGAGAGATGTTAATTGTGAACTTTTTACACAGGATGTGCCTCTCTCTCAGGCTAGTGCATGAGATATGTAAATAACCTGTCACTCACAGCAAGGGGGCGTAACAGACTAATGTTTTTCTCTGTAAGTCCATTTTCACTGAACAATAAAAGAGGATTGTTCAGAGCTGGATTAACTCTGTGTGGCAAGACTGGGCACAGATGATAGGAAATCTTATACCCTACATCGTGACATCAAAAAATAAAAATAAAATGTTGGGTTTACATCCACTTTAAGTAAATGAACCCTCCTGTGTTTAGGGTCAGTCACTCACATGTGATTGCTGCATGGGAGATTACAAACATGTGAGTGCCCACGATTATCCATGAAGCCAGCAACATCCTATTGCTTTCAATGGGGCCTCCCACAGGTAATCATGGAAACCCCCACTGAGGTTCTCACATCTAAATGTGAGTGTGGGTGCATTTGCAGAAGTGAATTCCTTTCTTATATAGGCCACAGTATCAACTGTGTTTGGTGTGCAAACATTCCTAACTTTTCTCTGTGTATAAAGGGACACACAAAGTAGATTCATCTCCTATCATTTAGCATCCACACCCAGGGGATGGAAGAGACGCCTACTTTGTTTAGGTAACAAAACTCAGAGAGCCTTAAATATGCTTTTCTGTTAGCAAATAGCTAAACAGAATAGGGAAAAGCAGGTAATAGTTTGTAAAAGCTCAAATACATGCATGTTTCCTTTAAATGAGCTTTATATTCTCTATCAGAAGAAAAAAAAGCAGCAGAGCTGAATCTTATTGATATACATACCTATAGGATCCTGTGATTACAGAGTTACCATCAATTAGGAGAAATTTCTCTTTTAGCTTTCCTGTTACTTGTTTCAGTTGTCTTGTACTAAAGGTACATCCCGTTAAAATTCTTACTCGCATGTTCTGGTAAAATAGAGAGGCAGAGGTTATGGTAAAAACTATATATATTGTATTTGCAGGTATTCTCAGCATAAAATACATGTATTTTCATCTGGGGTTACATGCTAGCAATCTCAGAAATAAATTCTCTGTGGTGTATATAATTCTATATAATGCATGCATAAAGTTCAAGGAGAACTTTGCTTAGTACAAATATTTAATATCAGAATCAGAATACTTTATTAATCCCAATGGGAAATTATATATAAGGTAAGGCCAACCGTGTACTTTTTAGTTTAAGGATGAACTACAGAAGTCCTGGTAATGATATTTTAGCATCAATATTTCCAGTTCCAGGCTTCTGTCCCGGTTAGCAGTGGCGGTGCTAGGGGATGGCTTCTGGGGTTTTTGCCCAGAATCAGTGGCCCATAGCCCCGAGTCTCTCACAGGGACAGATCCAGGGGGGGCAACAGGGCAATCCCCTCTCCCCCCGAGAAAGTAGTGGGTGGGCAGGACGGTGAGTGGGCCTGGCGGATGAGCGGATGGACAGACAGTCCAGATCCCCAAAAAAGTAGCGGGTGGGCAGGATGGTGAGTGGGCCCGGTGGGTGAGTGGATAGGCTGGACGGTGAGTGGGCCTGGTGGGTGAGCGGATAGGCAGGATGGTGAGTGGACCTAACAGGCGGGCAATCCAGTCAGCAGGCGATCAGAGAGATGACATCATCTCTCACCGCCCTCCCTGCATCACTGCAGTTCTGCCCTCAATGTGCAGCCTCGGGTAGCAGAGATAATACATCATCTCTTACTGCCGCCCTCACTCTGGGACACTAGGCAGGGACACAATCACTGGCAAGTGACAATCTGCATCTTGTGGCAAGTGGCTTGGCAAGTGACAATCAGCATATTGTGGCAAGTGGCGTGGCAAGTGACAATCTGCATCTTGTGGCAAGTGATGTTGGCAAGTGACAATCTGCATCTTGTGGCAAGTGATGTTGGCAAGTGACAATCTGCATCTTGTGGCAAGTAACAATCTGCATCTTGTGACAAGTGACAATCTGCATCTTGTGGCAAGTGACAATCTGCATCTTGTGACAAGTAACAATCCGCATCTTGTGGCAGGTGATGTGGTAAGTGACGTGGCAAATGACATATCCGCATCTGGTGGCAGGTGACGTGGCAAGTGACAATCTCCATCTTGTGGCAAGTGACAAGCTGCATCTGGTGGTAGGTGACGTGGCAAGTGACAAGCTGCATCTGGTGGCAGGAGACGTGGCAAGTGACAAGCTGCATCTGGTGGCAGGTGACGTGGCAAGTGACAATCTCCATCTTGTGGCAAGCGACAAGCTGCATCTGGTGGTAGGTGACGTGGCAAGTGACAAGCTGCATCTGGTGGCATGTGATGGTGGCAATTGTCACACTCAGGGCTCCCACTGATTCTGCATCTAACACTTCCCTCCCCCAGACTGACAATGCTGCTGTTCAAAAGGTATATCTGTCCCTTTTCAGCCAGAGTGGAGACAATCTAATACAGGAGGTGTGTTACTGGTCAGATCACCAGGTGAAGAAAAAATAACAAAAAGCCTGAAAAATAAAATGACCGCAGCCACAACATCTGATGATTGGTAAGATTCAATATATACAGTAAGCTCTCTGCAGGATAGAGTGGGAAATGGCTGGGAGGTGACGTCACCCATTTTACAGTTATGGCCATCTTTAAGGCAGAGCAAAAGGGGCAGCTGCCCTGGGTTCTGTCATTGTTGTGGGGCCCAAAGCAGCTGCCTCATAATTGCCAACTATCCCAGTTTACATTCCCTTGTCCCTTGAGGTTTTAGTCATGTGCTGTGTCCTGATATCTCAGTGTGAAGTGCTGCTACTAAAGCTTCCCAGATCTGCCCTATTGTTGTGTACAGATGACCAACCTGCAGACCCTGTGTTTACATGTAAATACCCGTAATTTATATGTAAATAACGGGAGCATTCATGCGTAAATAGTGGCTGCATTCATATAAATAGTGGCTGCATTCATTCATAGCTGAGGCCGGCGACATTTATATGTAAATAAAAGCGTCATTCGTATGTACCCTATATCATGCCCCTCTGGAGTGAAGAAATTATGTGGTGTAACCTCTAGCAACCAATCAGTGAACCGTAATGTGTGCTGTAACCTCTAGCAACCAGTCAGTAAGTGGTAATGACATGCTGTAACCTCTGTCAACCAATCGCAATCACTGCCTGATCTGATACAGTAAACTGATTTTAAGTCTTGCTTATATTTATTGTATGTCTCAGAGCAGGTGGAGAGCAAAATTGCATGGGGGGTGGGGGAGGGCGAGATTTTTTAGGGTCCAATCAACAATAAAGTCATCCCTGTGTACAGTGATTACAGAGTTAGATCGATTAGTTTTAGAATGTGGCTGCCAGTAGATTTAGAGGCTGAACTTCTACTTTTTACTTTCAAGGATGTATCTTTGTAAAACAGATACATTTGAGTGACACCTGTTTATTTTCGGCACTGATGGCATTCCAGTACTAAGATTGCTACATTTGTAACTTCCAGTCTCAGGAAGTTACAAGGAGGAGGTAGGAGGACAGGACTTCTCAGTACAAGCACATTCCATCCACCCAGTTGTATATAGCACAGCGTTTATACAGCCATATACTAGAGCAGTCTAAAGCCTTGTACGCACGATCAGTCTATCCAATGAGAATGGTCTGAAGGACCGCTGTCATAGGTTAAAGGATCACTAAAGGAAATTTTATTTTTAGCTAAATAGCTTCCTTTACCTTACTGCAGTACTGGTTTCATGTCCTTATTGTTCGTTTTTTGCTTTGAAGTTGCTGTAATCCTGTTCTGTTCTCCACACTTCCTGCTCGTCTGTTTCCTTATAACCACAGTGCTGGGAGCTTTCTCACGGTGGTCTGAGCTGTCATTACTGTGTGTCTAAAACTTCCCAGAACCAGTCAGATTCATTTTAAAAACAAAACACTGCCCTGCATTTGTTTGCTTTTGTTCTGTGTCTCTATTTCTACTTTGCAGAAACATGAAGCCAGTTCAAAAGTGAAACTAACCTGCAGGCACATTATATGATTGATTTTTATCTGTTTTCAATCATTTTGAAAAGGAATCAGTAAACTTTTATGTCTCTATACCCTGTAAACAGTAATTTCAGCAAAAAAAAAATGTTTTCCTTTAGTGACCCTAAATGAAGACTAAGTGACCCTAGATGAAGCTGACTGATGGTCCGTCGTGCCTACACACCATCGGTTAAAAAAACGATCGTATCAGAACGCGGTGACGTAAAACACAACGACGTGCTGAAAAAAAACGAAGTTCAATGCTTCCAAGCATACGTCGACTTGATTCTGAGCATGCGTGGATTTTTAACTGATGGTCATGCCTACTAACGATCGGTTTTGACCTATCGCTTAGGAATCCATAGGTTAAATTTAAAGCAAGTTGGCTTTTTTTTAACCAAAGGTTAAATGACCTATGGGGCCCACACACGATCGGTTTTGACCGATGAAAACGGTCCTTCAGACCGTTGTCCTCTGGCTAACCTATCGTGTCTACAAGGCCTAACTTTTTTTGACACAGGGGTTATGTACAAAAGTCAAATCCACTTTGCACTGCAAGTGCAAACTACAAGTGCAAAGTGCACTTGAAATTGCACTTGGAAGTGCAGCCGCTGTAGATCCGAGAGGGGCATGCAAGGAATATAAAAAACAGCATTTGAGCTTGCACATGATTGGATAATAAAATCAGCAGAGCTTCCCCTTATTTCAGATCTACCCCTCAGATTTAAAGCGACTGCACTTCCAAGGGCACTTTGCACTTGTAGTTTGCATTGGTTGTGCAAAGTGGATTTGCCTTTTGCAAATAACCCCCTGAGGAACCCTTTAAAGGAGAAGTACGGGGGCGTGGCCAAGATGGCGGACTGAGCGGACGTGTTCCCTGAGCTCTCCTGGAGTGTGATCCGATTTTTTCTCCCCTACCTCCTACCTGGCCCTGCTGCGGGGCTCAGCGGTGCTTTGGATGTCATACAGGGCGTTCGGGAAGCGCAGGAAGGCAAAAAAACTGAAGTTTCCTGCTTCCATCCCAGAGGATCCTACGCCGACTGCTGTCTCCCCGGCACCTACAGCGCGCCGCTGTAACATGGCGTCGCAAACGGACCACGTGGAGGGTGATGTACCTGCTGCCCCTGGTATTCCTGAAGTCATGGCGGCGATCACGATGTGTCAGGCGGCTCTGACCAACAAGATAGAGGAAGTCCAGCTGGATGTCAGTCTGATCCGGCAGGACTTCGACAAGATCAGATCGAGGGTGTCGGAGGCCGAGCGACGCGTGAGTGAGGTGGAGGACACGGTGTCGGATCACGATGCCTCTATTAGGGCCCTACAGTCGAAGGTCAAGGCGCTTGAATACCGCGCGGAAGATGCCGAAAATAGGAGCCGCCGCAACAATATTAGGATAGTAGGATTGCCTAAAGGGGTTGAGGGTCGTGCCCCAGCCCTTTTTGCTGAAGAACTCCTCCGTTCCCTGGTACCTGCGGCTCGGCTGTCTTCATACTTCGCTGTGGAGCGCGCTCACCGGGTTCCCCCTAGACCGGGGCCTGAGGGCTCGCCCCCCCGTACGTTCATACTCCGTTTGCTGAATTTTAGGGACCGGGACGAGCTGTTGCGAGCCTCGAGGGCCGCCGGAGACCTGGCATACCGCAATGGGAAGCTGCTGTTATTCCCAGACTACACCATGGAGACCCAGAGGCAGCGGCGCTCCTTTGATGCGGTTAAAGCTACCCTCCGCCGCAAGGGCATTAAGTACAGCGTCCTGTTTCCAGCTAAGCTGCGGGTTGTGGATGGAGAAACGGTACGCTTCTTTACTTCGCCGAGAGACGCCTCTGCTTGGGTGGATACATTACCTTGATCTTCTGCCTTGATGGATGCCTTGTACTGCTCTCCCTAATAGGCTGGCGGGGATACGCACACACTGGTGTCTTTATCGGGTAAGCTCCTATGATTCCCCCCCCTGGAGAGACTGTGGGTGTAGGGGCCATGTTGCTGGACTGGGACTGTTCCTTTTTGTGATCTGCCCCGACACGGCTGGTATGGGTCACCTTGTCCATTAGCTGTGTCTGCCCCTGTCTCATACACTGTTTGGACTGTTTGGCGGATGCTGCTGGGGCGGGGTGGGCTCCTTTTGCACACCCGGGCTGTTGTTGGGGGGCCCCTCTATTATTAAGTTTACCCGCTGTCCCCGCCAGCACTTGGTTGTAACGCGTTAAGACTGTGCCCCCGCTTCGGCGGGAGAAATGGAGGACCTTTGATTTGCACTACATCACTCCAGGGGCCGGCGGGGAGAGACTTGTGCTTACATTCCCTTTTGCCCTCTGGCTGCTGGAGGTTTTTGACACTGGCTACACGTCCCCAGCCTTTGTTTTAGGCTCCTGCAATATGGGTTTTTTGGGGTTTAAGTGCTCCTCATGTTCTCGAGGTGCATGGGGTGGGGGGTGGGGGGGGGTTGGGGGTTCCTGCCACTGTTCGGCTGGTTGGTTGTTCATGTTTTTTTTGCTAATATTTTTCTGCTGCATGCTCTCTGTTGGTTGGTATGGGTCATCACTGTATTTATGTGCTGCTAGTAGGGACTGGTTGTTGGGGTGCTGTTCTTGGTTGGGCGTCCGGCTCGGTCCTGGCGGGACGGGGGTGAGGAAACTCTCCTCCCTCTGTTGTGCTGGGCCCGACTTGGGTGCCGCCGGGGTCAGTTCTGCACTAATGTATAACCCGCCTTATGACTAATTGTCGGGTAGTGTCATGGAATGTGCGGGGTCTCAACTCAGCGGTGAAACGCTCCTTAGTGCTTAACTATTTGAGAAAACTTCACCCGCAGGTGTGCATCCTTCAGGAGACGCACTTGATGGGCTCCCGAGTTCTGAGTCTGAGGAGGGCATGGGTCGGTGCGCACTATCATGCACCCTACTCTAATTATGCCAGGGGCGTTAGCATTCTTGTGCATAGGTCCCTTCCCTTCCAGCTTCTGGATGTGAGGCTGGACCCGGGGGGCAGATATGTGCTCCTGCATGCTTTGATTGCTGCGATTCCTTTTGTGCTGGTGGGGGTGTATCTGCCCCCCCCGGCGGATCTGGACATCCTTCATTCCCTTATGCAACTGGTCACTATGTATAATGTGGACAATGTGCTTATCGTGGGGGACTTTAACTTGGTTGTGTCCAGGGATCTGGACAGGCTTCGTGCCTCTGGCCCTCGGCAGCATGGACTTGCTGACTGGGCATCTGCCTTTCATATGACGGATGTCTGGCGTCAGGTGCATCCTTCCACCAGGGGGTATACTTGCCTCTCGAGCACTTACCGGACCATGTCTCGTATTGATCTGGCGTTTGCCTCGCCTGCTCTGCTGCGCAGGGTGGTCGATGCCGAGATACTCTCTAGGGGTATATCGGATCATGCCCCGTTGTCTGTCACTATCCAGCTTTCACGAGAGGTGGGGGTGCGGCTCCTGAGGCTGTCCAAATATTGGATAATGGACCCGGACATTCAGGAGGAGATGCCTGAAGCCTTGTGTACATACTGGTTGGACAATGAGGGCTCTGTGGGACCCATGGTCGGGTGGGATGCCTTCAAGGCCTGGTTAAGGGGTGATTTTATGGCTCGGGTTGCGGTGCGTAAGCGTGGATCTATGCAGTCTCTGAGGGAGCTCGAGGAACGGGCTAGGATCCGGGAGGCCGAATATGTTCGCTTTCCTGATTCTGACCATTATGTGCCCTGGCAGGTTGCCCTTAGGGACCTGTCTCTGCTTAGGGTGGACCTTACCAAGAAATCCTTGCTAGAAAGTGCCCAAAGAGTTTTTGAGTATGGGGATAAGAACGGCAGGTTGCTGGCTTGGCTTGCCAAAGGGCAGAGGCCGATGACACATATTAGCAGGCTGAGGGACGGTGCTGGAGGGATGCTTACGTCCCCTATGGATATTGGAGCCCGGTTTCTGGAGTTCTACCGGGATCTATACTCCTCTAGAGTACGGTACGTTAACTCTGAACTGCTCCGGTATCTTGACCGGGTCTCTCTCCCTTCCTTGACCGCTGCACAGAGTGCTCAGTTGGACTCTGATGTTACGTTGGAGGAAGTGCAGGTGGCCCTGAGTTCCATGCAATCCGGGAAGACCCCTGGACCTGATGGTATTCCTGTCGAGTTCTACTCGGTGTTCCAGGAGCTTATTGCTCCTAGACTTACCTCTATGCTGCGGAGCTCCTTCTCTGCGGCGTCCTTGCCGGATTCGATGTCAGAGGCCGTAATTGTGCTGGTGCCCAAACCTGGCAAGGACCCTGAGGAGTGTGGCTCTTACAGGCCTATCTCCCTGATTAATGCGGATGCGAAACTCCTCGCAAAAATCTTAGCTAATAGGTTAGTGTCACGTACCTGGTGGACGAGCCCGACGTGCAAGGAGTGGCTGCCCTTGCTCCTCTGATCCCGGGACCCCCTGGTAGAGTGGACAGGGAGTGCGGGAGTGCAGAGTCGCACGAGCGCCGGTAGCAGCGCGGGTGCTGGGCCGGAAGGCTTCAGAAGACTCGTGGTGCTGCGTAGAGAGGCAGGTATGGACTGTATCCGCTGACGGCAGGAGAAGATGACTGGAGACACAGGAATCACCAGAGCGGGAGGTGTATCGTAGTCCAATGGGGGTAGGCCCCCAGCAGGAGAGTCTGAGGCCGGCTAGCGGGTCAGGTGCAGGTATAGTAGGCAATGCAGGTCAGGGGTCAGACCGGATCAACAACAGGGTTGGCAGCAGCGGCAAGAGGGTAAGGCAAGCGGATCGTCAGGCAGGCAATAGGTCAGGGCAGGCGGAAGGCAAGCGGAGTCAGGAACAGGCCGGGTTGTCAGGAACAGATTCAGGTAGGTAGCTGCAGATAGTCTCAGGAACTGCTGTAGACCGGACAGCAAGAGGCAAACGCTGACAGCAAGTTTAAATATCCTCTTTTGGCGCCAGAATGACGTTCGCGTGATGCGCGCGCACCGTTGCCGCGAACGCGCGCGCCCCGCTCCCGTCGCAATGTCGTGATCGCGCGCGCGCCCCCTGCCGCGAATGTGCGCGTCCCGATCGCGCTGACGCGCCGCTAGCGCCATCTGGTGGCCGAAGTTGTTCATGACATTGCCCCCCTCCAATGGGCAGCCTCCGGATGCCCAACCGGGATATTTCCAGCGGGTGGGAGTCTTTAAATGACTGGATTAGTCTTTCAGCGTGTATATTGTCCTCCGGTTCCCATGAATTCTCCTCGGGTCCATACCCTTTCCACTTGACGAGGAATTGAACTTGGTTGCGTCTCTTCCTGCAATCCAGGATGGTTTCAACCTCAAATTCCTCCTCGCCGTCTATTAGGACCGGCTCCGGCGGACCTGTGTTCCTCTCAGGGAAGGGATCAGCAACGACTGGTTTAAGCAGGGCCACGTGGAAGACCGGGTGAATGCGGAAGGTTTCTGGCAACTCGAGTTCGTAGGCAACCTCATTTATTTTCCTCTTGACAGGAAAAGGGCCCACAAACCTAGGGCCTAGTTTCTTCGAGGGGCATGCAAGCTTTAAATTCAGGGTAGACAAATAAACCTTAGTTCCAGGTTCCAGGTTGAGTTCCCCTCTCCTCTTTCTGTCAAAAATTTCTTTATTACGCTCTTGTGTCTTAGACATTGTCTCCTGCAGAATCTTATTATTTGTGTCGAAGAAGGTCAGAGTCTCCTGGACGGCGGGTACCGAACACTCCGGGACGGAATTGGACAAGAACAAGGGATGAAAGCCGTAGTTTGCATAGAAGGGCGATTGTTTGGTGGCAGAGTGGACGGAATTATTGTATGCGAATTCCGCCAGGGGTAGCAGGGACACCCAATCTTCTTGCGAAAAGGAGGAGAAGCAGCGGAGGTACTGTTCGAGTGTCTGATTCGTTCTCTCTGTCTGCCCGTTTGATTGCGGATGGTATGCTGATGAGAATGATAGACCAATTTTGAGACTGCTGCAAAGTGCCTTCCAAAACCTTGAGGTGAATTGCACCCCTCGATCAGACACAATGTCCACAGGAACACCGTGAAGCCTAACCACTTCCTTGATAAAGGCTTTGGCCGTCTCCGGGGCGGAGGGTGTACCCTTCAGAGGTATAAAGTGTGCCATCTTAGAGAGTCTGTCTACTACCACAAAGACAGTGGTGAAACCCTCTGACGGAGGCAGCTCCACAATGAAATCCATGGAGATCATTCTCCATGGTCTTTCTGGTACTGACAGTGGTTTCAGGAGTCCCCAGGCTCTGAGCTTGCTCCCCTTGTTTCGAATGCACGTGGTGCAAGATTCCACGTAGTCCCTGCAATCTTTCAGGAGCTGTGGCCACCAAAAGGAGCGTTGCAAGAGTTCAGAAGTTTTGTGTACCCCGAAATGGCCCGCCAGCTTGTGGTCATGGCAAGAACTCAGGACGCTGACCCGTAGGTTTTCAGGTACGAAGATCTTGTCCTGATGCCAAAGTAAACCGTCCCTAGATTGTAGCTCCAGACTTGAAGAAGGGGGAATCTCAGCAGAGGCTTGCCTGATTTGGGGCAATAGGTCCCTTTGTAGTAGCAGGAAATTTCCTGAAGGCAGGATGGTATCCGGGGGGTTGGAAGACTCAGAGTTGCCATACATGCGGGATAGAGCGTCAGGCTTAGTATTCTTGGACCCTGGTCTGTAAGTGATGTGAAAGGAAAACCTTGTAAAAAAAAGTGCCCACCTGGCCTGGCGCGGTTTAAGTCTTTTGGCCGCCTTCAAATATTCCAGGTTCTTGTGGTCTGTGTAAATCAAGATCGGGTGCGCCGCGCCTTCCAGGAGGTACCGCCATTCCTCCAAAGCAGCCTTTATTGCCAACAATTCTCGGTCCCCTACATTATAATTTCTCTCAGCTGTTGACAGTTTACGGGAAAAGAAGGCGACAGGGTGTAAGAGAGCCTTGGGGCCCTGTCTTTGAGATAGCACTGCCCCGACCGCCGTTTCGGAAGCATCTACTTCTAAGATGTAGGGCAGGTTTGCATCGGGATGCCTGAGGATGGATGCAGAGGTGAACAGGTCTTTCAGAGCTTCAAAGGCCGCCTGGGCTTCTGGTGTCCAGCGGAACCGGGTAGTTTGTTTAGTTAGGTCGGTTATTGGAGAAATTATGCTGGAGAAGGCCCTGATGAATTTTCTGTAGAAATTTGCAAAGCCGATGAAACGCTGAACGCCCTTCTTATCTTCAGGCGCTGGCCAATCACGGATTGCGGAGACCTTCTTGGGATCCATTTCCACCCCCTTTACCGAGATTATGAGCCCCAGGAATTGTATGCTCGAGCGTTCGAACTCGCATTTCTCAGGCTTAGCATAAAGTCCGTGAGTTCGGAGTCGCTCAAGCACGCTTTTGACATGTTCCCGATGTTTCTCCAGGGACGGGGAAAAAATTAAGATGTCGTCCAGGTAAACGATTAAAAAGAGGTCGAGGAAGTCTCTGAAGATGTCGTTCACAAAGTGTTGGAACGTCGCTGGGGCGTTGCAAAGTCCGAAGGGCATAACTAAATATTCAAAGTGTCCGAAACGGGTACGGAAGGCGGTCTTCCACTCGTCACCTTCACGTATGCGGACCAAGTTGTAGGCCCCGCGGAGGTCTAATTTAGTAAAGATGACCGCGGCCCCCAGACGTTGGAACAGTTCAGGCACCAGGGGTAGCGGATACCGGTTCTTGATGGTGACCTTGTTGAGTTCTCGATAATCCACACAGGGACGAAGAGAGTGGTCTTTCTTTTCAACAAAGAATATTCCTGCTCCCGCTGGTGATGTGGATGGGCGGATGAATTTCTTTCTTAGACTGTCCTCAATGTAGGTCTTCAAAGTCTCAAGTTCAAGACCCGTTAGGGGAAAGATCCTACCGAAAGGGACTTCGGCCCCCGGGAGAAGTTCAATGGGGCAGTCGTAGGACCTATGGGGCGGAAGGGTCTCTGCTCCCTTCTTACTGAAGACATCTAGGTAGTCATGATAAACTTCAGGGACAGATTGGCGGGTTTCGACATCAGAGTCCATGCAGAGTAGGGACGGAGGCGGAGATACTACTTGCAGGCAGTGCTGTTGGCAATAGGAAGATTGGAAGCTGATCTCTCCCGTGGTCCAGTTGACCCGTGGGTTGTGGACCTGTAGCCACGGCAAGCCCAGTATGACAGGGAACAGGGGGGAGTCAATCACATCCAGGCGCAGTAGCTCATGGTGGTTGCCAGCGATGGTGGTGGCTAAAGGCTGGGTTTCCCGGGTGACCGGTCCGGATCTTAATGTGGAGCCATCAGCTAAGAATACAGAGAGTCCAGTAACCCTAGGGCGAAGAGGGATCTGATGTCTGGAGGCAAAGGCTTGATCCAAGAAGCAACTGCAGGCTCCCGAATCAATAATGGCGTTGACTTGGATAGTCTTTTCTGGAAGCTGGAAGAAAACGGGGACAGCTAGGTGAGTGGAATTGCCTGGGGGAACAGGTAGACGAACAGATGACGTGGACAGACACTTACGGAGCTTTGCGGGACAGGTCCTCACGTAGTGGCCAGCTTCCCCGCAATACAGACACAAGTTGTTGGCCCTACGGCGTTGGCGTTCCTCAGGGGTGAGGGAAGGACGGAGGAGGCCTAATTGCATCGGCTCAGAAGTATCTGGGGCAGATGAGGCAGACGGAGTTGATAGAGCTGGATTGGAAGCGGTTGGTACCCGTGGCAACATCCAGACAGGACGAGATGGGGCCGTGGCCCTTTCAGTTCTGCGCTCCCTCAGACGTCGGTCAATCTGAATGGTCAAGTTAATTAATGCTTCCAAAGTTTCTGGGACTCCCACCCGGGCCAGTTCGTCCTTGAGTGATTCGGAAAGTCCTAGGCGGAACTGGTAACAGAGAGCCGCATCATTCCACCTTGTATCCGAACTCCATCTGCGGAATTCGGACACGTAGTCCTCAGCTGGCCGGCGACCCTGCTGTAGAGCATGCAGGGCCGCTTCCGCGGAGGCGGTCTGATGAGGATCTTCATATAATAAGGACATAGCCTGAAAGAAGGTGGTCAGATCATCAAGTGCAATGTCCTTTTGTTCCATCAGGCGATGGGCCCAGGCCTGCGGTTCGCCCGAAAGTAGTGCGATGACAAAACCGACTTTAGTAGCTTCTAGAGAGAAAGTCCGTGGCTGTAGAGCGAAGTAAAGTTCGCAAGCATTGCGGAATGCCCGATATTTGCTACGTTCTCCGGAGAACCTTTCTGGCGTAGGAACCTTTGGTTCGGGTGGTAGCATGATGACTGAGGGAGACGTGGATGTGCCGGAAGCAGCAGAGGTGGAGGCGGGAGCAGACAATGCCTGGACGCAATTTTCCAGACGCGTGTAGCCCTCTTGCAGGGTACGGACTGCTTGGGTCAGTCCGTCCAGGTGGCGACAAAGTTCTTGCATAGGATCCACTCCCTGCGCGGGCTCGGTCATGGCTGTCCGGTACTGTCACGTACCTGGTGGACGAGCCCGACGTGCAAGGAGTGGCTGCCCTTGCTCCTCTGATCCCGGGACCCCCTGGTAGAGTGGACAGGGAGTGCGGGAGTGCAGAGTCGCACGAGCGCCGGTAGCAGCGCGGGTGCTGGGCCGGAAGGCTTCAGAAGACTCGTGGTGCTGCGTAGAGAGGCAGGTATGGACTGTATCCGCTGACGGCAGGAGAAGATGACTGGAGACACAGGAATCACCAGAGCGGGAGGTGTATCGTAGTCCAATGGGGGTAGGCCCCCAGCAGGAGAGTCTGAGGCCGGCTAGCGGGTCAGGTGCAGGTATAGTAGGCAATGCAGGTCAGGGGTCAGACCGGATCAACAACAGGGTTGGCAGCAGCGGCAAGAGGGTAAGGCAAGCGGATCGTCAGGCAGGCAATAGGTCAGGGCAGGCGGAAGGCAAGCGGAGTCAGGAACAGGCCGGGTTGTCAGGAACAGATTCAGGTAGGTAGCTGCAGATAGTCTCAGGAACTGCTGTAGACCGGACAGCAAGAGGCAAACGCTGACAGCAAGTTTAAATATCCTCTTTTGGCGCCAGAATGACGTTCGCGTGATGCGCGCGCACCGTTGCCGCGAACGCGCGCGCCCGCTCCCGTCGCAATGTCGTGATCGCGCGCGCGCCCCTGCCGCGAATGTGCGCGTCCCGATCGCGCTGACGCGCCGCTAGCGCCATCTGGTGGCCGAAGTTGTTCATGACAGTTAGTGACAGTGATTGAGTCGCTGGTTCAGGTGGACCAGACAGGATTTATACCGGGGAAGGGCACCGACATTAACATCCGTCGGTTGTTCCTGAACCTGTCTGCGTCTCATAGTAATGGGGGGACTAGAGTGGTGGCCTCTCTCGATGCTGAGAAGGCCTTCGACTCCGTGGAGTGGGGGTACTTGTGGGAGGTTTTAAGGAGGTTTGGGGTGGGACCTAAATTTCTACAGTGGCTCGCAATGTTGTATAAATCTCCCAGGGCTAGGATTCGAGTGAATGACTCTCTTTCGGACTATTTTCTCCTCCGGAGGGGGACCCGTCAGGGGTGCCCCTTGTCACCCAGCTTGTTCGCCCTGGCCTTAGAACCCTTGGCGGTGTTGGTCCGGGAATCGGACCGTATAGTTGGTCTCAGGATTGGCCCTCTGGAGGAGAAGATATCTTTATATGCAGATGACACTCTCCTTTACCTCAATGACCCTGGTGACTCCTTGGCGGCTGCCTTGGAGATCTTTGACGAATTTGGTAAGTATTCTGGGATTCGTATTAACTGGTCCAAGTCAGCCCTGTTCCCGATTGATGTTAGGGCTAGGGAGGTGGTCCCGTCGACAGCGCTTCAGTGGGTGGAGTTTACGTATTTAGGAATTAGGGTCTCCCGCAACCTTCGGTCCTTCGACAGGCTCAACTTGAGACCGGTGACTGACCAACTCAGGGAACGCTGTTCTCGCTGGCGGAACCTCCCATTGAACCTTCTAGGTAGAATAAACGTCTTGAAAATGATCTATTTGCCTAAACTTAATTATATTTTCAGAAACTGTCCTGTGTGGATCCCCACTTCCTTCTTTCGAAACTTGGATGGCTGCATTGGATCCTTTCTGTGGCGGGGCTCCCCTCCTCGGTTGGCGAGATCCACCCTTCAGCTTCCTGTTAGCTTGGGGGGGCTGGCTCTCCCCAATCTGCTGGTCTACTACTGGGCGGCCGTACTGGTTACGGCACGATGGTGGTTTGAGCAGTCCAGGGCTAATGCGGCTGTGTGCCTCGAGGCGGCGATTGTAGGGTCCCTTACTGAACTGAGTAATCTGCTCTATAGAGGACCCTCTCCATACCCCGCGCTGCCTGGCCCGTCGAGAACTACGCTTCGGGTGTGGGGCGTGGCCAGGCGTCGCTTTTTGTCCCCGGGTCACTGGTCCCCTTTTGCCCCGCTGTGGGGAAATCCTGCGCTCGCCCACTTTCGCTCTTTGCCGGACCCACAATTGTGGGCCCGCTGGGGAGTTAGGGTGCTTCGAGACATTGTGGAGGGGGGATCTTTGCTGTCCTTTAGGGAATTGTCGGGCCGCTTTGGCTTGCCGCCCTGGATGTTCTTCCGGTACCTCCAGCTGCGGCATGCCTTCAGGGCTCAGTTCCCCGTCCCGCCTGTGCTTTGTGCGGACGCTGTGGAGGACCTCCTGGCTCAGAGCACTTTGTCAAAGATCTTATCCTCCTTGTACCTGACACTCCTTACCAAAGACTCCCCTAAGATGGACTCCCTTTGGAGGAAGTGGGTGGGAGATGTCCCATCCTTGGATAGGGAGACGTGGGATGATTGCTTTGAGGATAGTTATAAATTGGTGATCTCGTCTAGGGATAAGTTAATACAAACTAAGTTCTTGCACAGGGTATACTTTACACCTCAGAGGCTGCATGGGATATATCCGCAACGTTCCCCGAGCTGCCCTAGATGTGTTACCTCCGAGGGTACATATATTCACATGTTCTGGTCCTGCCCCAGGCTGACGGACTTTTGGTCCGCAGTCTTTGAAACTGTTAATGTCCGCCTCCATCTTAGTCTTCCGGTTTCCCCAGAACTGGCTCTGCTGGGGGTGCAGGATGATGAGCAGAGGCCTAGGTTCACCAAGCTGTTACTGTCGCTACTGTTTTTTTACGCCAAGAAGGCTATTCTGGTCAAATGGACATCTAGGAATCCCCCCACCTTGGGAATGTGGATGGATGCGGTCAACGCTACCCTTCCTTTATATAAAATGACGTACCTAAACAGGGGCTGTCCTTTGAAGTTTGAACGGGTATGGGGGCCATGGATTGATCCTCTATGATAGAATTGACCCCATGTCTTGTGCTGGTGCTGGGCTCCCCGGCCTCGCCCTGCCCCCTCCCTTTCCCTCTCCCCCCTTGCCCCCTCTCTGCTCCCCTTCCTCCCCTTCTCCTCCCCTTTCCCCTCTTCCCCCCTCTCCCTTCTCCCCTCTCCTCCTTTTTCTCTCAATGGGAAGTATGTCCTGTAGATGAGTTGTTTCCACCCTGCTATGACATGTTCTAGATGGATCTTAATTCGACCAGTAATGTCTCTCATATGTATTTTATCTGTCCTACCATGCATGCACTGTATTTGGATGTCTTGTATAATTCCTGTATTTTCTTTTTTGACTCAATAAAGTCCAACCTTGTTGTTAAAAGGAGAAGTACAGCCAAAGCTAGTTTGGTTGTACTTCTTCTGTGGATCACAAGAGTGCAGTTCATTTTGCACTCCTGTGACCCATTTTCAGCAGACAGCTGCTGATGACACAGAGCCGGTCTAGGTTCTGGATGGATTGTGACCATATGGCCGGGATCCACCCACATGCCTGTACCGGCACCCGGCTCACCCGGAGAGCCACTGAGAGCCTGAGCTGGCCGCTTCAGCCCCCATCCACTGTTCTACTGACACCGTCCACTGCCCTAAATACATTGTCGACTGCTCTACTGACACTGTCCACTGCCTTACATACATTGTCCACTGCTCTACTGACACTGTCCACTGCCCTACATACACTGTCTACTGCTCTACTGACTGACACCATCCACTATCCTGCTAACACTGTCCACTGCTCTACCAACACTGTCCACTGCTCTACTGACACCATCCAATCTTTTACTGACACCGTCCACTGTTCTACTGACATCATCCAATGTTTTACTGACACTGACCACTGCTCTACTGACACATGCAATGCTTAACTGACACTGTCCATTGCTCTACTGACACCATGCGGAATACTAGAGAAGCTGGGAAGGAGACTGCGCAAAGCAGTCTCTACTTGTTCCAAGGGTTTTACTGGCACCACATCCTCAATTACAAGACACTGAAATCCCTAAAGAAATACTGATAGGTCTTTCAAGGTACCACATCAGAAAAAAAATATTAAAACATACTTTTAATTTTGCAAACCTTATAAAAGTATTATATATTATATGATTATATCATATTATATATTATGGTATAACAAATATGCTAACAGGAACATATTTTTGCTCTTAACTAATTAAATTCCTGTTTTAATTTTGGCAGCAAATTTCAACTAGTAATAGTAACAAATTCAAATTTTAGTTGAAAGTGTCCATACAGTAGAAAGCTGAAACATGATTGGTTGGCAACAACTCAACTTTTTTTTTTTTTTTTCATGGATGAGAATCAAAGAACAGATTTATTTTAATTAGGAAAGAAAATGCACTTATAGGGCCAGATTCCGGTAGAGTTAGGCTGGAGTATCAGTGATACTCCAGCCTAACTCTCACTTTGAGCCGGCGTTTCTGTTTTCTGTAGTCAGAAAACAAGAAACGCCGGGTTGGAGTTCCTATACGAGTGGCGTAATTGTATTTTGCCGTCGTATCGGAACTGCAATTTTAAAAATGGCGCTGGGGGCGTTCCCGCTGATTAACGCCGAGAATATGTTAATCAGCGAGAATCGGCAATTCACGATCGTATTCGGGCGTGACGCAGTGACTTTCCGACGTTTCCGTAAGAGATACGCGGCGTAAAGATAAAGCAGCCCCCTAGTGGAGTATCCTATGTTAAGTATGGCCGTCGTCATCGTGTCGAAAAAAAAAAATTTGAGTCGTTTGCGTAAAACGTCCGTGAATGGGGATTGACGTCATTGACGTTCCCTGAAAGAATTTGGAGCATGCGCACTGACAGTCGACGCATGCTCAGTACGTTCGCCGCGGGATCGCGCCTAGTTATAATAATACACGCCCCCTACCCGCCCAATTTGAATTCCGCCGGCTCATTTTCGCTACGCCGCCGCAACTTTAGGAGCAAGTGCTATGTGAATAACAGTACTTGCTCCTAAAGTTTCGACGGAGTAACGTAAATGAGAAACGTTACTCCAACTTAAAGATTCGCCCATCTACCTGAATCTGGCCCATAGTAGCCAAGACAAACTTATGGAGTTTTTTTTCAAACATTTGAGCCATATAATAAATTGAAGAAAGTAAAATGTAAATGTACCTCTGTGAATCGGACATTAACTCCTGTGGTTTCCACCATATGAAGGAAAGCGGACAGATGATGAGAACTCAGAATTATGTACACGGGAACCATTCTTCGCGTGGCTGCTTCATGCAAGTCCAGGAAAATATCTGGATCAGTGAAAATGTCCATGACTATTGCGATAACCTGGATAAAACAAATATTTGCTGTGACAGCACCATACAAACAGCAGGTATTATTTTTGTTAAGGTGTCTACAGATATCAGAAAACAATCGCACATTATTATTTGCACTTATTTGCTCTTTGACTCTGATGGTCATTTCCATCTGCTCGGGGGCTGATGCCTGCCGTGCTCTTCCTGCCTGATATACATTTTCATGCATTTAGAATAATAATTTATTCCAGTAACAACCTTTTAGTGATAATAAAGGCAAATAAAAAATAAATAAAAAAGAATGGTCGCTTTCCTCGTTCTTGCAGTCACCTCCAGCTTTAAAGGCTCCTCCTTCGGGTGCCTCCTGTACCAAGCCAGGCACTGAGGAGACACCTGTGTGTGTGCACTCCCACCAGGTCCTGTGTTGAGCTGTGTGTGACCATAGACACACACAACCCCAGCAAGTCATGCCCTCATTACTATGATTTCCTAGCTCTTGGTTTCTCCTGAAAGCAGGAAGTGAGGGAAGTGATACTGGAGCCCAACACTGTATCCTGGCTAGGCCAACAAGGCCCAAGCCTAGGGCAGCACTTTGCAGGGGGGCAGCACAGAAAGAGTCCACACCGGCTTGTGCTACATTTTGACTGTCCTATCATCTTGGACCACAAACCTTCCATACTGTGCTATATGTTTTCTGTTGTACCATTGGCATGGTTATATCTTCTTAGTCCTCTCCATAAAATTATCAGAAAGTTTTGCTTAAAGTAGAACTATTTTCATTTTAGATAGAGTAAGGGAGGGTTATAGCCCCTGAAAGTTTATTTTTTACCATCCTTGTCCCATTGCAGAGATTTCCCTTCACTTCCTGGCCCATAGCCAAACAGGAAGTAAGAGGAAATCTATGCAAATTAAGGGAATCCATTGCCCCCCCAGACCCTAAGAACGAGTGTCCCCACTCGAAAATGTCAGGGTGGGTCTTAAACAAAGGGGTGCGGCCTCAACAGTAAGGGGTGGGCCATATTTAAATTAGGAGGTGCACGAGTTTAGCTAGGCCTAGGGCATCACAAAACCTAAATACACTACTGCTGGAGCCAGAGACATGTCTAAAGAGGTAACATGAAGCCAGGTATGTGTTTAGAGCAGGGAGGGTAGGACATGTAGTAGGCGTTTTGTTTACTATAATGTGGAAAGTGCATTGAGGTTAAAAATGGTTAGATTTTAGAACTGCTTTATCATTTTATTCATAACTCCAACCATAATAATTTAGCAACACAGTCACCATCTACTGCCTATAGTAGATAGGACACAACAATGGGAGTACAGAACAGTTTATTATTAGAACACCTAGATAAGGCTTCATTCACACATAGCCGACTCCGTCGCAGTCCGTTCCGACGGAGTCCGCCTGTGTCTGCCAGCTCAGCGGGAGATCAGTCCGCAGATCTCCGCTGAGCCGACGGATGACAAGCTCCTCTCTGCTCACTGAGCAGGGAGGAGCTTGTCGAGTCCCGCTGTCCTCTATGGAGCGATCTGATGAAAACGGACAGCATGTCCGTTTTCATCAGATCTTTCCCGATCCGATCCGCATGGACGGATGGGGACGTGAGCCCCATACGTTTGTTTTTAGCGGATCGGATCAGGTCGGATGTCAGCGGACATGTCTCCGCTGACATCCGACGCTCCATAGGGGTGCATGGAGCGCCCGTTCAGGTCCGCCTGAAAAACTGACAGACGGACCTGAACGGATCCATGTGTGAACGAGGCCTAAGAAAACCACCACATTTCGAAGGTTCACACAATCCCCCCGCATTAGCTCTTGTGTGTTATGTCCTTCAGGAATGCCTGAACTAAGAATAGTTCATTTTTTTTTTTTGTAGATTTCACATCCAGTATTATCACCAGCAGGTAATTCAGCATGGATTTCACGCTGCATTAACTATTGTGCTTAGATGTGAAATCTACAAACACTTTAAAACCTTTCTGAGTAAAAGCATTCCTGAAGGACATAACACACAAGCCCACAAGCCACAAAGAAGGAGGGTTTTGGTGAGCATTTGGAACACGGAGGAATCGTCTAACAATACACTGTTCTGGACATTGTGTCCATTGTCATGATGACCTTCCTGCTCTCTACTTGATTTTCCCCCAGAACCCCCTCTTTTCTTTGGTATACTTTGTTTAATGGAAGCCGACTCATGAAGGTGATTCAGATTAACTAATAACATAAGTGTATTAGGACCCCGTGCCAAACAATGCAGTGAAAAAAGCCTCCTGATGACATCAGATTGACGTATGTCCGCTTTTTCATCCATCCGTTTGCAGATGGAAGAATGTCCTATTTTTTCTTTCGTCTGCGGATCCGTGTGTCCATGTTCATCCGATCCCCCCCATAGGGGAGAGCGTAAAAAAGACAGGGCGGTCCCTGCGCAGTGTGCGGAGACCGCCCTGTCATCCAACGGCTCAGCTGGGATTTACGGAGCGATCCCCGCTGAGCTTACGGACACACGGAGGCGGATCATTACTGATTTGCCCTGTGTGAGGAAAACCTTGAAGCAGCATCGCATGGTCACCTTCTGTTACTTAACCACTTCAATACTTTCTCTCCCTTCCTGCCCGGCTAACTGCACTTTGACTATTGCATCGTCATGCAGCACTGTACCCATATGAGATTTTTATCTTTATTTTTTAGACAGATTAAAGTGGTTGTAAGGCAGAAGGTTTTTTATCCTATTGCATTGCATGTGAGACTCAGCTGTCCGCGACTCTTCCTCCTCATTGGCTGGGACAGCAGCGGGGCGCCATTGGCTCCCGCTGCTATCAGTCAAAGTTAGTGAGCCAATGAGGATAAAGAGGGGTCCGGGCCAAGACTTTGAATGGACACAATTTAGCTGCAGCTCGGCTCGGGTGTAAATGTATGTGTTTTTTGAAGAAGTAATACATTTTCATTGTACAAAATATTTCTATTTAGGGGCTTGTACCATATATTAATATTGTGATTTAGAGCACATTTATTTTATTTAGAATATTAGTGCCCCTTTGCTGTTGTTATTTAACTAATAAAATAATCATACAATTTTTTGGACATCAACAACAGGATATTATTTTTTAGACAGATTAAAGTGGTTGTAAGGCAGAAGGTTTTTTATCCTAATGCATTGCATGTGAGACTCAGCTGTCCACGACTCTTCCTCCTCATTGGCTGGGACAGCAGCGGGGCGCCATTGGCTCCCGCTGCTATCAATCAAAGTTAGTGAGCCAATGAGGATAAAGAGGGGCCTGGGCGGCGACTCTGAATGGACACAATTAAGGTGCAGCTCGGATCGGGTTCCCCCATAGCAAGCTGCTTGCTGTGGGGGCACTCATCAGGAGGGAGTGGCCAGGAACGCCAAAGAGGGACCCGAGAAGAGGAGGATCTGGACTGCACTGTGCAAAACCACTGTGCAGAGAAGGTAAGTGTAACATGTTTGTTATTTTGAAACGAAAAAATAGACTTTAGTATCAGTTCAAGCTATCTTTTGGTGGTATTTAATCACCACTGGGTTTTTAATTTTTGATAGACTAATGAAAAAAGACCGAAAGTTTTGAGGGGGGGGGAAGGTTTTCTTTGTTTCTGTTATACAATTTTGCTAAAATATTTGTTCTCCTTCACTGATGTGCACTGATGAGGCTGCACCGATTGGCACTGATGAGGCGACACTGAAGAGGAGGCACTGATGAGGCAGCACTGATGGGTACTAATAGGTGGCAATTATGAGGACTGATAGGCAGCACTGATGGGCAATGATAGGCAGCACTGATAGTCAGGGCACTAATGATCAGTGCCCTGATATTAGTGTGAATATCCTCTGTCAGAATTTCTGGTTACCGGCTCTCTTCTTTTCACGCTGTGACAGCACGTGAGGAAAGGAATGCCGAAAAGTGGCAAGTTTCTTTACAAGTATCAGCTGTGATTGGCCTTTTACCATGATCTGTGATCAGCTGTGTATATTAATATTGGGATTTAGAGCACATTTATTTTATTTTGAATATTAGCGCCCCTTTGCTGTTGTTATTTAACTAATAAAATAATCATACCATTTTTTTTACATCAACAATAGGATATCTCAACGCCTCTTATATATATGCACTCAACAGTGGCGGCCCGCCCATATGGGCGCATGGGCGCCGCCCCCCCCCCCTCCCGCAGTCCCAAAAAAAAAAAACGGGCCCTTTAAGAACTTTTATTCGGCTAAAATGTCATTTTGACATTTTAGCCGAAGTTCTGGCGGCCGTCTATAGAGGGCGCTGCAGCGCCACCCCCTCTCGCAAGTAACACACGTTCAATGCAATGCATTGAACGTGAGTTACTGTTGCCAGCTGCCTGGTCTATTCATATAACCGGACATTGGGCGCCGGTTACCAGAATAGCGGCAGCTGGTTGGCTGAGGGGAACTGCCTATCAAAGCCAGCGGCTCTGATAGGCTTTTCCAGTGCCGCCCTCCGGCTCTCGGAAGTCTATGCTCGGAGCGCAGGCAATCTGCTGTCCTTGCATTAGACTGACAGCCGTTTCAGCCAATCAGGTTCCCGGATTATGGTTATCAGGAACCTGATTGGCTGAAGCTTCTCCACGGCGGCAGAAGACATCGAGGGAGGACATGGAAGCGTCAGGTAAGTGTTTTTTTTACAGGGAAAGGGGCATCATGGGGCACAGTGGCAGCATGGGGCACAGTGGCATGGGGCACAGTGGCATCATGGGGCACAGAGGCGACAATGAGCACAGTGGCATGGGGCACAGTGGTGACAATTGATGGCACAGTGACTGAATATGATGGCATGGCACAGTGGTGACAATTGATGGCACAGTGGTGGCGTTTGATGGCATGGCACAGTGGTGACAATTGATGGCACAGTGACTGCATTTGATGGCATGGCACAGTGGTGACAATTGATGGCACAGTGACTGAATATGATGGCATGGCACAGTGGTGACAATTGATGGCACAGTGACTGCATATGATGGCATAGCACAGTGGTGACAATTGATGGCACAGTGACTGCATTTGATGGCATGGCACAGTGGTGACAATTGATGGCACAGTGACTGCATATGATGGCATGGCACATTGGTGACAATTGATGGGCACAGTAGCTGCGTTTGATGGCATGGCACATTGGTGACAATTGATGGCACAGTGGTGGCGTTTGATGGCATGGCACATTGGTGACAATTGATGGCACAGTGGTGGCGTTTGATGGCATGGCACAGTGGTGACAATTGATGGCACAGTGGTGGCGTTTGATGGCATGGCACAGTGGTGACAATTGATGGCACAGTGACTGCATATGATGGCATGGCACAGTGGTGACAATTGATGGCGCAGTTGCTGTGTTGCATGGCACAGTGGTGACAATTGATGGCACAGTGGCTGCATTTGATGGCATGGCACAGTGGTGACAATTGATGGCACAGTTGCTGTGTTGCATGGCACAGTGGTGACAATTGATGGCACAGTTGCTGTGTTTGATGGCATGGCACAGTGGTGACAATTGATGGCACAGTTGCTGTGTTTGATGGCATGGCACAGTGGTGACAATTGATGGCACAGTTGCTGTGTTTGATGGCATGGCACAGTGGTGACAATTGATGGCACAGTTGCTGTGTTTGATGGCATGGCACAGTGGTGACAATTGATGGCACAGTGGCTGCATGTGATGGGCACAGTGAGGCTGCAATATTTTTTTTTTCCGTTTGCGCCCCCCCAAAAATTTTGAGCACCAGCCGCCACTGCCACTCAATCTAATTTCTATTACCAGTTCAATAAGGAGCTAATTTCCTCCCATTTTATACAAAAAATGGCAGCACTGGTCCAGATTGTTTCCAAGGTTAGCTATACAGAAAATGGAATTGGCTTTGCAATACAAATTCTAAGTACTCCTTGACACATCTACATTGATAATCAGCACCTCCTTGTTGTTTATAAATGTTAGTAATTTCTTCTGTTTTTTAATAACCTGAAATAAAAAGTCTATGTTTTTGGAACTATGGGGATGATTTACTAAAACTGGAGAGAGCAAAATCTGGTGCAGCTGTGTATGATAACCAATCAGCTTCTAACTTCAGCTTGTTCAATTAAAGGGTCACTAAAGGAATTTTTTTTAGCTAAATAGCTTCCTTTAACTTACTGCAGTCCTGGTTTCATGTCCTCATTGTTCGTTTTTGCTTTGATCTTGTAATTGTTGCTGTAATTCCTCTCTGTTCTGGACACTTCCTGGTTGTCTGTTTCCTTATAACCACAGTACTGGGAGCTTTCTCTCTGTGGTCACTAATCAAGGAGGTGTGATTAATGTGTGTCTAAAACCCCTCAGCACCAATCCAGTTTCATTTAACAAACCATCACTGCCCTCCATTGGCTCTCTGGCTCTGTACATCAGAGAGACAGGAAACAACAGCAAAAACGAAACCAAAACTGTAAGTGCATTATATGATTGATTTTTATCTATTTTTAATCATTTTTAAAAGGAATCAGTTAACTATTATGTCTCTATACCCTGTTAACAGTCATTTCAGCCCAATTTTTTTTTCCTTTACAACTCCTTTAAGCTTCACCAAAAAAAACCTGGTAGCTGATTGGTTTCTCTGCAGAGCTGCGCCAGATTTTGCACTCTCCGGTCTTAGTAAATCAACCCCTATGTGTTGAAACTGTGAACTGGTTTTGTGGATTTACTGTAACAAAGTATTACCATGTGGGAATGTCTGATCTGGGTTCTGGATGACCATGGCTATAGGGAACTAGGCAGTATGTACATTATGCCAGTCTGCCATACAGGGCATATTACTTCTTTCACACGGCAGAACACTGTACACTGAGCATATCCTTCAGTCGAAGCAGCAATCTAAATATTTATCTGTTTTATCATCTTTGAAAATGTTTAATTCTAATTGGCATCAGGGCCGGGACAAGGGGTGACAAGGAGGGGAAGCTGCCCATCATGTGAGATGGGGTGGGGGGGAGGGATGCCACAAGGAGAGTTTAGGGAGAGAGGATTTGTGTTGGGTGGGGGAATATGGGTGGCAGCAGGGGGTAAGAATTGTTCTAGGAGGGGAAATTTGGGGGGATTTGTGTTGGGAGGGGGGATGAGGGAAGAGTATTTGTGCTAGGAAGGGGGATTTGGGGGTTGTATGATAGAAGAGTAGGGATGAGTCGATTTAGAACCCCATTGAAGTCTATGGGACTCGAACGTTCGAATTCAAAAAACATAATTTTAAAGACCAATTTTCAAGTTATTGTTGGAAAACGTCTTTCAGAACCCGGGTCTTGCCCCAGGTAACATGTATCAATGGAAAAAAGTCTTAAAAACGGTTGTTTTTTCAGGAGCAGGACTCCTGAAAAAAACGACCGTTTTTAAAACTTTTTTTTCTATTGATAGTAGTATCAATAGGAAAAAAGTTTTAAAAACGGTCGTTTCGTTTCACTCGAATTTGCCGCGAACGATCGTTTTTGTTCGAAATTTGACGAACGATTGAACGGACGATGTTCGAGTCGAACATACGTTTTTTTTTTCTAACGCAAAGCTCATCCCTAGAGAAGAGGCGATGTGGTAGCGGTGGTATGGGATTTGTGCTAGGAGGGGAAATTTGTGCTGGGTGGGGGGAGTGGGGGGAGAGTATGTGTACTCGGAGAGGCAGATAGGGGGAATTGAGGGGTAGAGAATTTGTGCTAGGAGGAGTGATGTTTTTTTTTGGGGGGGGGAGTGTTCTGAGGGGACTTGGGGAGAGAGTGGATTTAAGCTGGGAAGGGGGATGAGAAAGTAAATACTTGTGTTGGGAGGGGAGATTTCATCAGGGGGCAGATTTGTCCTGGGAGGAGGGGGACTTTATACATAAAGGGTAAGCATGCAGATTAGTGGTTAGTTATTTTTTAAGGGGGTGCTCGTGTATCTTGGGGGGGGGGGCGCAGTTTGCCCTGGCATTAGTTGGCATATATGTATGTATTTAACCTTAGTTAAAAACTGGCAAAGTTCCAGTGTATGCAATTTAGGCCCTACTGAAAGACAGACGTTCCATAAAGGAGATACTTAGAATTATAAGTCATTTTTATTTTTAGGTGATTTACCAAATATAAGCTACACCCTTATTAGTTTCATGCATTGGATTTCATCTGTCATTTCCCAATGCCATAAAGTAGTCCTGTTTTTAGTCCCAGGACCACCACCTTAACTGTAACCTAAAAATGCTGCGTAACAATCACATCACAAACTACAAGACACCAAGCAGTCAGGCACTCCTCACTTTCTCCACTATACAGGTTTAGAGGCAAATAGAGTCAATACAAGCCTGGAGCTTTTCTAACATTATCACATGATTACATAGGAAGACTTCACACAAGTCCTAATCACATAAACACTGCAAATCATGGGCTGTGGGGGATGAGAGGTTATCTGTGCCTTTCAGCAGAAGTGTGAGGAAAACATGTGATTATCCAAGGGGTGACAACGCAACTGCACTTTACAAAGTGCACAATCTATGCCTTTAGTAAATCAACCCCATTGAATCTCCTAAAGCAGACCATAGATGGGGCAAATTTGCACGATTCCCCCATCAGTACAGACAGCGCTGACAAGGAATCTCTCCTGCTGAGACTTTGGGGCTGATTTACTAAAGGCAAATAGACTGTGAACTCTGCAAAAGCAGTTGCATTTGCTCCAGAGCTTAGTAAATGAGGTAAAGCTTCACTTTGCAAAGAATACCCAATCACATGCAAGGAAATTTTTGCTTGCACATGTTTGGATGATGAAAGTCAGCAGAGCTTCTGATTATTTACCAAGCTGTGGAGCAACTGCACTTGCAAAGTGGAACTGCACATTGCAATGTCCACAGTGTATTTGCCTTTAGTAAATCAACCTCATTGTGTTCTCCCGGCGGGGGAAGCCATCACCACCGTTTGAGAGAAGACCGTGATTAATGTTAGCAACTATAGCAACTGCTAGTGATAATCGTAAGTAAAACCAGCTGGCTGGTTGTAACCAAGTTGATCAATCAATCACCTTGGTACATTCAGCCTGCCCATACACAGTTCAAATCTTGGCCCATTCTTGCTGAACCAGCTGAGATTTCAACCGTCTATGGTCGGCCTAACAGGGGCACAAACAATTAAAAAAAAAAAAGATAAATGCTCTAATCCTTCTCCACTCCACCCAAAATTTAAATAAAAAGTTTTGCCTTTAGCTATAATTTAAGGTAAAAAAAAAAAGCCTAGTATTAAGTACCACTTTACTGTACTTTAGGGCAGGGTTAGCCAACCTGGGGCCCTCCAGCTGTTGTGGAACTACATTTCCCATAAGTCATTGCAAGGCTGGCAGTTACAATTACTCCCAGAGGCATGATGGGACTTGTAGTTCTGCAACAGCTGGAGCGCCCCAGATTGCCTACCCCTGCTTTAGGGGTTAGGTTAAGTGTTAGGTTTTAGTGTTAAGGCATACATTAAGGGTTACCATATTTTCTGGCGTATAAGACGACCTTTTATACTTAAAAATATGCCTCAAAACTGGGGGGTCGTCTTTTACGCTGGTACCTGTATGCAGAGTCTCAGTCAGACTTCGGGCGTCCATTGTTCAAAAGTCGCGCCTCCTTCTCATGCTGTTCCGTGATAGGCGGAACACTCAGTTTCCCAGCAGAGCCTCTGTTCAGTACTCCGTCTATCACGGATGTCCTCTCATCCTCGGTCTCGGACGAGAAGGTATGGGATCGTCGAGGTGAGGCATGTAATGGCACAGTGAGGGATGCAATGGCACAGTGAGGGATGCAATGGCACAGTGAGGCATGCAATGGCACAGTGAGGTATGCAGGGCACAGTGAGGTATACAATGGCACAGTGAGGCATGCAATGGCACAGTGAGGTATGCAGGGCACAGTGAGGTATGCAATGGCACAGTGAGGCATGCAATGGCACAGTGAGGTATGCAGGGCACAGTGAGGTATGCAATGGCACAGTGAGGGATGCAATGGCACAGTGAGGCATGCAATGGCACAGTGAGGTATGCAGGGCACAGTGAGGTATGCAGGGCACAGTGAGGTATACAATGGCACAGTGAGGCATGCAATGGCACAGTGAGGTATGCAGGGCACAGTGAGGTATGCAATGGCACAGTGAGGCATGCAATGGCACAGTGAGGTATGCAGGGCACAGTGAGGTATGCAATGGCACAGTGAGGCATGCAATGGCACAGTGAGGCATGCGATGGCACAGTGAGGTATGCGATGGCACAGTGAGGTATGCAATGGCACAGTGAGGTATGCAATGGCACAGTGAGGTATGCAGGGCACAGTGAGGTATGCAATGGCACAGTGAGGCATGCGATGGCACAGTGAGGTATGCAATGGCACAGTGAGGTATGCAATGGCACAGTGAGGTACGCAATGGCACAGTGAGGCATGCAATGGCACAGTGAGATTCGAAAAAAGCTGAATAAACCCTGTACCTATCAGGAAGGGGGTCATCTTATACGGCGAGTATATCCCAAAACCAACATTTTAGCTGTAAAATTAGGGGGTCGTCTTATACGCCCAGTCGCCTTATACGCTGGCAAATACGGTAAGTTTGAAAGCTAAGAGCAGTGCTTTACTATTAGAAATACTTTACAATATATTGATGGGGGAGCTGCAAGATTTTCACATGTTCTCAGAGCTGAACTCTGAAACAGTCAGCACCCATACCTCACATACCATGAATATTGTGTGAAGACGCACAGTTCTTTTGTAAGAAGAGGAACAACTGAGCCTCATTTATCAGATTTCTCTTCAAAAGATCTGCCTTTGTGGTCTCTCACAACCATTCAGATTCCAAGTTGAAAAATGACACTTAGCGAGTGTCTGGTTGCTTCAAGGTTCTTAATAAAGTCATAAAAGGAAAACAATGGACACTGATATGTAAAACATGAAATAAAATGTTTTGTGCTGAAATCCGTGCAGCACATTAATAGTAGTAGGGGAGGAGACCATGTAATACACATTTAGAGTACATGCACAATGATATAATTAGGCACAGAGCTGTATCCTGGCCTAGGCCAACAAGGCCCAGGCCTAGGGCAGCACTTTGCAGGGGGGCAGCACGAAAAGAGTCCCCACCGGCTTGCTCTACACTGTTAGGAAAATTAGTCTAGCGCCCCCATAAAGCTTCCAATTTTGACTGTTTTGTCATCCTGGACCACAAACCTTCCTCACTGTGCCTATAGTTCTACTTTAAGTACAGCAGAAACATTCTGCTGTACTTAAAGTAGAACTATAGGCAACACTTTTACCATCCCTGTCCCATTGCGAAGATTTCACTTCCTGCTCTATGGGCAACCAGGAAGTAAGAGGAAATCTAAGTAAATTAAGGGAATCCATTGCCCCCCCCCCCCCAGGCCCTCATAACTAGTGTCCCCACTCAAAAATTTCAGGGCGGGTCTTAAACAACACAGGGTGTGGCCGTGACAGGAAGGGGTGTGTCATATTTAAATTAGGGGTGCACAAGTTTAGTCAGGCCTAGGGCAGCAAAAAACCTAAATACACCTCTGATTAGGCATAAAACATGCCTAACATAAATATACATCTTTTTCCTGCGGCTGGGGAGCCACAGATAGAGCGTGCAGCTGGCTCCAGGAGTGAATGGCTGTACTCCCCTGTACCTCTGAACTCGTGTAAACACTGATGCTTTTACTGAACATGAAAGTGTCCATGTATGTTATACGCACATGCATGGGTAAAACCCTATGCATAGAAGCATCATATTTACATATGTGCAGGGACATACAGCGAACCAAGGTATGTTTGTGAGACACTCAGGCTGTATGGGAATGAAGTCCTGTACCCACCGCTTTGAGTGCTGGCTGGGAAGGGAGCTTGTCTATGCTCCAAGCAATGGTAGATTGCATAATGATGGTAATGGATACTATAATGAGTAAGCTCTGGTGGGCGGATTGAAACGCGTTGGGGCATGGCCTGGTGGGGGACCAGTCTGAGACTGCCATTCACTATCACATAGCAGGCTTTGACTTGATGTATGGCTCCCAGGACACCTATCACTTTCTACCATTGCAGGGAGATACAACCATTCACTTCTATATCTGTCTGTACACCCCACCTGCGTTTCCCCAGCAGTGAGAAAACAGTCAGTTTTTTGTGCTATGTATATTGTATGCCTAATTTACACTTATCTAAGCCCCATCTCGATCCAGCGTTGTGCATAAGAGCAGCTTCTCTCCCGGATCTCTCTCTTCTTAATGGCTTACATAGCAGCGGAAGCCATTGGTTCCATTCTGTTGTCAATCACAGCCAGTGAGTCAATAAAGAGATAGCAGGGGGGGGGGGGGCTGTGCGTGAATGGACAATGCTCCATCACGTAATGCTGGCCATACACTATACGAAAATTCGGCCGAAAATCGGTCGTTAAGAAAGATCTTTCGTTTTTCGGACAGTTAATGGGCAGAAAATCGTTTGGACGTTTTTGAGCCAAAAAAAACAAGGACAAGTTTGGAAATTTTCTGCCGAACGAACGATAAATCGGAAGGTTAATGTGTTTCCCGCCCGAACTTTCTGTACTAGGTATATGTAAAAAAAAAAAAAAACTTTTTTTTTTTTTTATGTCCACTGAACGATTTATCGGTCATTACATGATGGCACTATCGTTTGCACTCACGAAAGAACTTTCATTTTTTCGAAAGTTCGTTCGGACGATTTTTCGTGGAATGGCCAGCATAAGTATAACATGTTTGTTGTTTAAAAAAATAAATAATAATAAATAACCTTTAGAATCACTTTAATAAAATAAAACATGTGCATTTATTAACATTTGTGCATTCAATACGGAAGAAGGTTAAAACTAGATAATAAAAAAATGTGGTCAGTAACCAGATGTTACCAAAGTCCTTTGGTTTTCAACGTATACACTCCAATTTTAGAGCCTTCATTTGGAAAAACAAGGTGGCCCATATAAAAACGTACTACCCTACAGTACTCTAAAGATCAAGGGGTACTGGCTGTTCCTCGTACTTAAACCTATATTTTCGCTGCACAACTACAGCATTTCACAGGATGGAATGTGATGGATCCTTCCAAAAATCTACTTATTGACCCACATACAACATACTCTACTGTATCCCATATGGAAATGCTCTTCCCCATGGTCCCATCTCAGTGCTTTACAGTTTGCCTATTAAAAAAAGTATGGGAAAGTCTTAAGCGGAGAATAGGAATAAATGGCTTTCTTTCCAGTACACCTATTTGGCAGAATAGATTCAGCCAAACTTAGAGACCATACCAGGAATTAAATATTTATATCAAATTTTCAATTCAACTCAAATTTCATTACCAGTATATTCAACTGAGCCACATAGTCAGATATCAGAGAAACTATTCGTCTCTGGGTCTGGTGGCATCCTTTTTCTTGGAATCAGTATATGAGAAAAAAAGGGTATTATCTCTAGAACTTATACACAATTGTTGGCCCATATACAGGCGTCTGATCTTTTGCCTTGCAGAGAGAAGTGGGAGGGAGACATTGGCCCTATTGATGGGGAACAATGGGAGCAAATACTTGAAGAAGGACCCCTAGTGTCAGTATCTGCAGCACAAAGATTATCACATCTATTTTTTTTACATATAGTGTAGAGGACTCCAGTGCAGCTGCATGTCTGGAGAAGACATGCAGTGGCGTCTCCAGCTTTCATATTTAGGGGGGGCACATGGGGGGACAGGGACAAAAGTAGGGGGGCCAACTATACAATGCAAATATATATATATATATATATCTCCTGGGGCCCTTTACTACGATCCCACAACAGGCCCTTTTACATGTTCTGCAGTGAGCTCCCTTCCTACTATACTGGGGCCCCTCAGGGTGGCAGAAAACAAGAGATATATGTCACCAGCACACCAAGAAAATATAAGGGTCCAAAGCAGTGGGAGAACTTTCAGGGTTGCAAAGGTTGTCTTGCCACCGAGCCCTGGTGTTCTGCCACTGTGGGGTTCCCCAGCTGTCCTGTCCCTGCTATTGACAGCGCTGGTCTGGCATCTGTCTCCTTGGCAGCGGCGGCAGTCCATTAAGACCTAGTGCTGGTGACATTATATGTGCATGCAGGGGAAGGCTGGCACTATTGGTTATAGAGAGCAGAGCCCCCAGCTGGTCACCTAGCAGCAGTAATGCTGTATAACCTTCTCTGTTGACATGCTGATCGGGATGTGATCCAGGTGATGCTTGTAAGCGGGGAAAGGGTGTTGCGTTTCACAGAGGAAGCCAAGTAAGTTCTTTGAACAAGGTAACGTTTATTACCGAAGGCGGTAGTAACAACAGTCTTTATAATCAAACAGCAAACGGTTCTTTTCCAGGCACGGAGGCACACATATGCAACACAGCAGCTATTGTTCTAAGCGATGTGGCTTTCTGGGTAACACAGGCACTCCTCACTCAATGGTACGCTATATACCCCGGCACCCAATGCAGATTGGAAGAGGCTGGAAACACGTTACCCGTAGCAGCTGGGAGTCTTCCATCCGACCCAGGCTACCACTGCGCGACTCCGTAGGAGCCCTGAACTATCCCTGCAGGCCGGAACACTCCCCCTGACTTCTTCTACCTCTCCCTCACAAGTAGGGTCTCTCTCCCTCTCTACATCCACACGTGTTCTCCTCAAAAACGAGCCTGAGCTTTTTATATAAGGAAACCACCCAAAAATGGCCTCCCAAATCTCTCGAGATCTAGTGCGGCCTATCAGGACGATGGTGAAATGGTGTTGGAGACACTATAGAGGTAAATAGTGGTAACATAATAAACATAACAACTAGCTACAGCGTGAAATACATACGATGCTTTACCACTTACTCTTGCAGCACTGAAATACCCTATCACTGACAGCTGCTTACATTTTCCCCCCATTTGAAAAGTGCAATCCCTTGCATTACCTAGGGGAAGACAATTAACACAGTGCAAGAAGATAACATGTGAGTCAATAAGCAACACAACAGTTCAAGATATAGTCAGCAAAGCGGGCAGGTCTCCGTCCCTGTGTCGTACGCCTTGGAAAGCGAGGCTCCAGATCCCCCAAATGTCCATCTCTATCAGCTACAGCAGGGTACTGTTCCTCACCCACGACAGGGTCAATAGGTACTACTTCATCCATAAGAGGTTCATCCTCCTCAGGGATGGGGGCCACTTGCACATCTGGTTCCCTTGCTAGCAAGTTCCATTCAGTTACAGCAGCCGGATTCTCTGTTTCTCCTTCTGCCGGGGATAAGCTCTCTATTGCAGGCAGAGGAGGCAAACACCATGTTGCAGAGTCATTGTTGAGGATTTCCTGGCTGCAGTCCCGTCTAGCCGACGGTGGAAAGACAGGAACAGGATTATCCGTTCGTGACTCCGCACTGAACACACAGGGACGGAGGAGATTACGATGCAGTCTTTTGCGCGGCCCATCTGGCTTCTCTGCGACCAGATCGTACACAGGCCGCCCCGTGAAAGGTTGCTGTTCGACTCGATACGCACATGGCTCCCACTTAGGCTCCAGCTTACTGCCCCTCAGATGTTTGGGATTCCTCACCAAGACTCTGTCGCCCGGTGCAAGTGGCAACAATTGGACAGCACTTTCCTCTGCTAACTCCTGGTGTTTTCCCAACACTATTTGTTTGGCTTGATCCAGCCGATGCCAGTGATCTTGGACCCACTCATCCGGGGTCCTTGACGTAATAGGCTCTGGGGTTTCTAGGAGTAAATCCACCGGTAACCGGCCGTAACGCCCAAACATCAGAAAATGAGGAGTATAACCAGTGGCTCTATGCACAGTCTGATTGTAAGCCCAAACGACATCTCCTACATACTGTGGCCAACGTACTCGGTGCTCCTGCTCTAAGGTGCAAATTAATCCCAACAAGGTGCGATTAAAACGTTCACATGCTCCATTTCCTTGGGGGTGGTAAGGAGTAGTATGCGACTTCCGGATACCACTAAGACGACACAGTTCAGAAAACACCTTAGACTCAAAGTTCGGCCCTTGGTCCGACAGAATCCTTTTGGGGCACCCATATGGCTGGACTACATGGGTCCAGAACAGTTTAGCCGTGGTGGTGGCAGTCTGATCTTTAGTTGGCACTACGATGGCAAACTTGGAGAAGTGGTCCACAAACACCAAGATATAGCGATACCCTGACGATGTGTCCGCCACTGTCAAGAAGTCCATGGTCAGCAATTCAAAGGGTTCTCCCGTTCTCACCACCAGAGGGGTAGTGTGCTCTGTTCCTCCCTTGTGGATGGCACAACTCTGACACTCCTGACATGCCCTTTTCACCCACTTAGACAGTCCCGGACAAAATATGTACTTACGAATAAGGGCCTCTGTCCGTTCCGCACCGAAGTGTCCTCCAATCCGGTGAAAAATTCGACAAACCTCCAAGGCCTCCGATTGAGGGATGACCAGCTGATGAACAATTCGCAGCTCTCCAGGAACCAGTGCTTGTCGATATAAGAGCCCATTATATCTTTCCAGCCGATCCCACTGTTTTAGCAGCTGGCACAACGTCCGTGAGAGCTTTCTTCGCTCCCTGGAATCTGGCTTCCGATTCCTGTCCCAGTATCTAACGAGCTGATCCAGGTCAGGATCGTTCCGTTGGAGTTGTAACCATTCCTGAGGAGTGTGAATTTCGGACCCTCCTGGTAGGCCCTGATTACTTTGCAGAGTCGTTGAAGCCAGTTGCTCCTGCGTGTTGACCCCAGAGGGGACGACCTCCTCCCCCTCCAGTTGTTGATCTAGATCATCCTGAGGCCGATCCAAGGGAAATCGAGAGAGGGCGTCAGCATTACCATTGGAGCGCCCTGGTTTGTAGTGAATGGTATAGCTGAACCGGGCCAATCGTGCCACCCAGCGTTGTTCCAAAGCGCCCAGTTTCGCCGTCTCTAGGTAGGCGAGAGGATTGTTGTCAGTATATATGTCCACCCGGCCACTCACCAAGTACTCAGCAAACTTTTCGGTGACGGCCCAGACTACCGCTAACAACTCCAGTTTAAAAGAGCTGTGGTTGACTGGATTACGTTCGGTAGGGCACAAGCTCCGACTTGCATAGGCAATGACCTGCTCAGTTCCCTCTTGCTCCTGCGCAAGCACAGCCCCCAACCCTTGAAGGCTGGCATCGGTGTACACCCGGGAGGGTTTATGGTAGTCCGCGTAGGCCAATATGGGTGCAGAAGTCAGCTGCGCCTTGAGGGCCTCCAATGCCTCACTCTGTGCTGCCCCCCAACTGTCAATGATACTGGGAGAAGATTTACCTTTGCGATGAGCAGGCTGACCGCACAGCAACTGGGTTAAGGGGGCTGCAATAGTAGCAAAGTTCGGAATGAATCTGCGGTAGTAACCCACAAGTCCCAAGAAGGAGCGTAGCTCTGTTACCGTTTTAGGGCTTGTCCATGCCCGTACAGCCTGAATTTTATCTGGATCGGGGGACACCCCCTTTGCCTCGACCACATGCCCCAAATACTGGATTTTGGTTCTCATGAGATGACATTTTTCCGGTTTGAGCCGAAGGCCATACTGGGTCAGCCGTTGGAGGACTTGATCAAGATGTAGCAAATGGTCCTCGAACGTTCTGGAGAAAATGATAATGTCATCCAAATAAATCAAGACAGATTCAAAGTTCAAGTCTCCCAAGCAGCGCTCCATCAACCGTTGAAACGTACTGGGGGCATTGGTCAGGCCAAAGGGCATCCGATTGAACTCGAATAGTCCCAGAGGGGTGATAAAGGCCGTTTTTTCACGATCTTCCTCTTTTACGGGGACCTGCCAATATCCGCTGGCCAAGTCGAGCGTGGAGAAGTACTGTGCCTGCCCCAAGGCCATCAAGGATTCCTCAACCCGGGGCAGTGGGTAAGCATCCCGATGGGTGCAGGCATTCAATCTGCGATAGTCCACACAAAAGCGTAAGCTCCCATCTTTTTTTCGCACCAGAACTATGGGCGCAGCCCAAGGGCTACGACTCTCTCGAATCACCCCCCCTTTCAGCATACCGCGTAACAAGTCTTTGACCTCTTGACAAAGGGCGGGGGGTATATTACGATATCTTTCCCGAACCGGAGCAGCGGCTCCGGTGTGGATGGAATGATCCAAAGCGTTAGTACAACCGTAGTCCTCAGGGCCTTGAGAGAACGCCATCAGATGTCTATGAACTAATTGCTGGAGCTTGTTACGTTGGTCAGGAATCATTCCCAGCACCGGAAGCGCTAGTTGTTCCAACAATTTCGGAAGATGGTCTTCTGCTGAATCAGGTAGAGCCGTTTGCAAGGCAGCGCAGGCGGCCTCCACCCCAGGGCAAGGGTCAGTAATGCAGCTTTTGGGTACTGTATATAACTCAGCAATGGTCATGTCTGTGGGCACTTGAATAGGGGTGGACCCCAAGTTAACCAGTTGCACCAACACCTGTCCCTTACGGACAACAGACAAAGTTCTGGCTACCAGCCATTCACCTTTGGTTTCCAGATTGCGTTGCGGTTCTACCATCACAGTGGCCCCTCTGATGGGTCTTCTAGCTGCCACCGGAAGGGGGCACACCAACTCCTGGCGTGGGGGTATAGTAACCCGATGTCGGGCAGGGAGGCGGATGAGCCCCACTTTCTCAGTATGTTTACGGCTCTGCGTCTGAACTGCCCGACACGCTTTGATCAGATTCTGCAGCCGTTGTTCCGATTGTCCAGATGTTTGTGATGAAGCCTCCCGAAGAAGGCGTGTTAAGTCCAGTTCCTTTAGGGCGTTCATGCCCAACACTACTGGGATCTCCGGGAAAGAGGCACTCCGGGTCACCACGATTCCAACCCTAGGGAGGGTCTGCTCATACACATTCATGGACATCCAAGTGACCCCTACTACTGGAATAGGAAGGTTATTGGCAGCTTTCAGTCTCAACCAGGAGGGGTCTAACGTTGTGGTCGGCCCAAAATGTTGTTGGTAGAACGAATAGGCCATGGTAGTGACTTCTGATCCAGTGTCCACCAGACAACTGGCCGGCTGTCCGTTGAAGATCACTGTCGCCACGGGGCAACCAGAAATCATTGTAGGATCACATTGATGAGGGCCACGTTGAGGCGGTGACTGAACATTTCCCGCGGGTCGCCCCTCTACCACGGGAATCATTAGTTTAAAGGATGCCTTTGTACGTTCTGGGCTCCCCGTTTCATACAGTCCCTTGCGAGGTGGCCTAACCGTCCGCACTGCCAGCATTTTCGGTCAGTATCTGGGTTCCTCCGGAGTGGGTTGGTCTCCACTCGGGGTTGTTCTGACCCTCTCCGCAAGACCGCCACCTCTTGGCTGAGGGAGGCGACCTTCTCAGCTAAGTCTCGTACGACCTTCTCCATCGAGGGCGTCTCCACCATCGAGACTGTGGCAGGGCATGGAGCAGTCGCTTCCACCCGCCCCACCGGCCACCCAGCTCCTTGAGTGCGGGTAACCTGGCTTCTGGCCCCAGGCCGTTCATGGTCCGCCTCTTCCTGTTCCCTCTCGATGGCCTCTTGTAGGATCACTGCAAACTTCACTGTATCATCAGCCCTCACTCGATCCTTCAAGGCTCTTTTTAAGGAAGGGGACCACACACCAGCGAGAAACTGGTCCCGTATTAGCTGATCGGGGTTAGCAACCCCAGTTCCTGCGGGGGCCATTTTCTCCTCCAACCAGCACCAGATCTCCTGCAATGCCACTGCAAATTGAGGAATAGTCTCTCGATCATACTGCTCCCGACTGTAGAAATTCTTCCGAAGTTCGGCTATGGAGGTACTCTCACCATACAGACTTTCTAGGCGGGCCACAATGGCGGCTCTGTTATCTCTCTCCTTCTCAGGCAGAACCATCACAGCCCGGCGGGCTTCTCCTTCTAGCGCATTAACCGCCAAATCTGCAAAGTGTGCTGCGGGTATTTCGAATAATCGGACCGAGCTGTCCAGTCTCTCCACCCAATCTGTCAGGGGAATATTGGCACCATTATATTTTGGAATCAGTGCTAAGGCCGCTCCATACGGTGCCATGAAGGACTCTCTAGCCACTCCCCCGCTTGAGGACGGTGGTTCTGACATCCTGCCGACTACGCCAAAATGTAAGCGGGGAAAGGGTGTTGCGTTTCACAGAGGAAGCCAAGTAAGTTCTTTGAACAAGGTAACGTTTACTACCGAAGGCGGTAGTAACAACAGTCTTTATAATCAAACAGCAAACGGTTCTTCTCCAGGCACGGAGGCACACATATGCAACACAGCAGCTATTGTTCTAAGCGATGTGGCTTTCTGGGTAACACAGGCACTACTCACTCAATGGTACGCTATATACCCCGGCACCCAATGCAGATTGGAAGAGGCTGGAAACACGTTACCCGTAGCAGCTGGGAGTCTTCCATCCGACCCAGGCTACCACTGCGCGACTCCGTAGGAGCCCTGAACTATCCCTGCAGGCCGGAACACTCCCCCTGACTTCTTCTACCTCTCCCTCACAAGTAGGGTCTCTCTCCCTCTCTACATCCACACGTGTTCTCCTCAAAAACGAGCCTGAGCTTTTTATATAAGGAAACCACCCAAAAATGGCCTCCCAAATCTCTCGAGATCTAGTGTGGCCTATCAGGACGCAGGGCTCCTGCAAAATGGTGTTGGAGACACTATAGAGGTAAATAGTGGTAACATAATAAACATAACAACTAGCTACAGCGTGAAATACATACGATGCTTTACCACTTACTCTTGCAGCACTGAAATACCCTATCACTGACAGCTGCTTACATGCTCCTAGTCAGATCTAATAAATACAGTATTTATTAGCATCAAGAGTACAACCACACATATATATATATATAATCAAACGTATGTTCCGCAGCCGTGTGGGCTCTATGCCTGTAAAGTGTGGGCTCTATGCCTGTAAAGTGTGGGCTTTGATCAATAAAATCTCTGATATTTAACACTAGGATTTGACTGGGAGCATCACCTGGATTGCATCACGATCAGCATGTCAGAGAGGGCTCCACTGCTGCTAAGCAACCTGCAGGGAGCTCAACTGTCTACAACCAATAGAGATGGGCTCGGGTGTGTTTGAAATCCCACATGCCCTATCCCGCCAGGAAGCCAACACTCCACAGTGCTAATCACAGGCAGTGAGACATTTCCTGATCTGTGCAGACCTGCGGACCGGGAAATCTCTCACTGCCTGTGATTAGCGCTGTGCAGTGTGGGCTTCCTGGCAGGCTCTGGCATGTGGATTTTTGAACATGCCCAGCCCATCTCTAACAACAAATTGTGCTGGCCCTCCTGTACATCAGCCCCATAAAGTAACCAGCACTTGGTTTCAATGTGCTGCCACCGCTGCCAAGGAGACAGAGACCAGCGCTGTGAATAGCTGGGACAGGACAGCAACTCAACCTAATAGTTGAATGAAAAAAAGTGATCAATGTATGGGCTGCCTAAGAGCTAAGACCAGCCATACACAGTTTAAATCTCAGCTGGTTCAGCAGGAACTGGCTGAGATTTGAACAATTAATGAGCAGATTCTCTTGTGATTATTACTAGTGGCTGCTGTATAGCCACTAGTGAGAATCACTGTTTGTCGGGAGAATACAATTGCTGGGCAGGAGGGGTATTCCCCTGTCAGCACTGTCTGTTGATGGGGGGAATCATGCAAGTTTCTTTCCTGCAATCTGTGGATGTAGGAAAGAAATTTGCACTGTATATTACCTGCTTAACTGAAAGTGAAAGTGTAACAGAATGGTCCGTGACACCCAGAGACTTTTGAAGGATGGGTGGTACTCCTGTGCCAGCATCACTAATGACTCTTGGGTCTAGGGTCATCTTGTGCCCCTTTTGGGCATAGGGTGACTGAGAAATTATAATGATAAATTACATGGGATGGGACATTACTGATAATTCATGTTTTGCAGGATATCTTTAAATATTACAAGTTGTTAAAGTCTGACTCCGACAGGTCAATAAAGTGTTTTCATTCAATGTGGGGACACATGCTTTTGAGCTGTTAATTGAGTCTGCTCCTAGACATTCCATTGTGTGATGCTAATACTGTTTTGTGTCATTGTGTATGCTAATGACACTGTTAAGATGTGGAATGTGACTTGTCAAGCTGTAGTAATTAACCCCTCTAAATGTGGAGCTAGACCGTCTGGGTAATGAGTAGTAATTAACTCATCGGAATGTCATTACCTAAAAGAATGTGTATGAAGCCCCCCATTGTGTGATGTGTGGGTGGAGTGTGTCTTTGTCCCTGTGATTAACTGTAACATGCTTGTACTGTATATAAGAAAGCTAAGTTACCATTAAAGGATTCATTCATTCATTTTGGAACCAGTACCAGAGCTTGTGTTGTCTCGGTTATTCTGGGAAATGAAATGGGTCGTGTCTGATGTCTGTCGGACTGTCGGATAAGCTGTCGTGGGGCGATGGAATGGATTATCGTAAATGGTGGCGACCGTTACAGAAAGTAAATTGTGAATGTCTTGAAAGAACAGGAGAGGGGAGGGAGACAGATGGGGGAGAGAAGGGATGGACATAATGCAGTTCAGTGATTACAGTGTACTGCAGTCTACACTTACCCACGGTCCAGGCTAGAATCTCAGGCATCATTCACACACATGCTGCTGATTTTCATATTTCCAGAACACACATCCCCTCTCTTCAGATACAGCACACCGAGATAGTGTGGGCGGGACTGAAAGGAGGAGGAGGAGGAGCTGTATTCCTCCCTGCTCGTATGTGAGGAGAGTGGGGGGGAGGTGGCTGGACTCGCTGGGCTGTAAAAGAGTGTCATAGACTGACACTCGGCTCAGCTTGCAGTCACCACTCTCGGAATTTACAGGCTGGTTCTCCTGTCCTAAGGACAGGAGAAATCAGTCTGTTTTTTCAGTAACTGAGATGAAGGCTTGGGCCCCCCCTCCCCCACAGTGTTAATGGAGTCCTTTCTGCAACTCGCTCTTCTCCGTGCCAATGAGGATGCATGGGAAGGAGCAGATTCGGCGGGTGTGGTTGTGTGAACGCTTGCATTATGCAGTATCAGCGAGCAGAGGAAGGGGGGAGGAATGCCCCGCAGAGCTGACTGGGGACGCTCTTCCTCTCAGGAGAGACTGTTACTCCAGGGGAGGGCGGAGAAAAAAAAAAAAGCAAAAAAAAAAATGTTTTTTTTTTGGGGGGCACATGGTGGGGCACAGCATAATGTTGGGGGGGGTCAGGGCCCCCTCTGGCCCCCCCTAGAGTCGCCTCTGAAATCATGACTCACCCATTTGTCCTAAATGATTCATTTAGATAACATTATACATATATTGTGGAGGTGTCCCAAACTAGTTATTAGAACAGTGTCATTAAGATGATCAATAATGTATATCGGGATCAGCTGTCTGTGGATCCTTTGGTATGCTTGCTGGGTAGTATGGTCAAAGAATCATATTCTCCTCTGGTATACATTGCTCTCCTAATGCTGCGTACACACAATAGGTTAGTCTGATGAAAACGGTCTGATGGACCGTTTTCATCAGACCAAACCGATCGTGTGTGGGCCCCATAGGTTATTTATCCATAGGTTAAAAAAATAGGAACTTGTTTTAAAATTATCTGATGGATAAAAAACCTATAGAAAAAAACAATCGTCTGTTGGTAGTCTATCGGTTAAAAATTCATGCATGCTCAGAATCAAGTCGACGCATGCTTGGAAGCATTGAACTTCATTTTTTTTCAGCACGTCATTGTATTTTACATCACCGCGTTCTGACAGAATCGTTTTTTTAACTGATGGTGTGTAGGCACGACTGATCATCAGTCAGCTTCATCGGATAACTGATGGAAAAATCCATTAGACCGTTTTCATCAGACTAACCTACTGTATCGTGTGTACAGGGCATTAGACTACTTTGGCTAGAAAGCTTATAGCGAGATATTGACTATCTGCCCAGACTCTGACGAGTAAGCGATGGATCCGGGCGGTCAATAGCATACTTATTCGTGAAAGAAATACCTATTAACAAATCTCCTAAGAAGTTCGAAAAAATCTGGCAATGTTAGTTGGGTGCTTCGGATGTAGCTCCTCCACAACTGGCCCTTAACAGGCTGCTGCAATGTTGATGTATCAGGACAGTTGGGCTTATTATTGAAAGAATAATGACTGACACAATTCATATCAGGATGCTGTGACCAAGCTGCTTTTATTGTGGTGTGCACACACAAGCATGAGGTAATATTCCAGAAGAGTTCACGGTTATTGTTAGTTTGTAATGTTCTGTCTGAGTTAACAGCAAAAGGCTGTATCATAGACTGCAATGTCACTTGACATATAACTAGGAATACGGATGTTGTGAATACTTTTGCGTGTTGTAAAATTGTTTCCATTGTATGTATGGACTTATACTGTAATACCGGTAATGGATGTGCCTTTTGCTATTGCTTCAATAAAAAATAAACAATTAATTGATTTTAAAAAAAAGTTCTTTGGTTAACCAATCCTAATTTGGTTAAGCAGTCCGGCTCACAAATCTCAGTTTACCCTTTTGTAAACTGAGGCCTCGTACACACAACCGAGGAACTCGTCGTAAAAGACACATCATTTTCCTTGACGAGTTCCTTGTCAGGCTTGTCGAGAATCTTGACAAGCTCTTTACGTACACACTGTCAAGACCTAATCTCGTTATCAAACGCGGTGACTTCAACACGTAAGACGGCAGGGGAAGTTCGATTCCACTGGCACAACCCTTGGGGCTGCTTTTGCTAATTTCATGTTAGGTAAAAGTTTGGTGAGAGACGATTTGCACTTTTCAGCCTGTTACAGCGTGACAAATGTGCTATCTCCATTACGAACTCTACTTTTACCTAAGGTTTCTTTTTTTCAAAATTCTTTTATTAATTTTTTCAACAGTACAATAAATACAGCATACAATACTCCTACAGACATACAACATACATGGTCTCACTAAGTACCCCTTACAAAAATGAAAATAAAGAAAATGGGGGTGCACGGGTTTCTAAGCATACACACCAACGTGTTTCTCGTCGAAAACCAGCCCGACGAGGAACATGACGAGGAAATTGAGACTCCAGGCGAGGAAAAAGAGAACTTGTTCTCTTTTATTCTCGTTGAGTTCCTCAACAGTTTTCTTGATGAAAAGCATACACACAACCGTTTTCCTCGGCAAAAAAGCTCTGTCACCAAGTTTCTTGATGGATTCTGTCGAGTTCTTCGCTCATGTGTACGAGGCTTGAGGGTTGTTAACCAGAGGCAGTAGTCAGTCAGTACATGAGACAGAGCCTGTGCCAATCAGAAACAGAATATATATATATATATATATATATATATATATATATATATATATATATATATATATATATATATATATGATATGATCCAACACTGTGGGGCAGATTTACTAAAACTGGTGCACACAGAATCTGATGCAACTGTGCATAGTAACTAATCGGCTTCTGGGTTTTATTGCCAAAGCTTAAATGGACAAGCTGAAGTTAGAAGCTGATTGGTTACTATGCACAACTGCACCAGATTATGTGTCCATCAGTATTAGTAAATCAACCCCTGTGTTGATTTACTAAAACTGGAGCACTCAAAATCAGGTGCAGCTTTGCATAGTAGCCAATCAGCTTCTATCTTCAGATTGTTCAATAAAGCTTTGACAATAAAACCTGAAAGATGATTGGTTTCTATGCAGAGCTGCACCAGATGTTGCACTCTTTCGTTTTAGTAAATAACCCATGTGAAGAACAGACAGATGAAAACAAGAGCTTATATTACCAGTGGCCCGTAAAAGGTGCAGAACTTAGGAATGTGCACAAGAGTTTCAAGTAGAGAGGGTGGAATTAAATAGCAGGGCACTCCAGGCTGCAGCCCATGTGTTAGCTTTGCTCATGATAGCTATAAGGCAAGAGTATCAATATTCAAATAATGACAATTAGGGCAGAATTAAGATAGAGTGCACAGACAGTGAACATAGATGGTCAACAAGCTATTGGCCAGCGGCTGTATCCTTGCTAATATCTCTTATAATGTATAAACTCAGATATGGTCATGAATAATGACTTAAACTGTAGGCTTCAACATGATGACTAATAGAACCTGGAAGCTAGATAGCCGCCCTCAGCTCTCTTTTTGTCCAATATATCAGTTATTATGCCAAACCCTGATTAGCGTATAGTCATTTCCTGTGTCTGCTACTGTTCATTGCTTCATTCTAGTTCTATCTATATTTTCACACTCTGCATGTGCTAAAACATGTAATTATAGTAGATATATATAAAAGATAGATAGATAGATAGATAGATAGATAGATAGATAGATAGATAGATAGATAGATAGATAGATATGTTGTATATATATTTAATTAATGCTACTCCCACAGGATCCACAGGTCTTCAGTCCCACAGCCAGGCACACAACAGGCTCATTCACTCTTTCTTCAAAGACCAGTCTAGGGGATGTTGTTTTTGTTGTTTTTAATTTTGGAGAACATGTATAGGAATGAGGGTGATGGTGTTGGTGACACTCCAAGAATGAGAACAATGTACACTGAGGACTTAGGCCTAGTACACATGTCCGAGAATCTCGTCAGGAAAAACCCGTAGTTTTCCCTGACGAGATTCTTGGCAAGAAACTCTTGCCACCGGTGTGTACTGACTGTCATTTCAAAAGAACCGCGGTTCTCTTGACAGAAAAGAACGCGGTGACGTCATTGCGTATATTGAGCATGCGTTCGTCACATTCAATGCCGTCGCCGCCATCTTGTTTCACCCTACCTATGCCGTGGAAGCTTCCAGGCATGCGTTGAAGTCATTTCGAGCATGCGTGGGTTTCCACGGCAAAAGGTAAGTATACACATGCTCGGGTTTCTCGTCGGGAAACAGGCCGACAAGAATCTCAATGAGAAAAAAGAGAGCAGGTTCTCTTTTTTTCTCGTCGAGATTCTGGCCAGATTTCCTGACGAGAAACCTGTTTGCCTCATACACATGAACGGGAATACAAGAACCAGTTTTCTTGCTGGTTTTTGCTGAGAAACCTGGTCGTGTGTACGAGGCCTTAGTCTTCCTCTCTTGCTTAAAGTAGTAGTAGAACTTGTAAAGTCCCTTTTCTTTAATGGACAGTATCTGGACAGAGCTCTTCAGAACCACCAGCCGGTTTCCCCTTTAACCCACAGTACCCACAACTGACTATACTAGACACCAGAGGGGTAGCTAAAGCACAAGGTCCCCAAGATCCAGCAATGTCTGTATTCACAAGACCCAACAACAGATGGATGCCACCAATTGATGCCCTCCAGTGACACCAGACATATCTGTGGTGGACAGCTCCCCTCAGTCAGCTTCTTCGATGCACCAAGGTCTCTGTATTCCTTCCCTCAAGTTTCCCACCTGAGTCCTCCTTCAGCAGGCTGGACTCCTCCATTCTGGGACAAGAAACAGAGATTAGGCCGCATACACACGATCAGTCCATCCGATGAGAATGGACCGAAGCTGACTGATGGTCTGATGTGCCTACACACCATCGGTTAAAAACCGATCGTGTCAGAAGGCGGTGACGTAAAACACAACAATGTGCTGAAAAAAACGAAGTTCAATGCTTCCAAGCATGCATCGACTTGATTCTGAGCATGCGCGGCTTTTTAACCGATGCTTTTTGCATACTAACGATCGGTTTTGACCTATCGGTTAGGCGTCCATCGGTTACATTTTAAAGCAAGTTCTCTTTTTTTATGACCGAAGGACCGTCAGTCTGTTTTCATCGGTTTTGACCGATCGTGTGTACGCGGTCTTAGTGTGCTCACTGAATAAATACAGTCACCCAGCCCACCTTCAGAGCCTGCCTCTCTGGGATAAGCCAGGGTTGTATCAATGTTAATGCTGCCATCTGCATAACTTCACACCTACTATCCAGAAAAATCTCCAGTCTCCTGGATAAAGAAGAAGCTATATGCCAGAATGGCAGCAAAGGAACACACTAAGCAGACCTAACTAGCAGATTGCAGCTTCACTGATTACAGTGAACGGAATATGCTTTTTATTTTTTTTACATGATATTTTTTTAAATGTGCACTAACGGGTAACTGTCATAACAAGCTTTTGGGGTATACCCCCTTCTTCTAAGGTCCAATAAGACATGTGCATTTGTTTTCGTTAGAATGCATTTTCGTCCGAAAATCTGTTTTTTTCGTTATCGTATTAACAAACGATAACGAAAGTGCAAGAAAAACCGAAAGATCCGACATAAAAAATGCTTTATTTTCGTTTTCGTTGCGGTAAAAATTCGATATAGAGAGAATCGACATTATAGGGAAAAGATTTGACATCATAGAGAAAAGATTCGACACTATAGAAATAATAGATTTAGATTTATTTACATAGATTTATGAGACGTAAAGATTCGACGTTCCGTCGAATATTCTTTGATCATTTACCAGCGGCCAAAAAGATTCGACGGAACGTCGAATATATATATATATACCGGTATATATATTATTTTTTTTTGCCCATTCGACAGAAACCAAGTAGTATTGGATTTTCGGACGAAAGCTATTCCCCAACGAAAAACTAAATAAATCAAAACGATTTTCGGGAGTAACTAAATAAATTTATTTTCCAAACGAAAACGAAAAAACGAAACAAAATATTCCAGTCTGCACATGTCTAAGGTCCAAGCAGAAGAAGGGGGTATAAAACCTTGTTTACCATGTATACCTAATTTTACTGGTAGTGCAAATAAGAAAGTAATACAGACAATACTAAACAATGTTTTAAAGAAGACGTTTCTATGAAGCTTGTAATTATAGTGAGACAGCTATATTTCCTCCTTCCTTACACAGGCTTTGCTTCTCGTTTTAAAATGCCATAAAATAGACCTACTGTACTTCTCCTCACAATGTTAATATATGAGTCAGCCAACTGTAGAAAACAACACACTTCCTCCATGACTGATATCTTATCTCAACAGTTGTTAAAGATAGAGTAATTGCACTTTACCATGGGGAGCTCCCTCTAGTGGTTAAGCTACCATCAAATCTATATTCAATACAATAACAAAAATATGCATGCCAATGCAATAAGGTCCTTTTATTACAGACCACCATGGACACTTTATTCTTATCTTCTTTTTGCTTCCCACTGCTCCTTTAACCTCCAGAAGCAAAGTGGCTAGGCTAGTCACAGATTACAGAGCAGACAGGGGACTGGTCACAGCCCAAAGGGACCTTGCTGGAATGAGGAGCAAGGTAAGCATTTACTTCTTAACCATTTGAAGACTGTAACTTTTTGTTTACAAGTTTAAATTTGTATTTTTTGCTAGAAAATTACTTAGAACCCCCAATCATTATACATATTTTTTTTAGCAGAGACCCTAGAGAATACAATTGCGATCATTGCAATATATTATGCCACACAGTATTTGTGCAGTAGTCTTTCAAACACATTTAAAAAAAAAATACTTTTAAATTAAACAAAAACAAAACACTATAGTTACCCAAATTTTTTTGTATAATGTGAAAGATGATGTTACGCCAAGTAAATATATACCTAACATGTCATGCTTTGGCGTTACACACGCTAGTGGAGTGATGACCAACTACGATGCTTAACCACTTCCACAACCCCTTCCTGCATAGGCCAATTTTCAGCTTTCAGCGCTGTTACACTCTGAATGAGAATTGTGCGGTCATGTGACGTTGTACCCAAATTAATTTTGATACATTTTTTTCCCCACAAATAGAGTTTTCTTTTGGTGGTATTTGATCACCTCCGCAGTTTTAATTTTTTACGCTATAAACAAAAAAAGAGCGACAATTTTGAAAAAAAAAACCACAATATTTATTACTTTTTGCTATAATAAATATCCCCATATTTTTTTCTACATATTTTTGGTAAAAAAAAATGCAATAAGCTTATATTGATTGGATAGCGCAAAAAGTTATAGCGTCTACAAAATAAGGGATAGACTTATGGCATTTTTATCATTTTTTTTTACTAGTAATAGCAGTGATCTGCGATTTTTGTCAGGACTGCGATAATGCGGCGGACAGATCGGACACTTTTGACACTATTTTAGGACCATTCACATTTATACAGCGAACAATGCTATAAATATGCACTGATTACTGTATAAATGTGACTGTCAGGGAAGGGGTTAACATTAGGGGCGATCAAGGGGTTAAATGTGTTCCCTAGGGAGTGATTCTAACTGTGGGGGGAGGAGACTGACTGGAGGAGGCGACCGATCGGTGTCCCTATGTACAAGGGACACACCATCAGTCTCCTCTCCTTGACACGACGTGGATCTCTGTGTTTACACACAGAGATCCACGTCCCTGCTCTGTGATGAGCAATTGCGGGTGCCCGGCGGCGGGTCCCCAGTGATGCGGCGAGTGCAGGCGCACTCGTCACACTGCAGGGAATCCCAGGACATCATATGACGGCTGCCTGGAGGGAGAAAGGTTTCTGCGGCAGTCATTTGACAATGCGCCAGGCGGGAAGTGATTAAAAATCTCCATAGATGCTTTAAACATTTTTACAGGTTACCTGTTAAGAGTTTCAGAAATACCTCACATGTGTGGTTTGAACACCATTTACATATGTGGGCGTGACTTACGTATGCATTTGCTTCTGCATACGAACGTGTTGGGACGGTCCTTTATTTTGTTTTTTTAATCACTTTTATTCCTAATAAAAGGAATGTACTCATACCTTGTAATAGAAATAAGGATGACAGGTCCTCTTTATTGAGAGATCTGGGGTCAAAAAGACCCCAGATCTCTCATTTACCTTTAAAAGCAAAGGGAAAAAAATGCATTTTGATTAAAAAAAAAAATGTTATTCTGTTTTGGCTCGAGAACTGGAAGTGATGTCAGATGTCGCTCCGGTCCTCCAAAGGCATAGAGAAGAGTGGCCTCACTCAACTTCCTGCCCAGCGAACAGCCACATCGGATCGCCTCCGTACTTTTCCAATGGCTCTGGTAAGCCAGAAAGCGCCCCCTTCTGCTGTGTCCAAAAGTAGCCCCATGCAAAGCCGATCCTGGGTGGGTGCACAGGCTGCCCAGAGGGGGGGGGGGGGCGCCAAAGTGTCCGAGTGTAACGGAATCAAAGTAATTACGTATTTTTACTATGCGCTGGTCAACCCCTACCCCTAGACTATTAATTAAAATTTAACCCTTGCAATGCAGGGGGTGCCCCACTACAAGAAAGAAATATTTAATTATCTTGGATGTTGGGTTTTAAGGTAATCAGTGCAAAAGGTCTTCAGTTAAAATATATTTACTCTCTCAGCGATAATGATGACTGACAGTGGTGGGCTGCAGTCAACTTTCTCAAGATTTCTGATATGATATGTCCTATCATACACAATGTTGTCACAACAATATAATGTCACATTTCTCCACCCATTCTAGATGCATTATCTGGAATGCAGGTGGATGATATTAGTGTACATTTATTTAACACACAGCAAACACAAAGTTAGTTTTCACTGTAATAATATAATATGGAGCCCAGAAGGTGAGGCTATTTGAATTTTCTCACTGTGGCAAGAAGAGTCAACAATGGTTTTTGTGCAAATATACACATATGAAACACATGGACAGGTCGGGTGTTTGCTCTTTTCTTTACTACAAGTCACCTATGAACATGTGATAACCAAACAAATCATACCTCCTTCCCCTGCAAAAAGATTGTGGTGGAATGTTGTATTATTGCTGTGCGCAACCTGTTTTTCTGGAACCCCGAAAAGACCCAGCAATGATTAAAGGAATAGTTCACCTTTACCAAACAAAAATAAAAGTACTCATGCAGGTAAGGGGCACCTGTAGATAAAACAAATTGTACAGCTTTGACTAAAATTGGATAATGCCTTTGCTATACACTCACCAGCCACTTTATTAGGTACACCTTGCTAGTGCCGGGTTGGACCCCCTTTTGCCCTCAGAACTGCCTTAATTCTTCATGGCATATGGCATAGATTCAACAAGGTGTTAGAAACATTCCTCAGAGATTCTGGTCCATATTGACATGATAGCATCACACAGTTGCTGCAGATATGTCGGCTGCACATCCCAAAGGTGCTCTATTGGATTGAGATCTGGTGACTGTGGAGGCCATTGGAATATAGTGACCTCGTTGTCATGTTAAAGAGATTGTAAAGTTTTTTTTTTTTAAATATCAAACATGCTATATTTACCTCCTCTGTGCAGTTGGTTTTGCACAGAGAAGACTTGATCCTCCTCTTCTCTGGTCCCTTTTCACTGTTCTTGGCCCCTCCCTCCTGTCGAGTGCTCCCACAGCAAACAGCTGTGTCCATTCAGAAATAGAGCGCGACCCAGCCCTGTGCCCTCTCTCACCTGATTGGACAACTGACTTTGATTGACAGCTGTGGGAGCCAATGGCGCCACTGCTGTGTCTTAGCCAAATCAGGAGGAGAGTCCTGGACGGCTAAGACACTCTTGGACATCGCTGGAGAGAGATTGAGTGAATGAGTGAGTAACTTGTATAGCTCTACAAATGCAAACTAAATCGCTTTAAGACGCTGAATACAACATCCAGCCACGCTTCAGAATAGATGGGTCTTAAAGTGGAAGTAAACCCTTCTATCATTTTCAGCCAAGGAAGCTGCCATCTTGGCCTATGTTTAATCTTCAACTGCCGTGGTGCTGCACATGTGATCAGTTATGACACCAGCTATTGGATGGTTTGACAGTTTGGTTGAGAGCACAACCAATGTGACAGTTGGCAATCCCGGCATGCCGGAAATTTAACTGCTTTTTGAAACTGTTAAATCAATGGGTTTACTTCCGCTTTAAGTTTTTTTCTCAAGGCCTGATGGTTTTCTTCCATCCGAATGTCTGTAGGTAGAGCGTTCCATAGCCGTGGTCTTTGGACTGCGAATCTTCGTTCTCCTTTAGATTTGTAGCGGGACTTGGGCTCAAGTAAGTATTAGTGGGTGCTGATGAGGCTGCTACACACAGAAGTTTTATTTTTTATCTTAATGCATGGAATGCTTCCTCCTTTGTTCCTCATTGTTGATCTTATCTATGTAGCTGTGTAACGTGTTTTAACATTTCATCCAAATTTTACATTGCTGCATTTGTAAATTCCAAATGCCAAAATAAAGGAATAGTAGTGGGACTTTGCTCCAAATTAGGGACAGTCCCTTTGAAACCAAGGACAGTTGGGGGATGTACATACTGCTGAATGATCCAAAGGAGTACCCCCCCCCTCTCCCGCTTAGCCATACCTCCCAACTTTTTGAGATGGGAATGAGGGACACCTATCAGCAAAAGTATGCAGGTATAGGACACACCCCTTACCACACCCCCTTAAAGGAGAATTGTACAAAAAAACAAGATTGGTTAAATCTACAAGTGCTGTTTTACCACTACTGTTCCTTTATTTTGGCCTTTGGAATTTACAAATGCAGCAATTTAGGAATCAGATGAAAGGTTTAGCACTGGAAAACACTTTTTGATAAATAAAAAGTGCATTTTACATACAACTATATAGATCAGACCAAAATGAGGAGGAATGAGGGACAGAGGGACATTGCTCCAAATCAGGGACAGTCCCTTGGTATCAGGGACAGTTGGGAGCTATGGCTTAGCTAAGGTACTACTGCCATTTTTTTGATCTAGTGTCATACGAGGCGAGCTCCAGAGCGGAAAAACATCGAGAATAACAATGTTACGCAGATCACAGATCTCCTCACTTCATCTGCCTCCTGACAGGGAGGACGATTCTAACGGGACGGAGTCCTGTACTTGGGCCACCTATTCCACGGCATTCCATCAGGACCAATCTAATGGGACAGAACCACCCTCATGGGCCACATTGTCCACACCACATCGGGAAGATGATGATTGGAAGCAGGCCCCGACTCTGCGTTCCAACTGGTCCGGAAGTCTAACCAGTAAGGCTGACAAAGGATGTCAAACTGAACAACAAAGAGAGACCACCACTAAACACCAGGACAAAGGATGTCAAACTGAACAACATAGAAGGACCACCACTTCCACCGCTAAACACCAGGTGTGTCGGATATTCGGGTGCATCTTATGGAGCAGAAAATATGGACTTTCTGCTGATCTGCAGTCCATGGAACAGATCCGCAGAATCATGAGGCCCACAGACGTCCCCGACACAGGTTTGCTGTGTGACTTGTTGTGGTCGGACCCCGATAAAGACGTACAAGGCTGGGGGGGGGGGAGGACCGCGCTGTCTCCTTCACGTTCACCGCAGACGTAGTTACCAAATTCCTGAATCGGCACGACTTGGATCTGATTTGTCGAGCTCATCAGATCTTGAAGCCTTCAGAAAAGAAAGTGAAGTACCAGTACGGTGGGCTAAACTCCGGCCGCCCAGCAACCCCCCCTCGGAAAGCGAACCCGCTAAAGAAGAGGTGAAGAGCATCTCCTCCCCCTCCTCCGAAGACCCGACACCCGAACCCCACCCAAAGAAGACTCCGCCTGTTTACCATTAAAAAAAAAGGTACTACTGCCAGCATTAGACTTGAATTGTCACAATTTTCCCACACAACTGTGCATGATCGCGACAAATCTTTGGGAAGAATGATCTTTTTGCGGTTGGACCTTTTCACAACAATCTCATCTCTGTGGTTTACCTTACTCAACCCCATTATGCATTGACATTATGCATATTGTACATTGTCATTAAGGTAGTCACATGATCTAAAATCGCTCTCAGCATGTTTCTGTTTACGTAGCAGTTTTTCTTGGAATGAGATTCATAATGAAATCATGATGTCTGCTTTTGTTTTGTTTTTGATAATATCAGTCACAGAAAGCACAAAGGAAATATAATTAAAGATATGTTCTAATAAATCACGCAGAACTTGTTTAATAATGGGGAAATCTGGGAGTCATGCCATTATTCATGTGTTGCTGTTTTTATAGTTATCCAATGCTTGTTTAAAGTTTTCTCGAGACATCACAAAATATGAATCAAGGGACAAGCTGATGGCATGGCCACCTTTACCAATAAGTAGGGCAGCAGAACAAAGTGTAATGTTCACAGAGTATAGTTTTACTCTTATTTTCTAGCCACTCCTCGAAATATGTAATTATAGAAGATCTTAAGAAACATGCATTATTTTAGTTTATTTATTAATGATAATCATAAAAAGACTGAACAAAGAGGAACTTCATCCATTATTTTAAACAATTATGTCAGCAGCTACAAATACTGCAGCTGCCAACTTTTAGAAACAAGGTGCCTAACAGTCCAAGGAATCCAACGCTGTCTTCTCATCACTGAGGGTCCACCACTTTCAATTTGGGAGCCAGCTGTGACTTTTTGATGAATTATGGAACCCACTGAGCATGCTTGAGAACGTGTGATGCAGTGAGATGGGGCCAACACCTTTCTGGGAATCTGGGACACATGTCACATGCATAGCTACCAATTGTCCCCGATTTCAAGGGACTGTACCTGATTTGAAGCAATGTCCCTCTGTCCCTATTTGCCCCTCTTTGTCCCTCATTTTGGTCTGATCCATATAGTTCTATATAAAATTATTTTTTTATCTTTCAAAAAGTGTTTCCCAGTGCTAAACCTTTCATCCAATTTCTAAATTGCTGCTATTGTACATTTTAAAAGCCAAAATAAAGGAATAGTAGTGGTAAAAAAAAAATGTAAATAACCTTTTTTTTGGGTTAATTCTCCTTTAAGGGGGTGTAGTAGGGGGCGTGCCCTATGCCTACATATGTTTGTTAGTGGGTGTCCCTTATTCCCATTTTAAAATGTTATGAGGTGTGCACATGTCCCAGGAGACTGAGGATGGGGGACAGGCCCAAGCACACATTATTCTAGCCTAGTGAAAATTGAGGAAGTGGGAGCGGGCATAGCTCCCAACTGTCCCTGATTTTGTGGGACTGTCTTTCATTTAGAACAAAGTCCCTCTTTCCTCCTCATCTGTCCCTCATTTTGGTCTGATCTATACAGTTGTATATAAAAGGCACATTTCATCTTTCAAAAACACTTACAGTACCTGTCATGGAATCCAGTGATGTCGGCACCCCGGCTAATGTTTCCATCGGCTCTCAGGTGCTGCCACCACCATTCGTACTAAGGGAACCCAACAGTCAAGCCTTTTGGCTTCACAGCCGGCTACCTACTGCGCATGTGCGAATCGCGCTGCACTTTCTAAATGGCCCAGTGGCAAAGGATGAGGAGGGCCAAACTTGCGAGTGATCTCGTTGTGGTACCAATGTGGCGCCGGGGGTGGGGGTGTCAGATAAGCAGAGCTTTCATTTTTGGGCGGAACCCTGCTTTAAAGAAAACTTGTGGGCTTAACTAATAATTTTTTTTTTGTATGATTCTAATTTAAGGGAGTGTGCTCTATGTCTACAAACTTTTGCTACTATGTGTTCCACAATCCCATCTCAAAAAGTTAGGAGGTATTGTAGTGGATACCCATTAAAAAAAAGGTACCAACTTCCTGTAAAAAAAAAACACACTTTTTGTCTTATGCCTCGTACACACGACCGAGAATCTTGTCGTAAAAGAAACATTGTTTTCCTCGACGAGGTTCTTGTCAAGCTTGATGAGATTCTTGCCAAGCTTTCCTTGCATACGCACTGTCGAGACAAAATCTCGTCTTTCTCAAACGGGGTGACATACAACGCGTACGACGGCACTATAAAGGGAAAGTTCAATTCCACTGGCGCCACCCTTGGGGCTGCTTTTGCTAACCTCATGTTACCGCATGTTAGTAAAAGTTTGGTGAGAGATGATTCGCACTTTTCAGTCTGTTACAGCGTGACGAATGTGCTATCTCCATTACGAATGCTACTTTTACCGAAGGTGCCCTCCCGTCTCATACTTTATATTGAGCAGGCGCGAGTTTCTAAGCATACACACGATCGTGTTTCTCGTCATAAACCAGCCTGACCAGAACCACAACGAAAAAATTGAGACTGTCGACGAGAAAAAATAGAGCATGTTCTCTTTTTTTCTCGTTAAAGTGGAGGTTCACCCTCCAAAAAAATTCTAGCAGGGCATGTTGCCCTCCCACCCGACCGGCAGTATGCCGGTGTTTTTTTTTTTCCTGTAGATACCTTTTTACATCCCATCTTCCGATCCGGCGGCTGTGATTGACGTCTCCTCAGCCCGACGCATACAGCGCGGCACGAGATGCCGAAGGAACCCGAACATTGGTGTGGCCCTATAGGGCGCCTGCGCACCGACGTTCGGGTTCCTTCAGCATCTCGTGATGCACTGTACGCGCCGGGCTGAGGGACGTCAATCACAGCCTGTGATTGTAAACGCCCAGTACCGCGGGACCACCGGAGGGGAAGAGAGCCTGTAAAAAGGTATGTAGAGAAAAAAAAAAAAACACCGGCATACTGCCAGTCGGGTGGGTGGGCTCCGTGGCATGCTAGAATTTTTTTTGGAGGGTGAACCATCCCTTTAAGATCCACAACAGTTTTCTGGAAGAAAAACATACACACAACCGTTTTTCTCGGCAAAAAAGCTCTACCAGGAAAAGGGTCGTGTGTACGAGGCATAAGGCTAAGTTCACATTGGCATTAAAAGCAGACGCCTATTCAAATGATACAATGGACAGCACATAGTGCTGTTTACACTATCAAGCGTTTGTGTTGTGTCGCTTCAAAATTGAAGGCTTATGCCGAGTGAGTAGGTATTTGAAGCTGTTCAATGTCTATGGTTACGCTTTGCAAATGTTCTGGCAAGCGGTTGCAGTGTTGTTATGGGGAGTAAAGATTTGTTTATTTCCTGTAATGGAATAGGCATTTGTAGTTTAACACTCATTAAACACTTCAAAACTGCCCATAAGGCGTTTGAAGAGCAGTCTAACGCCCATACTAATGCTATAGGAGCGTTTGTTACTGCCCGTACACTGCGCGCTGTCACCCTAGGCTGTTCTCCAGCATTAGACCTCCACCTCTGCTCTTCCCCATAACATAGAGTGGATAGTTTTCTAGTCCTCAAAGATAACTGGGAACAATGTAACTGATAAATAGTGTGACACATGCAAACATCACAGGGGGTTAGCGGACGACACGATTCGTGGCAGGATCAAAGGATATTTCTTTGCACTTATGAAACAGATATAACAAAATGCTTTCAATGGTACATATAACAGACCAAATGAAATAAAAAAAAGAGAAGTCTTTGTTAAGATTTACATATCCTTTAAATTTGTCACTACATAACATCATTAAGAGAGATCGCCTACAATACTGGAAAATCTGTGTACCGCACGGAATAATAAATGCAAATTTCACCTATATATTTTGGGGGTAAAAACTGATCTTTCGTCTCTTGCCAAAACAGAAGAGAGATCTAAGGCCAATCTTACACATATTACTTACAGTTCCTGTAATTAAGAACTACTGAGGAAATATTTTAGTATAAACAGTATGGTAATCTTGTATGTCTTTATTGGAATTCCTTTGAAGTTCTTCATAAAGGAAATATTTTACCAAAAATAACTGCACATGTAAAGTTCTGCGCGCTGCTCCATACTAGTTACTATAAATCATTGTTTGTATGAACATGTCTATAACAAATCCACATGAACCTACTCCCTGCATTAATTACAATGTATTCTGTGCAATTCACGTTTGTCAGGCATGCTGATATTCCCCTTGTTAAGGTTGCTAATCTTTATTTAACAAAAAACCTAAGGGAGGATTTAAATCTTTTGAACACAATTATATTTTTACATTTAGTCCTAAGATTTACACAGCTGTGCCACGCACCACAACCCGGTCTGGCACAAAATTCTATGGGGTTGATTTACTAAAGGCAAACATACTGTTAACTTTGTAAGTAAACTTCAGAGCTTAGTTAATAAAGTGAAACTCTGCTGACTTCAACAATACAATCACATGTGATCAAAATGCTGTTTGCTTCTTTTTTTTTTTAAGCTTAAATTTAGATACTCTTTGCTAAGCAAAACATCACCACATTAAGAGCCGATTCACACACAGGCGGCACGACTTTGGGGGCGATTAGGCAAGGCGATCTCAAGACGACTTCAGAGGCGACTTGCAAAATGACTTCTGTATTGAAGTCAATGCAAGTCACACCAAGTTGCCCCCAAAGTCGTACAAGAACCTTTTTCTAAGTCAGAGAAACTTGAGTTGCTCCTATTAGAACGGTTCCATTGACTTGAGCGGAGCGCGACTTGTCAGGCGGCTAAGTCACCTGACAAATCGCCCCAGTGTGAACAGGCTCTTACTAAGCTCTGGGGCAAATTCCTTTACAAAATGTCCCTTGTAAAAGCGGACAGCCTATTTGTCTTTAGTAAATAAAGCCCAATATCTCTTCTGCATTTAAGAATTTTTACTTCCCCCTTTACAATCTTTTTTTATTTATTTTTCCAATACATTATTTTTGCAAAAATAAACATACGGTAAAAACCAAACTCAAGTGGAGGATTCCAAAAAACTTAAAGAACAACAAGAAATGGTCCAGTTCACAGAAATTGCTATTCTCGTAATCTCATTAATTAACTAAAGTACAGACTGCAAACGGCCAGATATAAGGATTCTCTGTATCCCGTATATGACAAGTTGTCCACGGTCAAGACCGTGTGTTGAGAACTTCAGAGAGTTTAGGTAAACCCATAGGGTCCTTACAAAAAAGTGTGAAGAAAACAAAGCAGAAAAAATAAATAAAATAATAAAAAAATAAAGGGGGGGTGAGAAAAGGAGAGGAAGGGGAAAGAGATAGAAGATAGAGAAGATAAAGGGAGCAGGTGAGGAAGGGGGTGGGGCAAAGACAAGAGTAAAGTTCCATCTGCCCGAACCTCATCCAGACCAGAGGGTACAATCTTTTTTAACAATGCACACTGAGCTACGCATGTCCACATTTGTCATATGTTACAAATGACATTGCCTCTGCAGCGTGGAAAAAAGGCTATTATGTGGACTTTAATGGTACTGATATTAGTCTGCACAATCTCTATGTATGTTTTTAAACTGTTAATAATAGCTGAATGTTTCCTAAATTCTTAAGGCATAAGTACTTGTATTGGTGATGTACACATTGGCACTTCATTTATTTCATACCCGGATGTGCTGGGTATTGTGGATAGCTTTGAAGCTGCAAGATTTCGATTCAGCTTTAGGCTCTGTTCATTTTAGTGACTGTGTCACCCATGTTTTGTTGAAATCCTCCTCCATCTATATGGCTCCCAACACCACTGCCACAGTAATCTTCTGGTGCAGCAGGGGTTATTGGAACTAAGAGTTTGTCACAGGCTCTTATCAAGACTACAGGGAGTGCAGAATTATTAGGCAAGTTGTATTTTTGAGGATTAATTTTATTATTGAACAACAACCATGTTCTCAATGAACCCAAAAAACTCATTATTATCAAAGCTGAATATTTTTGGAAGTAGTTTTTAGTTTGTTTTTAGTTTTAGCTATTTTAGGGGGATATCTGTGTGTGCAGGTGACTATTACTGTGCATAATTATTAGGCAACTTAACAAAAAACAAATATATACTCATTTCAATTATTTATTTTTACCAGTGAAACCAATATAACATCTCAACATTCACAAATATACATTTCTGACATTCAAAAACAAAACAAAAACAAATCAGTGACCAATATAGCCACCTTTCTTTGCAAGGACACTCATGCAGCCTGCCATCCATGGATTCTGTCAGTGTTTTGATCTGTTCACCATCAACATTGCGTGCAGCAGCAACCACAGCCTCCCAGACACTGTTCAGTGGGGTGTACTGTTTTTCCCTCCTTTATAAATCTCACATTTGATGATGGACCACAGGTTCTCAATGGGGTTCAGATCAGGTGAACAAGGAGGCCATGTCATTAGTTTTTCTTCTTTTATACCCTTTCTTGCCAGCCACGCTGTGGAGTACTTGGACGCGTGTGATGGAGCATTGTCCTGCATGAAAATCATGTTTTTCTTGAAGGATGCAGACTTCTTCCTGTACCACTGCTTGAAGAAGGTGTCTTAGAGAAACTGGCAGTAGGACTGGGAGTTGAGCTTGACTCCATCCTCAACCCGAAAAGGCCCCACAAGCTCATCTTTGATGATACCAGCCCAAACCAGTACTCCACTTCCACCTTGCTGGCGTCTGAGTAGGACTGGAGCTCTCTGCCCTTTACCAATCCAGCCACGGGCCCATCCATCTGGCCCATCAAGACTCATTCTCATTTCATCAGTCCATAAAACCTTAGAAAAATCAGTCTTGAGATATTTCTTGGCCCAGTCTTGACGTTTCAGCTTGTGTGTCTTGTTCAGTGGTGGTCGTCTTTCAGCCTTTCTTACCTTGGCCTTGTCTCTGAGTATTGCACACCTTGTGCTTTTGGGCACTCCAGTGATGTTGCAGCTCCGAAATATGGCCAAACTGGTGGCAAGTGGCATCTTGGCAGCTGCACGCTTGACTTTTCTCAGTTCATGGGCAGTTATTTTGCGCCTTGGTTTTTCCACACGCTTCTTGCGACCCTGTTGACTATTTTGAATGAAACGCTTGATTGTTCGATGATCACGCTTCAGAAGCTTTGCAATTTTAAGAGTGCTGCATCCCTCTGCAAGATATCTCACTATTTTTGACTTTTCTGAGCCTGTCAAGTCCTTCTTTTGACCCATTTTGCCAAAGTAAAGGAAGTTGCCCAATAATTATGCACACCTGATATAGGGTGTTGATGTGATTAGACCACACCCCTTCTCATTACAGAGATGCACATCACCTAATATGCTTAATTGGTAGTAGGCTTTCGAGCCTATACAGCTTGGAGTAAGACAGCATGCATAAAGAATATGATGTGGTCAAAATACTCGTTTGCCTAATAATTCTGCACTCCCTGTATACCCAATTTTGTCCCAGCTCCACCATTTATAGCAGGTGTACTACAGTTTCTATGAATGAAATTGGCTCTAGGAATGGAGGATGGACAGATGATTATAACATTGTACACCAATCGAGAACACTCCTGACTGGCTCAGCCGGACTAGGGATTTAATGTGGGTCAATGATTTTTCTATTGTTTTTCGCATATTTTTACGGAATGAAAAAAAAAAAAAAAGGGACTGCAAAGATTTTTTATTTTTTTTAACCTAATATTAAAAAAAAAAAAATATTCCACAGATGATGCTAACCTCAATAAAGACGACAGTGGTGCATATAACATGAGCAAGTCTCCCATGATGGTAAAGACTGAGTGGAAAAAAGAAAAGAAAAAAACAACTGCTGAGGTAATGTATACATCACTAGTGTTGTGCGAACGGTTCAGCCTGAGCATGAATGCTGGCTGCCTACTGCAGGCTTCGCTGGTTGACAATTCTTATATAGATAAGGGGCAGGGCCACCTAGCTATGTCACCTGGGAGCACCGCCTATTGTGATGTTGCCGACCCAGCATGCACCAGTCCGTGACTTCTGAAGGAGCGGTGCCACCAGGTTACCTAGCCAGGTGGCCCAACCCTTACTTATATAAGAAATGGCAATTGGCAGAGAATGCAGTAGACAGCTAGCCCTCATGTCGGCGGGAGTGTTTTTTTTTTTACATTTCGGGTGTGGCATGCATGATGATGGATTTACATCCGAGCAAACTATTTTTTATTTTTTAATAAAGGAATTTTCAAAAACTGCATCTGTGTTTTTATTACTTTTTGACACTTTTTTTGTGAAAGGGTAGGGGTACTATGTACCAGATACTCATTCACATAGGGAGGGTCTTTGATCTGAGGCCCCTTTGTTAAAGGGGGCTTTCAGATTCCAATAAGCCACAGTTGTGAGGCTGCATGCCCAGATAAGGGCCTGCTATGGATTTAAGGTTAAACCCCAAGCTGTGTTTTCTTTATTTTTTCAATAGCTGAGTGCCGACAATTGCAACCACTAGTATTTTTAATGGGATTAGACTTGGTTTTCTTTCTTTAGAAATGTAATTTTTGCTGCAGCATGTTCTATATGTGCCGGCAATTGCAACCACGAGTACCTTTTAATGGAATTTAACTTGATTTTTGCTGCAGCATGTTCTATAAGTGCTGCAGATGCGCCACTTTTTCATTTTTATTGTTGCACTTCAAGCATTATTAAAATAACTGCTCCTGAAAAAATTATTGTTTTAAATAAATAAAAAAATTGCATTGATACATGTCCCCCAAGGCAGTACCAAGACCCCCATAATCCATTTGTGGCCAAATACTTGCATATAAGCCTTTAAAATGGGCACTTTTTCCTGTTTGGCTCCCATAGACTTCAATAGGGTTCACTGTTTGGGTTAGAACTTTTCCCCTGTTCAGGAGTTCTGCTGCAAACCGAACCGGGGGGGTGTTCATCCCATCTCTATACACCAGATAGAGACCTGAACTGTGAGAAGAAGAAGAGCGGTAAAGCATTTGTAGAAAGCAGAGCCTAGATATGTATAGGCTGGCAGACAAATATGGCTGCCTGTATGTAAATAAAACCTATAATTACAGGTATTTATATGGCACTGACAATTTACACAGCACTTTACATTTTGTTCATTCACATTGGTGCCTGCCCTCAATGACCTTACAATCTAAGGTACCTACTTCAAATGCATACCTACACACACAAGGACCAATTTTATATAGGAGGCAATTAACCTACCAGCATGACTTTGGAGTCTGAGGAGAAACTTAAGCATGCACAGGGAGAACATGCAAACTCTGTGCAGACAGAGTCCTGACTGGGATTCAAACCAGGGACCTCAGGGCTGCAAGGCTGAAGATTTATTGACTAAAACTGACCATATACGGATCTACAATTGGCTGATTCAGCAGGCAAAGGCAGAGTTTTAATCTGTGTGTGTGGCAGTTCCTGCTTTTCAGAAGTCAATAATTGATTGACTTCTGTCAAAAGAAAGGAAATTGTAAAAAAATCTTTATCAGCAGCCAATTGGATTGTTAAGAAGATCACGCTCATCTATTTGAACTATTTTTAAAAATACTAACTACAACAAATTCTCTTAAAGAAACAAATGGGATAACTAAATTAAACAACAGCAGTCTGATGTCCTTAGTAATTCCATCTCTCCAAGTTAAACCCATGTGTATTTTCTACATATCAGTGTATGATATCAGTGTATGATAATTGGTAAAGCCAAAAATACACACATTTTATTTACCATGAACAAACATCAGTGCAGCCACTATAGAAATGGACAACAAAAGCACTTCCTTGAGGGATCCCTCAGGGATCCTTAAACTACGGCCCTCCAGCTGTTGTAGAACTACAGTACACATCCCATGAGGCATTGTAACACACTGACATTCACAAACATGACTAGGCATAATGGGAATTGTAGTTCCTGAACAACTGGAGGGCTGTAATTTGAAGACCCATGCTTTGGATGGACATGTTGGACCTTGTGTAGCCCAGAGCCTACAGAATAAGATCTCAGATATATGAAACTACATAGAACTCATAAACTGAATAATTATAGAGGAAATAAACTTTACAATGTCATATGTGTTGATTGATTTATTTATATGTGTACTTATTATCCATATCATATGACTCTAGCATATGTAAGGAAAGGAGAAAACAGCAGGAGACTGTGAAATAGCCAGAGGTAGCATCTATTGTTGGAAACCTGTTATGTTAGTCTCCTACTTTAATTTGACTGTGTTTTTATCATTTTTCACCTCTGTAAATGAATGACATGTTTTGGAGTATTTCAAAAATACAGCCCTCACTAAAGAATTTCATGGGTAGCTCTATATCAAATCCTCTAAAAAGCCCTGCTGATCATTTGATTTAGATTACCTAAATACATTCCAGGGGCACCAAAAAAAGGGTTTGAAGTCTTAGGCCTCGTACACACGACCGTTTTCCTCGACAGAATCCATCAAGAAACTTGGTGGCAGAGCTTTTTTGCAGAGGAAAACGGCTGTGTGTATGTTTTTCGTCGAGAAAACTGATATGGAACTCGACGAGAAAAAAAGAGAACAAGTTCTCTTTTTCCTCGTCAGGAGTCTCAATTTCCTCGCCGTGTTTCTCGTCGGACCGTTTTAGTATGAGAAACCCATTTGTGCATATGCTTAGAAACCTGCGCATGCTGAGAATAAAGTATGAGACGGGAGCGGACCTTCGGTAAAAGTAGCGTTGGTAATGGAGATAGCACATTCGTCACGCTGTAACAGACTGAAAAGTGTGAATTGTCACTCACCAAACTTTTACTAACACGCGGCAACACGAGATTAGAAAAAGCAGCCCCAAAGGTGGCACCAATGGAATAGAACTTCCCCTTTATAGTGCCGTTGTACGTGTTTAACATCACCGCGTTTGAGAACGACAAGATTTGGTCTTGATAGTGTGTACGCAAAGAAAGCTTGTCAAGATTATCGACAAGCCTAACAAGCAACTCTTTGTGGAAAACGATGTTTCATCTACGACGAGTTCCTCGGTCGTGTGTACGAGGCCTGACATTAAATTTTCTATAGAAAGAAGCCAAAACGATCTGCCGGGACAAAGGCACTGGAAAAAACATAAACCGGATAAGGTTGCCCCCGTGCTAAAGTACAGGGGTGACCTTATCCGGTTTATGTTTTTTCCAGTGCCTTTGTCCCGGTAGATCGTTTTCTGATCATCTGGGACTTCTGGTCCTGTTTTTGAGATTAATTCTGGTCACCCCTTCTTAGTTTACCCTTTTCATACTAAGCAGACTGGGTCTTTTCTATGCCCCCTGTGGTTGAACACGGCTCTTTGCCACGCTGACACTCTTCCCTGGATGGTTGCACATTCCATGTGGGGCTTCGCATTTGAATTCCTCTCGTCCTGTTTCGATAGAGAGCTTACTATTGAAATCGGTGGTCCCGATATACTCCCCTGAGGAAGCCTAAATGGCGAAATATATAGTGTTGTGACATCACACCTGACCACTATCCTAAAACAATTTGGGGATTTCAGCAACCCACACAGTTCAAAGTCTGCTTTAATACCCTGTTTTTATTGAACCTTGCTTCTTTGTACTTTATGTTCTTCTTATAGTATCTTAATAAAAATGTTAAATCTTAATAGCCATTTACTTTGTATGATATTTTAGCACCGTTATGATCCCACTTACTCTCTGTATCCACAGAGGGCAGGGGGTTCTGCAGCATTGTGGCAGGAGATAGGATTTTGATCAGGCTGTGGTTCCAAAGAAAGCAAACTGTAAGGCCGCGTACACACGATCAGACCGGTCCGATGAGAATGGTCCGACGGACCGTTTTCATCAGATCACCGCTGAAGTGGCCTGATGGTCTGATGTGCGTACACACCATCAGTCCAAAATCCGATCGGGTCAGAACGCGGTGACGTAGAATACAATGATGTGCTGAAAAAACAAAGTTCAATGCTTCCAAGCATGCGTCGACTTGATTCTGAGCATGCGCAGGTTTTTGGTCCGATGCTTTTGCGTACTAACCATCATTTTGGTCCGATGGTCAGGCGTCCATCGGACCGATTTTAAAGCAAGTTTTAAAACTTTGGTCCGATGGACAACGGTCCGATGGGCCGTACACACAATCGATTTGGTCAGTTTCTTCGGACCGGTCTGATCGTGTGTACGCGGCCTAAGGCTATGCATACCTTTAGCTCCCACCTGAGCATTTTATGGCTTGAACCTCCAAAATGCTCAACATCCAGAATCTCTTGTATTACACTGTTAGGGGGCTGTTCACATATAGGGGTTGATTTACTAAAGGAAAATAGGCTGTGCAATTTGCAAAGTGCACAGTTAATTTATCTTTATAAGTCAACCCCATAGTATCACTGCTAAGATGTCTATAGCTCATAGCCTGAAGCGCCAAAAGCTACATCAGCTACTTTTGAGGCAGATTTGTGTAATTCTGGCCCCATAGACTTTAATGGGAACACTTGAAAAAGCTTGAACTGAGAATTTTCAAGTGTTTTTCAGAGGCTTTTTTCAGGCATATTTCAAGAATTATTGAGTATGTAGTTTCTCCCAATGTTTATAATTTTCTAAAACAAAAGAGCTTGAAGCTTAACTACACATGTTACAGTTGAAATACACTTCAATAAACACTTCTATATACATGTAAAATGTTAAAAAAAAAGCTCAAATAAAAACACCTAAGAAATTGCTCTGCTCAGGTGTCAATGCAGACTTAGTTTTCATGAGGCTGAAATATATTTAGCTAAATGTAAACTGAATGTTCAGTTGCGCTTTAAACAATCATCAAAGGAAGGATAATTTCAGCTAAAGACCTGGGCAGTTGACACACATGCTGAGAGGTTTGTAAAAGAATCCAATTTCTCTAACCAAACCTTCCTGTATGATGTCATAAGAAGTGTGACAAAACCTTTCAGAGCCTTCAGTCCTGCCCACTTCCAAACCTCCTTGGAATTACAGAACATCAGTCATGATTCATGGCCACCCTAAGCAAACCAGTTCTTTTAAAGTAAAACTTGAAATTTGCCCTGCAGGGGAAGTTATTGTACAGCAATACCGCAATCTGTACAGTACAGAAATCTGTGAGAAGGATGGTATATATAGTTTGGCTGAAAGGTCAACTTTTGCCTCATTCTTTTTAATAAAAAAATGTCCTCTAGGTGTTTTAAAAAAAAAATATGCTCCTGCAATATGCTCCTTCATCCTGGAGCTGCCTCCCGTGGTAATTTGATTTTATCCCCACAAAATCAACCCAGAAAACTCAGCACATTCTGAGAGTTCAGGGAGTCATGGACCCGCATCCTAATGGGAGCATAAAAATGGCACCCTGCATTCATTAATTGTGTAATATCGCAGAAAGCATTGTGGAGGTCATCATGCGGATGCTGCTCACTACATCAAGGAGGAACACCCAATCCAGACAAGAGGAAACGAGAAAGAGGATCATGCAAGTCATGTGACCACCCGGAGACTTCTATGAAAGGTAAATGTACATAACTCACAGAAAAAAATACAGTCTGGATAACCTTACAGGGTGAAAAGGGGAGAACTGGGAGGGAAAGCCCAAAGTCCAGGGTTGGGCTTTACTTTCAAAATATTTATTGAAAGTTTTAAAATTAAAAGAACCAACATCAATACAAAAGTACAATAGTAAGCAAAACAAATGGGTTGAAAGGAATAACAATACCCACAGTACAATACCCAAAATAGTAAATTCAACAAATATTTGTTCGGTCATCGATGGCCTTCCTCCCTATACATTGACAAGATATACCGTACATTGGAGACCACCCATCTGCCAATAGACCGAGTATGTAAAACGCAATACCACCATGCTTTGGGGTAGTCAAACACACAAGAGACCAAAAGTAAAAGAGAATAAAAAAAGAAAAGAGAAGAAAAAGAACAAAAGGAGGTCTGGACCTGGGTCAAAGGAGGCATACGAACCCTCAGAAGACATACGATAGACACATGCATATGGTTATCCCACGGTTCCAGGTCTGTTCAAATTTTTTAACTATGTCATTTAGAATGCTAACAATGTTTTAAGGCAACATAATCCATGTGACCTTTTTCGTAGCCTGCACTAAGGCTGCTTTACGGATTTGGAAATAAAATAAAAAATATCAAACGTTGTAAACAGTTAAGTATACCAGTAGTCTAGGGAATTGTCTAGTAGGATGTTGGCACACTCTAGAAAGCTATTTTGTACCATCACTATGCATTGTGGTTAAATGTACACTGAGATTGTGACTATCTACTTTAAATAACAGTTTCAAATGTTCCAGTTTATTCAGTTATTGGGGGTTATTTACGAAAAGGCAAATCCACTTTGCACTACAAGTGCAAACTACACTTGAAATTGCACTGAAAGTGCACTTGGAAGTGCAGTCGCTGTAAATCTGAGGGGGTAGATCTGAAATGAGGGGATTTTATCATCCAATCATCTGCCTCGGCTCTACAGCGACTGCACTTCCAAGTGCATTTTCAAGTGCACTTTGCATTTGTAGTTTGCTCTTGTAGTGCAAAGTGGATTTGCTTTTCGTAAATAACCCCCAATGTTTTATACAACCCTGTGTAGAAAATTGGTGATTATGGTGGATCTTATGTGAGCCCATGCACATTTAGATTCCTGTACAATACCTTCTGTAACTGTGATTGATTGATAAATACATAATAATGCATTGTGTTTCTGAGAACTTTTGTATGATCATCACCTCCTGATGCATTTTTAGCAATATAGGAAAAAATGAATAAAAATAGTAGTTTAACAGACAATCCCACTAATAGAGCCCCCCCATTAAGTAAATAAACTACCAGGTGGTTTGTTTCTCCAGGTTTACCAAAACCTGAAATATCAGTTTTGAGTGTCTAAACCTTTAAATAATATTGAATCAGCTGGCTTTGTAAACGAAAAAAAGAAAAAATAAGGATGAAAGCGTACCTTTGTAGCACTTTGTATGGTTCTTCTGATAACCACCTTAATGTGTGGAGCATTATTTGAAGGCGGGTGAGTGTAGACCTCTGCCCGTGTAATCCCTTTCCAGGTATCTCCTTCTGGCCACCCCAGATCCAGCATGGGTGTCGGGACATCAGTTGTTCCAGGCCAGTAACTGATACTTAGATCATCATCCAGCTCTGAGTCGTCATCACACTCTATTTTTCCCAGCTGTGAATCCACTGCAGAACTTGCTAAGGAAATGGCTTCCTCTCTGGAAAGAAAGTTCCGCATTTCTTCATTTTTTAGGTAGCTTTGGAAGTCATTTTCTCCAGAGGATAAAAGTGTTTCTAAGGCAGTCCTTTGCTTTTCAGAGTAATAAAATTGGGGACTTGCCTCAGTAATGTCCACAAATTCCAATTCGTCCTCAAGGCACTTGAGCTGAGATGTTGCCATCTTCAAAAAAAAAATGTTTTCCCCAATCCTTATCAACAAACTATTTAGGAATAATGGCTTGCTTGTCTATTTCCTAGGACAACCTTGAAGTTGTAACAAAAATATCCTCTACATGGATTGTAATGTGGCAGCTGCAAATGGATAAACAGTATTAGAATGATGATAATAGAGCACATGTCATCTATTTACACAAACTGTTTTAAGGTTTTAATTATTTGATGCTTAGCCAGAAATTATGAAAAATAAAGAATATAAATTACTTTTTTTAATGCTGAGTTTAGTGTCAGTTTAACCACTTGCTTACTAGGCACATATACCCCTTTCCTGCCCAGGCGAAATGTCAACTTTCGCCACTGCGTTGCTTTAACCTCTTTCCGACCACGCTATAGCAAAAATACTGCTACAGCGCGGCAGAGTTATTTGAGGACGACGTCCCTGGGACGCGCTCGCGGAAGTGTCCGTGCTCGCCGGGTCTAGAAGACCCGGCGCATCACGGATCACGGTAAATTGCCTCTGATAGCGGCCATTTACCACGTGATCGCGGCGTCAAATGACGGCGCAATCACTTGTAAACAAACCAGCGTCATTTGATGACGCCGGTTCCTCCCTCTCCTGCGTCTCCTCTCTGTACCGTTCGGTACAGTGTGCGAGGAGAGGGGGGGGGGAGCGGGGTGTCAGCAGCTGTGCTGTGGCTGGATCTGTGACAAATGCAGTCACAGATCCAGCCATCCCTCCATCCATCCCAGCTCTGCAAGCCATCCTCCAATACCCCGCGCAATACCCAAATACCCCGCAATACCCAAATACCCCGCAATACCCAAATATCCCGCAATACCCAAATACCCTGCAATACCCAAATACTCTGCAATACCCAAATACTCTGCAATACCCTTTTTTTTAAAGCACCCCTGTCCCCGTGTTCTCGCATGCAGAAGCGAACGCATACGTAAGTCCCGCCCACATATGAAAACGGTGTTCAAGCTACATATGTGAAGTATCTCTGCGAACGTTAGAGCGAGAGCAATCATTTTGGCCCTAGACCTCCTCTGTAACTAAAAACATGTAACCAATAAAAGTAATTAAAGCGTCGCCTATGGGTATTTTTAAGTAGCGAAGTTTGGCGCCATTCCATCATTGTGCGCAATTTTGAAGGGTGACATGTTGGGTATCTATTTACTAGGCGTAACTTCATCTTTCATATTATGAAAAAAACATCGGGCAAACTTTACTGTTTTTTTTTTTTTAGCACATTGTATTCTCTAGGGTCTTTGCTAAAAAAGCATATATAATGTTTTGGGGTTCTATATAATTTTCTAGCAAATAAATGATGATATTTACATGTAGGAGAGGAATGTCAGAATTGGTCTGGGTGTTCCAGAACGCCTGATGGCGTTCCCTGCATGTTGGGCCTCTGTATGTGGCCACGCTGTGTAAAAGTCTCACACATGTGGTATCGCCATACTCGGGAGGAATAGCAGAATGTGTTTTGGGGTGTCATTTGTGGTATGCATATGCTGTGTGTGAGAAATAACCCGCTAATATGACAGAAACAAGATTTTTTTATTTTTTTTTACAGAATTTTCAGTCGTTTTTTTTTATAGCGCAAAAAATAACCTAGAAGTGATCAAATACCACCAAAAGAAAGCTCTATCTGTGTGAAAAAAGGACAAAAATTTCAAATGGGTACAATGTTGTATGACTGAGTAATTGTCATTCAAATTGTGAGAGCACCGAAAGCTGAAAATTGGTCTGGTTAGGAAGGGGGTTTAAGTGCCCAGTGGTCAAGTGGTTAACAGACAATTGCGCGGTTGTGCGACATTGCACCCAAACAAAATTTATGTCCTTTTTTCCCCACAAATAGAGCTTTCTTTTGGTGGTATTTGATCACCTCTGCGGTTTTCATTTTTTGTGCTATAAACAAAAAAAGAGCGCAAATTTTGAAAAAAACACAATATTTGACTGGGGGAGGTGACCCATCTGTGTCCCTATGTACAAGGAACACAGCATCGGTCTCCTCTCCCTGACAGGACATGGATCTGTGTGTTTACACACACAGATCCACATCCTTGGCTGTGTAACGGCCAAATGCGGGTACCTGGAAGACATCGTGGCCGACAGGCACGCGCATCGGGACCTCAGTGACGTGGCGGGCATTGTAGAGCCACCCTGTGGCTGTCATAGTACGATGGCCCGCATACCAAGTGGTTAAACACCACCAAGTATGTCTGCGACCTTGGAGCTGCCTTTATAATGCCTGAAATAGTTGATCAGAGGTCTTTGGATGAGGCAACCCATCTCACTAGCTTAGTCCCCCCCCCCCCCCCCTCCTCCAAATAGGTGGTACTTCTCTTTCTAATTACAAGTAATCAACTCTTTTAATGCCAATAGAATAATAAAGCTATTTTAGATGTAATATTCCAAGAATTACCAATTGAAAAATGATTGGTATAATCTACAGATCTGAAAAGAAAAGGATCTGAAAATAATAGGAAATGGAGACGGATTGACATTGTTAACTTTCTTTTAGGTAAAATGTCTGGATGCAGGTATTGGATAGCATTATAATACAAGGTAACACAGGCCAGTCATATACATTACAGAGTGGTTTGACATGTAGGACTGGTTACATTGCAATCAGGCTTGTCCATCGGCTGTCAAATACACATGACTGAGTTTGCATTTTTATGGTATGAAGGCAACTGTAACTGGACACCTGCAGAACTCACTTGTCAAAATTAGTAAATACCACAAAAGAAATGTTTTTTTTTTTTTTTAAAGGGGTTGTAAAGGTTTGTTTCTTTATTCCTTTAAGCTAGTGCATTGTGGGTTCACTAACCTTTTCCTTCGATTTGCCTTCTAAATGTTTATTTTCTTTGTCTGAATTTCTCACTTCCTGTTTCTCCTCAGTAAGCTTGTCCCCATCATCCTAAACGTTCTGGTTGGGAGTTAGTCAGCATGCTCGCCCCCTCCCTTGGGACATCCCTGGCGGGGAGACGGTGTGAACGTTCACAGCATCTCCCCATAGAGATGTAGTCTCAAGGGAGGGGATGAGCACGCTGACTAACCCCTAGCCAGAATGGCTCAGATGATGGCGGCAAGCTTACTGAGGAGAAACAGAAAGTGAGAAATTCAGACAAAGAAAAAAAAAATTTGAAGGAAAATCGAAGGAAAATGTAAGTGAACCCACAATGCACTAGCTTAAAGGAACCTATTTAGAAAATTAAAAACAAACCTTTACAACCCCTTGAGGAGGAGGTGACTGGTAGCTTCTCAAGCTGACCCCAGCAGACACAAGTCTGTTCCCTAGTCCAGCTGAACCTGTACAGACCTGATGACCAGTGTTAATTTTTGGCAGCAAATTTCGACTTAATCTAGTCTCAGGCCTCGTACACACGACCAAGAAACTCGGCGTAAAAGAAACATTGTTTTCCTCGACGAGTTCCTTGTCAGGCTTGTCGAGAATCTTGACAAGCTTTCTTTGCGTACACACTGTCAAGACAAAATCTCCTCGTTCTCAAACGCGGTGATGTACAACACTTACGATGGCACTCTAAAGGGGAAGTTTGATTCCACTGGCACAACCCTTAGGGCTGCTTTTGCTAATCTCATGTTACTGTGTGTTAAGTAAAAGTTTGGTAAGAGATGATTTGCGCTTTTCAGTCTGTTACAGCGTGACAAATGTGCTATCTCCATTACGAACGCTACTTCTACCTAAGGTGAGCTCCCGTCTCACACTTTATTCTGAGCATGCGCGGGTTTTCTAAGAAAACACACAAAAGTTTTTCTCATCGTAAACCAGCCCGACGAGGAACACGATGAGGAAATTGAGACTCCCGACGAGAACTTGTTCTCTTTTTTTCTTGTCGACATCCACGTCTCAACGAAAAACATACACACGACCGTTTCCCTTGGCAAAAAAGCTCTGCTACCTAGTTTCTTGATGAATTTTGTCGAGGAAAACGGTCGTGTGTACGAAGCCTCAGTCTTAGGACTAAAATGTCCCAATTTAGTCTTCTGCAAGTGATTTAGTTTTAGTCTTTGACTAAAATGCCATTTTAGCTTTAGTCCCATTTTAGTAATCGTATTTTAGTTGACTAAAATCTCCAGTACATTTTAGTTGAATAAAATCATTTTAGTCAACTAAAACAAAAGTGCACAGTACACAGCCCCCCACCCTCTCTCTGCACAATACACAGCCCCCCACCCTCTGGACAACACACAGCCCCCACCCTCTGCACAATACATAGCCCCCACCCTCTGCACAACACACAGCCCCCCACCCTATGCACAAAACACAGCCCCCCACCCTCTGCATAATACACAGCCCCCAACCTTCTGCACAATACACAGCCCCTCACCCTCTGCACAATACATATCCCCCACCCTCTGCACAACACACAGCCCCCCACCCTCTGCACAACACACAGCTCCCCACCCTCTGCATAACACACAGCCCCCAACCCTCTGCACAATACACAGCCCCCCACCCTCTATATAGTACACAGCATCCCACCCTCTGCACAATACACAGCGTCCTACCCTCTACATAGTACACAGCACCCCACAGTAACAGCACACAGCCCCCCACCCTCTGCACAATACACAGCCCCCTGCATTCCCAGGAGACCCCCAGTCTCCTGGGCCAGCACTGTCAGCATATTTTAAAGTTAAGAATAAATCACTACCAGCATTTTCTCATACACAGCTACTCCTGTGTCACTCTTGCAAATCAAAGTCTCTAAATATACCTCAATATCTTTGTTCTTTCATGGAAACGGTCACATGACTGCTCTCCTCGACATTTCATGAATGGTCATGTGACCGCTCTCCTCCTCCAATCTAAAGCAACACTCAGAGGAGGAGTGAGAGGGAAAGAGTGGCCAACAAGAAGAAAGCTATTGAGGTATTTTGAAGCTTGATCCCTTCTCCCTATTGGGAAAAAAACGCCAATAAATACAGTGGTTCAAGAAGGTAAACGTCCCTCCTTGCCATTAACGTCCCTTTTTCGTTCCTTAACGAAAACAGATTTGATTTTCGTCATAGTTTTCGTCAAAAAGGCCACAGACAAAAATGATGACGAAAACTTTTTTACTGACGAAAATAACGCTGCGAGTGACAATCAGTGCATGCCTAGATATATAGGGCCAGATTCTCAAAGGAATTACGGCAGTGTATGTACACATACACCGGCGTAAAATCGATTTTCCCTCCGGCGTATCATTGTTTTCTATTCTGAAAACATGATATGCCGGTTTTAAGCTTGGATCCGACTTGTGTAAGTCATTTACACGGTCGGATCCTAAATGCAATACTACGACGGCCGCTAGGTGGCGTTTACGTCGATTTCACCGCCGAATATGCAAATGAGCCGATACGCCGATTCTCGAACGCTTTCGCGACGCGGCGACGTAGTTTAAGTAGGTTGCGTACACGTAAGGTTACCCCTGCTATATGAGGGGTAAGTTTCAGAAGTTCCGTCGTTGCCATGTTAAGTATGGCGTCTGGTCAGCGTCGTCTTTTTCCGTCGGTTACGTTGTTTTACTAAGTCGGGAATTACGTAAGTGACGATCACGTAGTTTTGACTTCGTTTTCAACTACGCAAGCTGGAGCATGCGCACTGGGCTTTTTTCCCGGCCGGCGAATGCGCAGTTCGTTTGACGCGGGGGCGCGTTTAATTTAAATACAGCACGCCCCATCCCTCACTATTTGAATTACGCGGCCTTACAACGCCGCATTTACGCTACGCCGCTGAAAATTACGGAGCAAGTGCTTTGAGAATACGGCACTTGTTCCAGTAATTGGCGTAGCGTAAATGCGGTACGATACGCTACACCGCCAGATACGCAATTTTTTAAGAATCTGGCCCATATAGTTAGTCAGGCTGAAAAAAAAAAACAGTTCAACCAATAGAAAAGAGTCTTATACCCACAGTTGATCCAGAGGAAGGCAAAGAAAAAAAACTATAAAGCATGGTCCAATTTTCTCCAGTCTTTGTCTATGGGTACCTTTAAGATATTGTATTCAGACCAAATAATAAAAAGTGCAGTAGCCTATAGCAGATCTTTATATTATTGTTCTGACTGATCTAAAATAATTAATAAGTGAAAGTTAGTTTGGCTGCTGATATGGTTTCACATCTTCACTTTAATTTGAAATACCTTAATAAATAAACTCCACCGTGACAGTAATTGGCACAGAACCTTAGGTAATCCCAATTATTACACATTTTATGGAACAAATTACATCATATCAGATAATTAGTGATCTGAACATTTCAGTACAAGGCTATTATTATCACGTAGTAGCTCCTAAATACTTGATTGTTTTCCATTTCTAACTTTCTGCAGTTATAAAATATCTTTACTGTCACACTTAGATGTGCCCTGGGGCAAATATAATGATTGTTTATCTGATCTGCTTTTTCGGAAAACACATTCTGGTAAGAATGTACCCAGGATTATTGGGTTTCTAACTTATTTTTATACTGTTTGAAGAGTCTAAAGCTGGCCATACACACACCATACACAAGTTTTTTTATTTTTTATTCTCAGTTCAGCCAGTGGACTGAATGGAAAAACCGGTCCCTTCATCAACCTGAGTAATCCCTCCCACTGGGACAATGTATAATGACAGCGGGACTTGTCACTGTCAGAATAGGTAATTTACATCAATTGATAGCTGTTGATCATTAACCTGAAATGTACATCTATGGACTGATAAAATTTCATTACATGTGTATTTCCTAGTGCACTTCCTTGTATGTACTAATGAATCTGAATGCGAGCGGGGCACCGCCTTTGAGCCTTCCTCACAACCCATATTCACTCAACAGCTGGACTCTAATGTCTAAACTGTTATTGAGTGATTTTTGGATCTAACACCAGATTAAAATTTAATAAATGAATATACTTTTTATTAAATTTCCAAATCAATTCTCTTTCATTCCGGCAACTGCTGCTCATTTTGGGCCATATGGATGCCCTGGGCACACTTTGGACCAGATGTTTAATCAATCCCCTGGTCCATCATGAGCCCTAGGATGTTCACTTGGTGCTTTAATGCGTCCACACAATCTTATTTAATTGGTATTGCTAGTTGGGTCTGCTGAGCTGTATGCTGTGTGCATTCAGCGACTCGACATTATTTCCCTCACCATTCTATCTCAACTGAGGGACCTTCCCTTATGGCCCCATGGTTTGCTGCGTGACCTCTGCGGTTCTCCATGCATTATTGGGCATGCGCTGGACCTACAAATTCATTTGTGCCTATATGCGCGCGGCTCCACTATGTTGTTGTGTAGGTCACGCATGCGCACTCTGGGTCGCCACGTTATGTCTGCATCTTGGCGGTGACGTCAGACGCCTCCCTGATGGGAGGTATTTAAGATCACGCTGGAGGCCGCGATCTCATGTCAGGACCCATCTGTCAGGAGGTAGAGGTGTTATTCCTCTCCTCTCTTCCTGTCCCTTAATCATCCGGATTGCCGTTTGGTAAGTTCCCTCTGTTCCATATAGTGATCCACACCAGGACTCCACTGTACTATTTTAGTTCTCAATCTCCCCTTTTTTATTATTTATTTGTTTGTACCTCTCTATGGCAGGTTAGCCTATTGCTTGATCTGTTGCCATTGGATCTATATAGGAACATTGCTATTGAAACACTGCTTTCATCTTCTAGTCCGCAATTGGTCTTAAAGCGGAGGTTCACCCTAAATATAAGATCTCCCATGTGATCCAGCATACTGGCGTCAGCGCCAGTATGCTGGGTTTTTTTTTTTTTTAATCACACACTTACTGTATTATGGTGTAATTCCTTTTTTGTCCCCCGCGGTGGACGGCTGTAGTATTGCTCGTCACATCTTCCTAAAATACCCGATATGGACTCGGGTAATCTCGGCGAAAATGCGGCGCCTGCGCACAGACCTAGGAGCTGACTGCGCAGGCGCCGTATTTCTCTGAGTCCTATTTCGGAGGGCGTGACGCGCCATAGCCGTAGGACTCGGAGAAATACGGCGCCTGCGCAGTCAGCTCCTAGGTCTGTGCGCAGGCGCCGCATTTTCACCGAGATTACCCGAGTCCATATCGGGTATTTTCGGAAGATGTGACGCGCTATACTGGCGCCGTCCACCACGGGGGACAAAAAAGGAATTCCACTATAATACAGTAAGTGTGCGATTAAAAAAAAAAAACCCAGCATACTGGCGCTGACGCCAGTATGCTGGATCGCATGGGAGATCTTATATTTAGGGTGAAATACCGCTTTAAGGGATTCTTTCTGAACTTCATTGATTCCACATTTATACTTCTTACCTAGGTAAAAGGTAATTTTTATTAATTATGCCCATTTTAAAATTGTAGCCATTTCTCTGCGATTCCATATAGTCCCTTTACATGGTTTCTCATTATATTCATATCTTAGGGACAATGCATGCTCTCTCCCTCCTGTGGCCAATCTGAATGAGTGGCAATGCTTGGATGTTTTCGATTTTGAATTTTCATGGGACCTTGTAGATCATTTCTCTGGCTCTCCCTATATCTGGTTGTGACCAGCTGCTATGTTGAGATTTGCCTAGCTCGCACTCTGATTATTATTTTTTTAGGCTCCATGCACACTAGGAGCAGAAAAAACGTCAACGTTTTTAGCTGGAAAAACGTGGCATTAAAGACGCAAAATGAAAGCATATTGTACAAAGTTTAGGCGAGTCTATGAGAGTTTCGTTTATAGGCGTTTTTTGCACTACACTCCCCTCTGCAAAAGTTTTTACTCCCACAACACACCTAAAAAAACGTTGGCACTTGACATTCAGAGGAGATAAGAGGAGTTTAGGAGAGACTGACGTTTTTACAGCTCCTAAACTCCTCCACGAAACGCGATAGAGAAGGGTTTTTTTTTCCTGCCTCTGAACGTCCCTGACAGAAAACGCCTGTAGCAGTCAATAATGTGCAAAGACACATAGAGCACAATAGAAGTGCTTCTAGAGGCAGGAGAAAAAAAACGTCAAACTCCTGTAGAATCAACGTTTTTTACGTCCAGTGTGCATGGAGCCTAATTCTTTATTTTTTGATTACCGGGTTCAAAATAATTTCTGATACTTTTCTAGTTGGTTATTTTGCCAATAATATTTGCATTTGGATTTATTGTTTGAATGTTATGTTTTTCAAACAAACTAACTTGCTGTTCCATCCATTGTATGTTCTCTTGTGATTTTCAGCATAACCTGCATTAACTTCGAAAGTTCCTGAAGAAGCTCATCCGAGCGAAACATGTAGAGCGACTTTACTACAGTCGTGTATGTGTTTGGCAAAGTGTCATGTATTTAATATGGATGGTTTTAAAATCTGTGCTGGTTTCTTTTTTTTACTTTTATAATACAAAATGAAATACTCAATGCTGTTACTGTATTTCTACTTAATCAATTGAACACCGTTTAAAGTCCCAGGGTTCGTTACCCTTTTCTCCCCTCTTTTTTACTGTCAGAATAGACTATTCAGCTGTAGCTGCTGATCATGAAAGTTTTTCAAGGATGTTCAAAAAGAAGTCAAGATAAATTTACCAAACAACAACAATGCAGCTCCACTGAACACATAAAGCCCAAACTAAATCTACCTAATCCTAGCACCTATCTAGGGGGATGCTACATACTGCAAAACAGAGTATCACTCTTTTTAAGAAAGTGTAAAAACAACAAATCCACCGGCAGGATCAACAGATAATATTATTACAGAGGCAATTCAGAAAAACAAAAACTGGTGTGTTAATGCTAGTGGCAGACTGCGGCATACTGGATTTGATGTTTTTACCTTGCCTGTAGTTTCACTTTAGCTAATGTACATATTTTATTGGCTCATTTAAAGGGAGGGGTATGAAAAGAGAAAATATATAGCTTTATTGAGAACAATAAATGTTTAGTGAAGGTACAGTGACAAACCTAAAGATAACCAGCTCAGTATTGTTACTAGCACTATGCATAGAACGCTAACTTTGCATTTAATCATTAACAGGAACAAGTGAAGGGTGGGGAGCAGTTAGACGTCTAGCCTATAATTGATAGTTAATAGTTGTTATTACATACTATAAGCACTCTCATAACTGACAATATAAATACCACTAAATATTCTACATATAATGAGCATAATAGACGTTCCTATGTACTCATATATAAAAATGCACTGTAATTAAAAATGAAAAAGACACTAGGTAGCATTGCATATGAAGTTAAACCTAGTTTTAAATGCATGTCACCTTTGTTAACTGAGTAATTTAAAAGACAATTGAGTTGTTATTCACTTATTCAATTCAAGAGAATTCCACTCTCCCTATTACATTTTATACTAAAGATTGTGATTCCATAAGTGGGGCAGATTCGTCTCATCACCGGAATGTATTCCAAAGCATATTTTTGGGGTTTAAAAGAGAAATATGTGTTTGTTTTTGTTTTTTTAGATTCATACTTATCTATCGTGTTTCCTCGAAAATAAGCCAGGTCTTATATTAATTTTGGCAACAAAAGACAATGTTGGGCATATTTTTGGGGTAGGTCTTACCACGTCTGTCTTCTCTTCCACTTTCTCTCCCTGCCTGTCAGGAACCCCCAATGTGAACTTGTAAAATCCTATAATACACTCTATTATTGTATTATATAATGTATGTTTCTGTAATATATTTGTGCCAAACACCTTCGGTATAGTGCCGCTCTGCGCTTCTGTGACCCGCCGGCGAGCTCTTCCCCACAATAATATTACAGAAACACACACATTGTACATTATATACTACTGTAATAGAGTGGGTTATAGGATTTTATAAGCATTTTAAACTAAGGCTTTTTTTTGTGGTAGGGCTTATTTTGCAGCCCTCCTGGAAAATAACGATATATCTTATTTTCAGGAAAACATGGTAGGTGGATGCAGCATCATACTGATGCTGCAGCTAGCCCCCGGCATCTTTGCACTGAGAACCGAGCGATCGAACATCACTGATGGCTCGGTTCTCACTCCTCCCCGAGCAGAGAGCTGCTGACTGTCAATCAGCATTTGTCCTGCTCTGCTTCTCCACGCTCTTTGGAGTGCTGAGTTGTGGAGGGCTGGGGAGCGGCTGTCTCAGTGGCCTGCTGAAAGGCTGAGACTGCCATCAGTCAAGGCAGCTGGGGGATCCAGACTTCTGAAGTCAGGATGATGCGCTGCCCGACTGATAGCAGTGACATCAGCGGAGAGCGGACTTCAGACCACTCTCCGTTGAAAACGGGTCACAGGAGTGCAAAACTAATTGCAATCCTGTGACCCTTAGGAGAAGCTCAGCCTAAAAAGCTCAGTCTGGACTTCTCTTTTAAGTATATTAAAAGTCAAAACTTTTATTTGAAATTCAGATAGAGAGAGAAGGATTAGAACATCTGCTTTATTGCTATTTGAGGCCCCCTTGGCGATCATGTCTACTGGTCCTGGTGACCATTTTCACTTGGGCAGAAGGTAATGTCATCAGAATAGGAACAGAGGGAACAAATCTTCAACTGGGGACATCTCTGGAAGTGCCAACTACTAAGAGAGGATTTGTCCTCATTGTAGAGAAATTTTCTTTCATACAATGTTGTGACAGACTCACCCAGGACTTCCCGGACCCTCTTATGTCTAAAATCATGCTATGTCCACTAGAGGCATAGGATGACTGAGAAATTATATCTTGGACTACCCGAGATGGGATTATTATGTAATTATTATCCACAATGTATTCCAGGATATCTGTAAAGAACTATTTACTATTTGTTGATTCTGAACTTAACGGGTTAATTGTAAGAGTGACTCATTCATAATGTTGGGACACATACCGTTAGATGCTAATGTCACCAACTCCAGCCATCTGTCTGTTCTCTGTGCTAATTGACCCTGCTATTGTGTGAAGATGTCCGTGTTTATACTTATGATAATGTGTATTGTATAGCAGGTGAGCGAGGAGACGTGACGCCTACCCTGAAAGGTCATATCTATGAGTCGCCTAGTCTGGGTAAATGATTAGTTAACCTCCCTGGCGGTATGATTCTTTAAGATTTTAGGTGCTAAAAGCGGTACCATTATTTGCAAGGGAATTTGGCGTTTTATACTGTAGGCTTGTAATTCTTAGGAATGACTCACTTAAATCTATCCAAACAAGAGTCTAATAGGCATCCCGGGTATGATTTTTTTTTTTTTTAATAAAAAATTATAATATAATAAATAATTATAAAAAATTATCACAAATGATAATATAATTATAGTAAAAATTATTCAATAATGTAATCAAATCAAAATCACTGAAATTTGCTCAGTTGCAGAATTTTTGCTGTCATTTTTTTTTTTTTTTTTATGAATTTCCCCATAAATCGCTATCGCTAAATTCTGCAAGTGATTCTGATTTATTATCGCAGTTTTTTAGCTGCTATAATACAATTTTTGCCATAAAGGGACACTTTTGGTTGCTATGGGCAATCTACAGTTTGCAGGGAGAAAGAACAGTTTTTATTATATAAAAGGACATGTAGCGTACAGGGCAGACCACTAGGGACATGGGGGGTGTGTATTTTTTACATACAGTACTGTAATCTATAAGATTACAGTGTACTGTATGTATAGTGTTTGTTTACATTTTTGAATTTGGCGCCGTTCCCCCCCCCTACGTCGCGACGCTCGCAGGGAAGGGAATCGGCGGAACACACAGAATCAGGCGGACATCCGCCCGCCGTGTACTGCGGGGATTCATCGCTGGATCGCAGAGAAAAGGTAAGAAAACTTTTTTCTGCATCCAGCGAGGTAAACGCGTGTGTGGCACGGGGTTACCGATCGTAGCTTGAAAATCTCACCCTGTGCCACACACGTGAATACCGCCAGGGAGGTTAATTAGCTCATGTTAATTTATGTTCTGGTTACCTCCTCTTTAACTGTATATAAGGTTGTATTCTTGGTTCTAATAAACACTCCATGTTCAGCAGACAAACAAGTCTCGTCTCGTTGTGTGCTTGTGAGCAGCTGAAATATCTGATATCTATATCCAGACTGATAGGAAGCAGTATATGATGGAAGCACTCAAGCGGAGTGTGGGACGTTCGGTTACAGATGTTATGTCTGTGAGGCAGAAAGGGGTTGATTTACTAAAGGCAAATAGACTGTGCACTCTGCAATTGCAGTTGCTCCAGAGCTTAGGAAATTAACTCTGTTGACTTCCATCATCCAATCATGTGCATCCAAAATTGCTATGTTTTTCTTTTATTTTCCTTGCATCTGATTGGGTAAAGTGAGCCTTACCTTATTTACTATGCTCTTGAGCAACTGCACTTATACACAAAGTGCACAGTCGTTTTGTCTTTATTTATTCAACCCTAAACCCTGTGAACAATCTTCACAGTCTTCCTAAAATCATTTTCCTCTTCTGTTTGAAAATGATCATTTGCTACTCTTTTCAAAACTAGAAAAAAAATTGGATTTTTTTTAAAGACAAACATTCACAGTAAAAATTGTAATGTGCTTGAGTCAGGTTACATGTTAATGATATGTAATGGTCATATGTAGAACATTTTAAATACGCGTTCAGTTAAGGTGCTTAAAGCGGACCTGCAGTAATTTTTTCATCTTTCCATCTATTAAATCTTCTGCCCTTGTTGTTTTAAATTTGGATACTAAAACATTATTTTTTTCCCAGTAAATACCTTATACACCCCACTTTCTGTTTCTTGTCTGGTAAAAAACCTACAGTGTTTCCCCGAAAATAAGACCTACCCTGATAATAAGACCTAGCATGATTCTCGGGGAGGGCTGCAATATAAGCCCTACCCCGAAAATAAGCCCGAGTTCTCCTCTCCTCCTGGCTGATACCCGCCTCCTCCACAGTCCACGGAGCTGGGCAACGCCAGTGAGATAGCTGCTCCCCCCTCCACTTTCTTCCCGCCTGATGCCCGCAGCCCCTACCTCCTCAGCGCACAGATGCCAGCGGGACACCGTCTCCTCCCTTCTCCACTCTCCACGCGTCCAACGCCCGCGGCCCCCCTTCCCAGTGCATGGAGCGGGCCAATGCCAGTAAGACAGCAGCTCCCCCCTCTGCTCTCCTCTCGCAGCCCCTCCCTCCTCGGTGCACGAAGCAGACAGATGCCAGGGGGACACTGGCTCCCCCCTCCTCTGCCCTCCTCCCCCCGACGCCCACGGCATCCCCTTCCAGTGCACGAAGCGGGCCAACACCAGCGGGGATCCCGGAGCAGAGAAGAGCCCAAGGAGACCATGCGACTGCCAGGTCAGCTGAAAGAAAGGTACCAGTAATGCCCACAAAGAAATCACAAAGGGAGACACACTGCACCCCACATTCCTAAAAATGTAATTGCATACGGTAATTCTATGAGGATGGATTTTAGGATGCTTTTTAGGTTCTGACCTGACAGGGAGGGGGAGGGGGGATAAGACAGGGGACCCACTAGATAAATGACACAGCAGAAGCACTATGCAATCTATTATGATTTAAAGGAAAAGAAAAGGAATTTTTTTTTTTAAGGGTTACAACCACTTTAAGATCATTGTACATACCGTAAAAAAAAAACATCCCCCGAAAATAAGCCCTAGTGTGTTTTAGGTTGCCAAAATTAATATAAGACCCAGGCTTATTTTCGGGGAAAACGGTAGGCTTATGACATCATGCACAGCTCTCTCTCTCTCACTCTCCCGAGAGTTTGGAAGGAAGGGAGGGGGGATGATTCATAAGAGGGCCAATGAGAGTTGGAGGGCTGCAGAGCTAAAGGTGTGCCTCTGTGTGTCTGTGTAAATCCAGGAAGTGAACAGGCAGCACATTCAACTGCCCCCAATTAAAATGGATGCAGCCAGACTCAGTGGAGGGAGATTTCTGCAGGGTATTTGGCAAGTACAGAATCACAGTACTGTATATATAAAATAATATGCAAAGTGGTTGAAAGGAAGCTTCAGAATGGCAAGATGTTTTTATTATAAATTATGTGAGCAGACTGCAGTTACTCTTTAAATGTAAATGCAATAATCAAGTACAAACAAAATAGTAACATAATTACCTGCCTGGTCTGTTTATGGCTTGCATAGGGCCTCTTCAATGTCTGAAATAAGAACCATGTTGCCCCACAGCAATAAATAATATGCAAGCGTGTCCTAATTTGATGGTGTGGGCAGCAGGCGATCCTTACATCAGAAGCTGTCATAGATGGGGCCACCGTGTTTAGCGTTGCAATACATAATGTACATGTGCACATCTGCATGTCCAGTTTGGTTGATTTCCAGATTTTGTCAAGAAAAATAAGAATTGAAAAATAAATGTAAAGGGGGCCATATACAATGCAATATGATGGTACAATATCCTTTAGATCTACCATCAACCATGTAGTGCAAGGGCCTGCCTGATTTGATACAAACTTAATGGATTGTTCAAGGGTGTTCTCCTATTACATAGCTTTAGTAAATCTTATGGAAATTATACAGAGATTTTACAATCAGATTGCATAGTATATGGCCAGCTTTAGCGGTTACTGGCGGACACTGAATAAATACTGTATAATCCAGTAAAGACTGGGTGATGAACTAGAACAGGGGTCAGCTACATTTTCCACAGTAGGTATCAATTTACAAGCAGTAGACAACAAGTGTGCCAGGGAACAGTGCGGTGTAGTTGCATAGTTTGTTTCCAGTTTTTGCACTCATACTTATGGCTAATGGGAATTCAAATTTATAAAATCGGACACATTTCATAATCTCAGATCATCCCCAATTTCTGCACATTCAGTCTTCAGATCATCCCTAATTCCGGGAATTTGAGACTTCAGTTCATCTCTAAATCCTGAACCTCCAGACCTCATATTCCCCAATTCCAGCACCTTCAGTCCTCACATAATCCTCAATTCCAGCACCTCCAGACGTCACACAATCCACAATTCCAGCACCTTCAGACCTCACATAATCCCCAATTACAGCACCTCCAGACCTCACGCAATCCACAATTCCAGCACCTTCAGTCCTCACATAATCCCCAATTCCAGCACCTCCAGACCTCACATAATTCTCAATTCCAGCACCTCCAGACGTCACACAATCCACAATTCCAGCACCTTCAGACCTCACATAATCCCCAATTCCAGCACCTCCAGACCTCACGCAATCCACAATTCCAGCACCTTCAGTCCTCACATAATCCCCAATTCCAGCACCTCCAGACCTCACATAATTCTCAATTCCAGCACCTCCAGACGTCACACAATCCACAATTCCAGCACCTTCAGACCTCACATAATCCCCAATTCCAGCACCTCCAGACCTCATGCAATCCACAATTCCAGCACCTTCAGTCCTCACATAATCCCCAATTCCAGCACCTCCAGACCTCACATAATTCTCAATTCCAGCACCTCCAGACGTCACACAATACACAATTCCAGCACCTTCAGACCTCACATAATCCCCAATTACAGCACCTCCAGACCTCACGCAATCCACAATTCCAGCACCTTCAGACCTCACATAATCCCCAATTCCAGCACCTTCAGACCTCACATAATCCCCAATTCCAGCACCTTCAGACCTCACGTAATCTCCAATTCCAGCACCTCCAGACCTCACACAAACCACAATTCCAGCACCTCCAGACCTCACATAATCCTCAATTCCAGCACCTCCAGGCCTCACATATTCCTCAATTCCAGCACCTCCAGACCTCATATAATCCACAATTCCAGCACCTCCAGACCTCACACAAACCACAATTCCAGCACCTTCAGACCTCACATTATGGACAATTCCAGCACCTCCAGACCTCACACAAACCACAATTCCAGCACCTCCAGACCTCATATAATCCACAATTCCAGCACCTCCAGGCCTCACATATTCCTCAATTCCAGCACCTCCAGACCTCATATAATCCACAATTCCAGCACCTCCAGACCTCACACAAACCACAATTCCAGCACCTTCAGACCTCACATTATGGACAATTCCAGCACCTTCAGACCTCACAAAATCCTCAATTCCAGCACCTCCAGACCTCACAAAATCCACAATTAAAGAAACCTTCTGACCTCACATAATCCTCAATTCCAGCACCTCCAGACCTCACATAATCCTCAATTCCAGCACCCTCAGACCTCACATAATCCCCAATTCCAGCACCTCCAGACCTCACATAATCCCCAATTCCAGCACCTCTAGACCTCACATAATCCTCAATTCCAGCACCCTCAGACCTCACAAAATCCACAATTAAAGAAACCTTCTGACCTCACATAATCCTCAATTCCAGCACCTCCAGACCTCACAAAATCCACAATTAAAGAAACCTTCTGACCTCACATAATCCTCAATTCCAGCACCTCCAGACCTCACATAATCCTCAATTCCAGCACCCTCAGACCTCACATAATCCCCAATTCCAGCACCTCCAGACCTCACATAATCCCCAATTCCAGCACCTCCAGACCTCACATAATCCCCAATTCCAGCACCTCTAGACCTCACATAATCCTCAATTCCAGCACCCTCAGACCTCACATAATCAATTCCAGCACCTTCAGACCTCACATAATCGTCAACTCCAGCACCTTCAGACCTCACATATTCCTCAATTCCAGCACCTTCAGACCTCATATAATCCTCAATTCCAGCACCTCCAGTCCTCACATAATCCCCAATTTCAGCACCTTCAGACCTCACATAATCCCTAATTCCAGCACTTTCAGACCTCACATAATCGTCAACTCCAGCACCTTCAGACCTCACATAATCCTCAATTCCAGCACCTCCAGTCCTCACATAATCCTCAATTCCAGCACCTTCAGTCCTCACATAATCCCCAATTTCAGCACCTTCAGACCTCACATAATCCCTAATTCCAGCACTTTTAGACCTCACATAATCCTCAATTCCAGCACCTCCAGTCCTCACATAATCCCCAATTTCAGCACCTTCAGACCTCACGTAATCCACAATTTCAGCACCTTCAGACCTCACATAATCCTCAATTCTAGCACCTTCAGACCTCACACAATCCACAATTCCAGCACCTTCAGACCTCACACAATCCACAATTCCAGCACCTTCAGACTTCACATAATCCCCAATTCCAGCACCTTCTGACCTCACATAATCCCCAATTCCAGCATTCAATTCAATATGACTTGTGTGTTGCAATTGTATATAGATACTGTAGATAGATAGATAGATAGATAGATAGATAGATAGATAGATAGATAGATAGATAGATAGATAGATAGATAGATACATTTTCTTTTGCTATTTTTCTTCCCACAAAAGTGGAGTTACCCTTTAAAGTGGCAATAAAGGTTAGTCTTAGAACAAAAAAATAATAACAAACATGATATACTTACCTGCTTTGTACACTGGTTTTGCACAGAGCAGCCCTGATTCTTCTCTTCTCAGGTCCCTCGCCAGTGCTCCTGGCTCGTCCCCCTTGAGCCGTTTGCTATGGTGGGCGCTTGTGCATTCTCGCTCCTGAGCCCTGCTCTATGCATCCAGGTAGAGCCACAGCTCGGCCCCTGCCTTCACTCTCTCCTTATTGGCTGAGACAGCAGCAGGAGTCATTCACTGCCAGTGAGCCATTGAGAGAGAGAGAGAGAGGGGGGCGGGGGACAAACTTTGGCTCTACGTTTCTTAGGGAGTGACAGGAAAGCCGAGGCACATCACTGGATTGAGAGGGGTCTTATGGGAATATTAGGAGGGCTGTAAGAGGAGCAACACCCAGAAGGTTTTCTACCTTCATGCATAGAATGCATGAAAAAACCTTCAGCCTTTACAACCGCTTTAACGTAAAGAAAACTGTTTAACTTTAGAACCACTTTAACCACTTAAGACCCGGACCAATACGCTGGTAAATGACCCAAGGTGTTTTTGCGATTCGGCACTGCGTCGCTTTAACAGACAATTGCGCGGTCGTGCGACGTGGCTCCCAAACAAAATTTGCATCCTTTTCTTCTCACAAATAGAGCTTTCTTTTGGTGGTATTTGATCACCTCTGTGATTTTTATTTTTTGCGCTATATACAAAAATAGAGCGACATTTTTGAAAAAAAAACACTATTTTTTACTTTTTGTTTAAAAAAAAATCAAATAAACTAAATTTTAGTCAAACATTTAGGCCAAAATTTATTTAGCCACATGTCTTTAGTAAAAAAAAAAATCGCAATAAAAAAAAATAGCTACCTAGCGGGAACAGCGACACTAATACAGCGATCAGAAAAATGATCGCTTAGTGACGCTGGCAATAGGGAGTGAAAGTGTTAACTAGGGCGGTGATCAGGGGGTTAAAACTTTATTAGGGGGGGTGGGGGGGCTATCCTGAACCTAACACTAACTGATTTTACACTGCCTGTCACACTGACACTAAATGCAGTGATTAGATCACTGCATTCAGTGACACTGTGACAGGGGGGGTGGGGGGCCAGATCGCAAGGGGTTAAGTGTGCCTATGTGTGTGTGTGTCAGTGTAATGTTGGTGCACACTTACTGTGAGGTGTTCCTCTCATCGCAGCGGTTGGAAATACCGCTGCGATGAGAGATTACATCACTTCCCCTTCCTGTGTAAACACAGGAGGAGGAAGTGACAGGGCGGGAGAGCGCAGGGATTGGCTGGGAGAGATCGCGGGGGGCGGGCAAACACGGACATCCGCCCGCTCGTCCCGGATCGCTCCCGGAGACACGGGGACCTCCGCACGCCGCGGAGGGGGTCCCAATCGGACCCCCGACCCGCTACTGGGCGAGGACGTAAATTTACGCCCTTGTGCCCATCCGTGCCATTCTGTGGCCGTAAATGTGCGTGCGGAGGTCCTTAAGTGGTTAATGTCTTTTCAAAAGTTATTTCAATGTTTTCAGCTTCCTTTAAAATAACATATGGTAATCCTGCCAAAATTGTCCTTGATCAGGCACTTCCTTTACTTCCTGTCATAGAGTGACAATGCTCTGCCAGTCTCCCAATTACATGCCCCCCAAGGGAGATTTCATGTGTTCTTCCTGAAGCACACTGCACAGGCACGTTCCATTATTTTCACCACCAGGCAACCCACCGAGAGAAATGCCATGCGTTCATTGCTAGAGTGCATGCATGTACTCAAGTTGCAGCAAAAAAAGGCATGCATGTATGGCCAGCTTAAAGATCGGTAGAAACAGTATTTTATTTTTAAAAGCATTAAAATTTTTCAGTAAAAGCCGATTCACACAGGGGCGACTCTTCAGACGACTCAGCCGCCTGACAGGTCGCGCTCTACTCTATCGAATAGAACCGCTCTAATAGGAGAGACGCAAGTCGCTCGGACTTAGAAAAAGGTTCTTGCACGACTTTGGGGGCGACTTGCATTGACTTCAATACAGAAGTAATTTTGCAAGTCGTCTAAGTGGTCTTGAGATCGTCTTGCCGAGTCGCCCCCAAAGTCGTGCCGCCCCTGTGTGAACCGGCTCTATAGTCTTTTCATTGCATACAAGTAAACCCTAATTTTATGAGTGACAAATTCAGATCATCTTTTACTCTTCTGTCTGCAGCAAATAGTAATCTGATTGGTTCCTTTATGCAGGTTTCACACCACTAAAAGGCTCTTTGCAATGTTTTAGTAAATAATGTTTTATGACAATGTGATAAAACCTGAAGAACAACACCTTTTCTTATTTCCCAGAACATTGGATCTTGTATGCTGTTATATGGAGGGATCTGGAGTAGGGCTCTACTTCTCGTTCGGTGGCTATTTTTGTATACAAAGAACTTTATTTCTCGTCATTGTGTCACACTTGTGTGTTCATGGATCAGTGCAGGGGAAATTTACACTGAACAGCAGCTCAGAAGCTCATTGCAAAACCTGAAATAACTGACAGTGGCACAGAACTAACACAACACATAAAAAGAGATGGAAAATAAATATCAGAAGATTATCTTACTATCTGAAGATGATCTGATTATTGGAAGATAATTTTACCAGCTGATTCACACATAAAACATGCTGGCCGGTAGCCTATCAATAAACACAGCTATGTGATTAACACACAGCTTCTGTGCTGTGTACAATAGTCAATCGGGCAAAAAAATCCTGCTTGAATGATACCTTTTACCTCTGCAAAGATTTTTCACAACGGCCTGCTGCAGTCGAAGAAAAAGAGACCGCCGCTCCAGGCAAATGCAATAAGCAATCAATGTCCTCCTCAAAGACTGTGGGTGCTGGCAATGCACAATGCAAAAAATCAATGAAAGGAATTCATGGACAGCTGCACACCAAAATAAACCTAAACAGGTAGGGGCAGATTCACAAAGACGTTTCCGCTGCGTATCGAAATGGTACGCTGCCGTAAAACTCTAGAATTCAGATAAAAAGCATTTAAATTAAGCGCGTGCGACGATCGAACTGCGCATGCTCTGTTCACAAAATCACGTCGTGACGTCATTCGTTGTTTGAGTAGCACAGCACTTAGCATCGGAAAACGTGGGACGTACTTAAAAACCAGTATAGACTAAAGTGTTTGCGCGACAGGCAAAAGCTCAAGCATACCCTGACAGTCCGCCCAGTTAGCGTAGATCATGACTAAATGCACTGATTTCGACTGTGCTCCAGAAACGCGAATCGCTTTGTGAATCAGTTAGACATTTTTTGTTTCTGTTTTCATGACTAAGCACTGATTGTGCGAAACGCGACAGTTAGACAATGGCAGTCTACAAAGTCATTTGTCAAATGTACTTTTTTTTATCACCGAAAGTAGACACTAGTGGAAAATGTCATAATCTATATTCCAAGTCCACACAAAATTTATATTTCAGACCCTTTAAATACATCAAAGGGGTGAATAAGGCTAAGGAGGGCATTTTTTTTTTTTCAATATGAAACAAAATTCAAGAACATGGAACATGGCCTCAAACTAAATAAAGGAAAGTTCATAAATAATACTAGGAGGTATTATCTTACTGAAAGGGTAGTTGATGCTTAGATTAAACTTCCAGCAGAGGTAGTGAGACAGTCAACAGTAAATGGCTTCAAACATGCTTGGGATAAACATAGATCTATACTAAACCCAAGGCAAAAAAACCTGCAAGACAAAGGCATAATGAACTAGTATGCATAGCATACTAACTCAGTATGAAATACCTGTCTTAGATCGAATCCCCTGCAGCAGTCCCGGCACACCACTGTGACCGGCGACATGTGTCCCAGAGTTATTTCCGAGTTCGCGGGCTCCGGCGCTGTGATTTGCCGAAGTTGCAATGATGTCACGAGTGAGCCGTTTCTTCAGTGCGCATGTGCTGCTGATGCAGTGTTGCCAACCTACCAGATTGAAATTTACTGGCCCGACACCTGAAATTTTCTGGTGCAGCCACGTTTTTACTGTCTTTTCACAAAAGTTACTAAATTACATTTTTAGGTGCTAATTTCAGTATTTAGGCTACAAATAAGTACACTAGGCAAATAGCAATGTGATTTAAGGTAGCTATTAAAGTAAAAAAAACATATTTTTGTTATTTTCAATATAATAAGGGCAAATTATTTAGTCACATCACCCACTGCCACCACCACCCCCTGCCTTGACCCCCCTCTGCGGTGCCACAATCTCCCCCTGCCTCCAATCTCCCCCAAGCCCCCTGCCTCCATCCCCCTCTGCGGTGCCACCAACAATCTCTGTCTCCATCCTCACCCTCTGCGATGCCACCATCCCTTTCTGTGGTGCCACCAACATTCTCTGCCTCCAATCACCCCCTGCCACTAACACCCCCTGCCTCCAATGCCCCCTGCCTCCATCCCCCGCTACGTTGCCACTGCAGCCACCATCACCCTCTGCCTCTAATCTCCAATCTCTGCTTTTTTTACTGGCACATTTCCACAACCACGGACATTTACAAACAGGGGGAAAAAAGTGCCAGTTTTTACGAACTGTCCTAAAAAATGCGGACACTTGGCAACACTGTGATGACGTCGGCACATGCTGATACAGTGAATATCTCCTAAACCATACAAGTTTAGGAGATATTCACGGTACCTAAAGGTAATTATAGGCTTACATGTAGTTAAAAGTGATATGTAAAGGTTTACAACGACTTTAATAAAAAAGAAAAACACAAAAGACAAGAACAAGCAGACTTGATGGACTACTCAGTCTTTTTTTCTGCCATCACTTTTCTATGTTTCTATGAAATATCCACTGACTTCTTACATCTCTTGGGGGTTTCAGCAGTGGGATCTTCTCCTCAGAGCATCCAGCTCTGCTCCCCCAGCCCCGCCATGGCTATTACAGGCTATATAAGCATGTCTTATGTATTCCTCCTGCTGTATTATTGGCTTTGTAAAGTAAATCAAAAGAAGCCAGAGTGAGACCTGCCCATAAAGACCTTTTCATAATGGCCGAGCAGATAGAGAGATCTAGGCTTTCAGGCGCATTGAATTCGGAGCCCCTGAAAGATGTAAGAAGCCACTTGTCCTCATCCACCCAAAGAAAAAGGATCCAAAAAGGAACCATTTGAAGTTGATATATCCAACTATACACACTATAACAAATAAAAAAATAGAATTACATAAGGCAAAAGAACACACACATTAACAGTGCAAAATCGAATAAAGTACCTGTATGGAGTCCTTGTCATTATTAACAGTTTAGAAGCACTTTCATGCTCAGTTCTTGGCCATAAATCTTCAAGGCTTTTTCCTTTTCATGTTGATCTTTTGCCATGGCTTTCATCATAGTATAACACAAGTCACTGTCTGCTGCTGTCTTCTGTAGAGTTTTCAGCAACAGAAATTCACAAGCAAAGAAGTGTCTTTCTCAGCCCCGAATGTGTGACTGAATCCAGGTACATGAAATGCTTTGGATGGTTCCTCTAATGATTTTTTGGGGAGATTCTGTGAGGAAGGTAGCAGCATAGTTCACAGTAACAGGCTTTCCCTTTGTCGCTCTCCACCTGCTCTCTCTCTGCCTTTGTTCTTCCTGTCATAATGCCAGACACATAAGACACACCAGCAGGTCATGCGGCGTACCTGTAGCAACCAGGAAGCATTCTCACCTTAAACAGATCAGTTGACTTATTTGCAAGATAAAGATGATAACACAGTAGGAACTAGACAGGACGGTTCTTCTCTGGAAAACAAGCTAGCTGTGCGCTCTTGTTTTCTAAAATTATTTTTCAGTTTATTTTTGGCGAGTATTTCCTTACACATACTGGCGCTTTTTCTCTCCTGCGGAAATTACAGGACCCATAAAACCAAAATATGGGCTAGCTTATATAAAAGAGCTATTAATAGTTGTTTACTGATATGTATGGAAGGGTCTCACTCTCAGGAGGTCCTCACAGCCAAATATATATGAAATAAAGCTGGAAGGTTTGGCTTCAGATCATTTTGCTAACTGTAAATGGATCATTTAGACTTTTTTTCGTAACAAATATTTTTTTTATTGGATTTTTCAAAATGACAAACAATTCTCACAAAAGTGAGTATACCCCTCACATTTTTGTAAATATTTTATTTTACCTTTTCATGTGACAACACTGAAGAAATGACACCGGGGAGGGAAAATGGGTAACTGGACCCAATTTGGACATATTCTCTTAGCTTTTGTTGCCAGCGTGTTGAGTTATTTTGAGGGGACAGCAAATTTTCAGAAAATAAATGGAAGTGAATGGAGCCGTCTTAATGTACAGTACTGTCGCTCCGACTTCAGAAAAGGTTCAATCCAACTTCTAGGTGACTTGTACCCATTGATTTCAATGGAGTTCGCCTCCGAGTCGGATCCCCTGTCTTAACTGAAGCAAATATATAGGAAGAGAAAATTGTTTTCCTCAGGGAAACCCCTCCCTCCCACAGAGCTGATTGTTTTTTGATTGGCCACTGCAAAGTCGCCTGTCCTGGAGGCGACTTGAAGTCGCCTTGTAAGTCGCCCTAAATCGTGATGTGGTGTGGGCTCAGGTTGCGTCCAGGTCGCCTCGCAAAGAGTCGTGTTGCCCCTGTGTGAACTGGCTCTTATACAAGATGTACACTTATTACTTTACATGGGAATGTAGGCTGTACAAAAACAATTCAAATCTAAGCTTAAATAAAACTCACTGAAACCAAAATATATTTTAACTAGTTTATTGATAACAAAGAACAATTTTAATATGGTAATATAAATGGCCACGGCACCTTTATTGGTATAAATAATATATATATATAAGCATAAATAATCTATTTAAATATTATTTATCTTCTTAATAAATAACAAAAAATTTCAATATTTAATTTCTTAATAAATAACTTCCAAAACTTAAAATTCTCTCTCAAGATCTCGCTCAGTCACAGAACTCGAGCGAATACCATGAATAATAAATACAACGTCCCCCCTTATAATTTAAGGGTGACAACCACATAACAGGTGCTGCGACAGGGTGGGAGGGAAGGGGGAGCGCACCACGCTGTTCCAAGCTACAGCTGATTAAAGCCACAGGGGAGCGGGTTTATATAGCCCTAAACACATGTATATAGCCCGGGAAAAACGTGACTTCATACACCTGTACCCAGGCCCGGAGTGGCCAATCGGGAGAACCGGGAAGTATCCAGATGGGCTGGTCTGGTTGTGGGCCGGTTCGAAAAATCTGTCCACAAAATATCATAATATAGCTGTAAAACTTGTATGCCCCTGTTACCTGTCTACATCAAGGATTATTGCTCCTGCTCACTGCTCTGCAGCAGTAGTTGTACTCCTTTCCAGGCTCCCTTCTTGAGTTCCTATAAGTCCCCCCCGATTGGAGTTGGTACAGTCCCAGTGAAAGTGCATGTGGGCGGAACAGGAAGAGAAACTCACAACACTGCAGCATGGATTTTTGGTTCCCGCCCAGCAGCACACAGCAGAGCGCTCCTCCAGGGCAGAGTGAAGATTTGTAAATCATAGGTGACAGACTGGATCCTCTTCTACTGTGAGTCCCACTGCTCTGCATTCCATAATGTGATTACAAATGTGCCCTGCACTTTTCACTGCAGGTTTATTGAAAGTGAAAGTAAAATTCTTGAACAGGTTAGGAATTAGAGTTACATTTCATAGATGTAATCCACATACACTTTATATCTTCTAAAAATGATGATTATTAATAAGATATAATGTGTATGTGGATTACATCTATGAAATGTCACACTAATTCCTAACCTGTTGAAGAATATAAGCATTACACAGCAAAGGATGTGATTTCTTATCCCAGCCACACTTCAAGAAAGTCCACTCTTGCAGTGGGGGAGGGGGGAGAATGGAGGTACTGTATAGTGTTTTTTTACTTAATTCTATGCTTCAGCCAGCTCCAGTGCTCTTCTCCTCCTCCCTATCACATATAGAGGAAGATTAACCCTGTATGGTCCAAAGTGGAGGTTGGAGTGTGACCACTGTCACTCTTTACTGACACAGGAGCTACAGGGGACCAGTAACAGAACTGCAGAGAGCCCCTTGAAGAAAAGTACAAGGTAAAACTGAGTACACACATCAGAATTCGTTGGGTTCAGCAGGGGCTGAATTTTTGATCGGTGTGTAATCCTCTCTGTTAGACAAACCTATTGTTATATCCACTTCTGCTGGAAATCCTTGTTCAATTAGCTGTTTGCAGCCAAACGGAAGCACTGCTGATCAGTGTATTTGATAGGGGGGGAGTCCCTGTTGTCAGAAAACAATGTCCCATTGAGGGGGTTTCCCACATCCACACAAGAGCACTTGCTCTCTAGTGCAGGGGTCTCCAAACTCTCTAAAGAAAGGGACAGTGTCCCATCTGGTGTCGTTGGGGGGAATAGTGCCCCTTTTTTATGTCAGTGGAAGGAATTATGCCCCATCATTGGAAGGAATAGTGCTCCAATGTTGATGTCAGTGGCAGGAATTATGCCCCATTGTTGGTGTCATTGGCAGGAATTATTCCTCAAGGGCCGGATAAAGGCAAGCAAAGGACCACATCCGGCCCCAGGGCCGCAGTTTGGAGACCACTGCTCTAGTGGACTGTTTGTTTAAAGTGCACTTTAATAGTACATTGCACTGTGTGTTTGATTTGCAGCACTGGGAGTTTGGTAGTAACTCCAAAACCAAATTGTGTAAAAATGAACCATAAGAATTTGACTAGAGTTATTCACATTATATGTTATAGTATTTTACAGTACCAGGAGTGTGTTCTTATCTCCTTCACAAAATGTTTTTGCAGCACAGGGATTTTGGTCCCACATGTATGTGATATTGTATATTACTGTACATACTCTACCACTGTACGCACTGCTCCTGATCCTTGTAATTTATCCAATTCTGACCTCTGCACTATATATATATATATATATATATATATATATATATATATATATTTTTTGTGTGTGTGTAAGGTAATTGGTTATGGGGGGGCGCAGCTCGGCATGTTCGCCCTGGGCGCTGGTTGTCCATGCACTGGCGCAAGTGCCATGCTACAGGCTGCCGCGTCGGGGGCTAAATTTATAAGGGAGCCGGAAGGCGGCCGCAGGAGCCGATTAAAAAAAGGATGGATCGGGGGTCTTTTTTTTTTTCGTGTGGGGGGGCGGCGGCTTTGGTGCCTGTGCCGCACCCGCAAAGTCTCTGCAGGATACATGGCAGCGGCCAGGGCAGATTTTCACAGGTAGGGGAAAAACAGGCAGCACACTCAGTGCACCCAGTAACCAACCTGAATAAAAAGAAATTTTTTTTTTTCTGCTGTCAGGTTTATATTGTAATTTACAATATGTACAGAGGGGAACAGAGGTGTGGGGGAGGAAGTTACAGAGGTGGGGGGTACAGATATGTAGGGGAGGGTACAGAGAGAACCGATATTGGGGGAGGGGTCCAGAGGGGGAACACAGAGGTGTGGGGAGGGTACAGAGGTGTGGGGAGGGTACAGAGGTGCGAGGAAGGTCCTGTTATTTATTGTTCTAATAAATCTTCACTGTGAAGCAAAACTAAGGCCCCATACACACGATCGGACATATCCGATGAAAACGGTCCGCGGACCATTTCCATCGGATATGTCCGATCGGGAGTTTGATCCGATGGCGTGTACACACCATCGGATCAAATTCCCCGCCGCCGGACGGCGCGGTGACGTAGTGGTGATGCGGCGGTGACGTTGACGCCGCCGCGTCACCGCCACGTCACCGCACCAGGAAGTAAAACACTTCCGCGCATGCGCCGAATCCATTCGGCAGCGGCGCGGCGGCGGTGGGAGCCGACATGTCTGCTGGTAAGTGTACTAACCAGCAGACATGTCGGGCGGACAGATTCCCACCGGATAGATTTCAAAGCTTGCTTTGAAATCTGTCGGGTGGAGAAATCTGTCCGCTAGCCCATACACACGAGCGGAGATGTCTGCTGAAACGGTCCATCGGACCGTTTTCAGCGGACATATCCCCTCGTGTGTACGCGGCCTTACTGTATTTGCACTGAATTGGAAATATTTTTTGAAAAATACTATGAATTACAGGCTGTAGAGAACAGTGCGCCATTGCAAACTTATGTTTTGAGGTTTTAATTACATTATTTTAATAGTCGTGAACTAAAGTGGGCTGGTCTAAGGCATGAAACTCCAGGGCTGAAAATGAGTCCCACTCCGGCCCTGCCTGTACCTAGCCCAGGAAAAACGTGACTTTCCCGCTCTAAGTCACGTTTTCTTGCCCTACTGTACACCAGACAACCCCAGGTAGATCCAGATATCATTTAACATAACCTACACACACATTTTTTTTTTTTTGCCAGCAACACCCCCATGCTGTGGGCACTAAGTAATGCCCCCTTTTCATTGTAGCAAAGTGTCATTTCTTTAGTGTTGTCACATGAAAAGATATATTAAAATGTGAGGGGTGTACACACTTTTGTGAGATCCTGTAGGAAACAAGAAGGGAAAATAAGAGTAAACAGGAAATACATGTCCTAACACTGTTTAAATGCATACACATGGTTTCATATAACCATAACCATACATGAAATTGTTATTTTAACCAGGGCTTTTTTTCTGGGGGAACTTGGGGGAACTCAGTTCCACCACCTTTGGCTCAGACCCTTTGGTGCCTGCTCACCACAATCACTTGTAAACACAGAAGTCTGGTTTCTGTGTTTACAAGTGACAGCTTTGTAACCCCCTGAACTCTGCACTCTGTATGTAATGCAATTCTGGTATTTAATGCCCCTTTAAGACCCTTCTACTGTTTGTGAAATCTTAACGGGTCGTGGTTGAGTTCCTGTACCTATTTTCTGAGGGAAAAAAAGCTCTGATTTTAACACAAATAATGTGAATACCACCATCGGGCAAGTTCGATATGAATGTACCATGTGAGTAACTTAAAAAACTAACCAGATAACACTGGGATGCTAGTAAGTATGGTACTGTATAAGAACTCAAAGGTACCTCACAAATGCATAGCTCCCAACTGTCCCTGATTTCGAGGGACTGTCCCTGATTTGGAGAAATTTCCCTCTGTCCCTCTTTCCTCCTCATTTGTCCCTCATTTTGGTCTGATCTATATAGTTGTATATAAAATGCACTTTTTATCTATCAAAAAGTGTTTTCCAACACTAAACCTTTCATCTGATTTCTAAATTGCTTCATTTGAAAATTCCAAAAGCCAAAATAAAGGTTGTACACGTCGCATTCTAGACTTTACATACGTCACGTCCAAGCCTCGAGAATTACCATGAGGCGTGGAGCGCATTGGGCGGATATGTCTTAGACGGCATGTTCCGACCAATTGTTTCAAGACGAGGCTTGGAACTCACGCCCATTCACATGTTAGCCGCGGACCGGAAGTAACTACTGAAAATGTTCTTCCGATACACTGGAGCCATAATTAAGGTATGGGGGTATTTCTTATATAAAGAGGGTCTTCCAGCAGTGTGTCAGTGCCCCAGATGATGTTCTAAGGGAACGAAACGCGTCGGGAGACCCCACTGACCCCACTGCTGTATTGCTAAGAACTTGTTTGTATTCTACTTAAATGTAAGTGCAACCTTTTATTAAAATTTGATATATCTGTAATACAGAATCACGCTATGTGCACTTTTATTTTTTCCTTTGGCTACCATTACCACACACGGTAATCACTTCACTCGAGTTTTTTCACCTGCAACCAATCAAATGGTTCCCGTGGATTCATCACTTCACCTATGACGATATCCTAGGAGTTCTTAACCACTTCCATACCAGGCACTTACGCACCTTCCCGCCCAAGCCAATTTTCGGCTTTCAGCACTGTCGCAATTTGAATGACAATTGCGCGGTCATGCTACACTGCACCCAAACAAAATTGGCGTCCTTTTTTCCCCACAAATAGAGCTTTCTTTTGGTGGTATTTGATCACCTCTGCGTTTTTTTTTTTTTTTTGCGCAACAACTAAAAATAGAGCGAAGATTTTGAAAAAAAAATAAAGTTTTTATTTTTTTCTGTTAATTTTTGTGTAAATGAGTATGTTTTCTCTTTCAATTACGGGCACTGATATGGTGGCACTGATGGGCACCGATGAGGTGGCACTGATGGGCACCGATTAGGTAGTTCTGATGGGCACCGATTAGGTAGCACTGATGGGCACTGATAGGCGGCGCTGGTATGGGGCACTGATGGGCACTCATGGGCGGCACTGATGGGCACTCATGGGCGGCACTGATGGGCACTCATGGGCGGCACTGATGGGCACTCATGGGCCTCACTGATGGGCACTCATAGGCGGCACAGGTGGGCACTCATAGGCGGCACAGGTGGGCACTCATAGGCGGCACAGGTGGGCACAGGTGGGCACTCATAGGCGGCACAGGTGGGCACTGATAGGCAGCATAGGTGGGCACTGATAGGCGGCACAGGTGGGCACTGATAGGTGGCACAGGTGGGCACTGATAGGTGGGCACTGGGCATGGATTGGTACTGTGGGGTGGCACTGACAGACACTGGGGTGGCACTGATGATCACTGAGGGGTGGCACTGATGGATCAATGTTGCCAATCAGTGCCCATGTGTGGGCACTGATTGGCATCATTTTTTTTTTTACTGCCCCCCTTCTTTTTTTTTTTTGCTGACTTTTTTTTTTTTGTCATTTTTTTTTTTTTTTGCCCATTTTTTTGGAATTTTTTTATTTCCCTGGTGGTCTAGTGTGGCGATCCGAGGGGGGGCTGCGCTGATAAACAATCAGCGCGAACCCCCCCTGTCAGGAGAGCCTCTGATCGGCTCTCCTCTACTCGCGTCTGTCAGACGCGAGTGAGGAAGAGCCGTCGGCGGCTCTTCCTGTTTACATCGTGATCAGCCGTGATTGGACACGGCTGATCACGTGGTAACGAGGCTCCGCCGGAGACTCGTTACCGAGATCGGAGGTGCAGGGTGTCAGACTGACACCCCGCATCACCGATCGCCGCGCTGCGCGCCCGCACGGGCGCGTGCGGCATGAAATCGTGCAGGACGTTTGAGAACGGCCTGTCACGATTTCATAACCACTTCCCGGCCGTAAATCGGCTATTGGCCGGGCGGGAAGTGGTTAAACACACTTGGATCGAGGATATTGGTTGAAGCTTTGTAGATCTGATGAGTATATGCTTATTCAGATCCCCATCTTCTGGTAAGCCTTTAAAGGTTTCATTTCATTGGTGGCGGATCCTCTTATACTTACCACATTATCCATTGAGTCACTATCTGTGGTGAATAGAAGTTTCCGGATTGTTATTTTGAACTTTCTTTTTACACATTATGGACATTTTTTGTTAAAAGAGCTACATAATCAGTAGTTTTTGTTTAGTTTTAGCGCTACATTTTTTCTTTGTATTCCATGTTTCCAAAATTGATCTATTTTGTAGTGTTGGCTGCTGACATTTTTGTTATTTGAACAGCGCGGTGTTATATATACTATTGTATATACCTTTTTTCCAAAATAAAGGAATAGTAGTGGTAAAAAGAGCACTGGTGGGTTTAACCAATCTTGTTTTTTTGAACATTTCTCCTTTAAGGGCACATCCCCTTAAGGGGTGTGTCCTATGCCTGCAAACATTTGGTGATAGGTGTCCTTCATTCCAATCTTAAAAACTTTGGAGGTATGCAAATGCCATTTACTCGTCACCTTATCAGACAGTGAGGTTGATTTACTAAAACTGGAGAGTGCAAAATCTGGTGCAGCTGTGCATGGTAGCCAATTAGCTTCCAGGTTTTAATCTCAAAGCTTACATAGCACTTTCACGCCTGAGGCCCCTTTCACATGATCAGGCCCGCTCAGGTCCGCCTGTCCGTTTTTCCGGCGAAGATACCTGCCATCCGGTCCGACAAGATCAGCTCAAAAGAGACACTTCCCGAATAGCAGGGAGGAGATTCAGTGTTAAAATAGGGAATATTAGTTAGTTACATAGTAGGCAAGGCCAAAAAAAGAACCCTCTACACAGTTTAAGGTAAAACCTTATTGTCTTGTTTAACCACTTAACGACCGCCCACTGTATATATACGTCCTGTTTTTAAAGATGGATATCTCAGTAACGGCAGCAGCTGCTGCCACAACCGAGATATCCATCTTTACAGTGGGCGGTTCTGTCAACGATAACGGCGGTCTCCACAGCGGATTCACCACGAGATCGCCGTTATCGGTGGCGGGAGAGGGGCCCTCCCCTCCCGCCGCTCTTCCGCGCCCTCTGCCGCTTACCGTTGCCGTCGGTAGCGGCGGAGGCGAACGGGTCCGCTCGTCTGCTGTCCGGGGATGCGACTGAGGGAAAGATATCCCTCATCTGTCCCCATAGCTCTGCTGGGCGGAAGTGACGTCAAAAAGTCAGTCCCACCCAGCGTCTTAAAGAGACATTTTCTTTGTTTACCTTTTTTTCTTTTTCTTTTTCATTTAAGCCTAAATATGAGATGTGAGGTCTTTTTGACCCCAGATCTCATATTTAAAAGGACCTGTCATGCTTTTTTCTATTACAAGGGATGTTTACATTCCTTGTAATAGGAATAAAAGCGATAATTTTTTTTTTATTATTTCAGTGTTAAAAATGATAAAATAATTAAAAATAAATCCGAAACCCCAATTTTTTTTTTTTAAAGCGCCCCATCCCGACGAGCTCGCGCGCAGAAGCGAACGCATATGCGAGTAGCGCCCACATATGAAAACGGCGTTCATACCACACAAGTGAGGTATCGCCGCGATCGTTAGAGCGAGAGCAATAATTTTAGCCCTAGACCTCCTCTGTATCTCAAAAAATGCAACCTATAGAATTTTTTAAACGTCGCCTATTAAGATTTTTAAGGGTAAAAGTTTGACGCCATGCCACGAGCGAGCGCAATTTTTAAGCGTGACATGTTGGGTATCATTTTACTCGGCGTAACATTATCTTTCACAATATGTAAAACAATTGGGCCAAATTTATTGTTGTCTTATTTTTTAATTCAAAAAAGTGTTTTTTTTTCCAAAAAAAGTGCGCTTGTAAGACTGCTGCGCAAATACCGTGTAACAAAAAGTATTGCAATGACTGCCATTTCATTCTCTAGGGTGTTAGAAAAATATATATAAATAAGGTTTGGGGGTTTTAAGTAATTTTCTAGCAAAAAAAAAATGTTTTAGTCTCGTAAACAGGAAATCTGAAAAACACCCTCGGTCCTTAAAGCGGAATTCCGGCCACAATTTCACTTTTTAAATATAAATACCCCTGTAATACACAAGCTTAATGTATTCTAGTAAAGTTAGTCTGTAAACTAAGGTCCGTTTTGTTAGGTTGTTACAGCATTTAGATACTTTATAAAACAGGAATTGACCGGGGCCATCTTAAGTGTGGGAATCCATGAAGCCAGACTGTATGACTTCCTGGATTTCAGCCTTGCTGATCTCGCACATGCTCAGTGCTACACAAGCGATGTAATAGTTTTCAGGTCAGGTTTCCATAGCAACGGGAGTGTCAGAGGAAGTTGACGCCCCTTATCTATGCAAATCTCTCCTCCCCTCCTCCTTCCAGGAATCAGGAAATATACAAAATCATTTGTTATGTAGATATATTTGCACCGCACACCACACCGATCACACCGATCACAGCGCACCGATCACAGCGCACTGATCACACCAATGACAGCGCACCGATCACAGCGCACCAATCACAGCGCACCGATCACACCAATCACAGCGCACCGTTCACATCGCACAAATCACAGCCCACCGATCACAGCGCACCGATCACAGCGCACCGATCACACCAATCACAGCGCACCGATCACACCAATCACAGCGCACCGTTCACAGCGCACAAATCACAGCGCACCGATCACAGCGCACCGATCACACCGCACAGATCACAGCACACCGATCACAGCACACCGATCACAGCGCACCGATCACGCCGCACCGATCACAGCGCACCAATCACAGCGCACCGATCACAGCGCACCGATCACAGCGCACCGATCACACCAATCACAGCGCACAGATCACAGCGCACCGATCACAGCGCACCGATCACAGCGCAGCGATCACAGCAATCACAGCGCACCGATCACAGCGCACTGATCACACCGCACCGATCACACCGCACCGATCACAGCACACCGATCACAGCGCACCGATCACACCGCACCGATCACACCAATCACAGCGCACCGATCACACCAATCACAGCGCACCGATCACACCAATCACAGAGCACAGATCACAGCGCACCGATCACAGCGCACCGATCACAGCAATCACAGCGCACCGATCACAGTGCACCAATCACACCGCACCGATCACAGCGCACCGATCACAGAGCACCGATCACAGCGCACCGATCACAGCGCACAGATCACACCGCACCGATCACACCAATCACAGCGCACCGTTCACAGCGCACAGATCACACCGCACCGATCACAGCGCACCGATCACACCGATCACACTGCACCAAACACACCGCACAGATCACACCAATCACAGCGCACCGATCACACCGCACCGATCACACCGATCACAGCGCACCGATCACACCAATCACAGCGCACAGAGCACACCGATCACAGCGCACCGATCACACCGCACCGATCACACCGATCACAGCGCACCGATCACAGCGCACCAATCACAGCACACTGCACCAATCACACCGCACCAATCACACCGCACCGATCAAAGCGCACCGATCACACCAATCACACGGCACCGATCACACCGATCACAGCGCACCGATCACACCAATCACAGCGCACAGAGCACACCGATCACACCGCACCGATCACACCGCACCGATCACACCGATCACAGCGCACTGATCACACCGATCACAGCGCACCGATCACAGCGCACCGCACCAATCACACCGCACCGATCAAAGCGCACCGATCACACCACAACGATCACACCGCACCGATCAAAGCGCACCGATCACACTGATCACATCACACCGCACCGATCACACCGCACAGATCACACCGCACCGATCACATCACACCGCACCGATCACACCGCCCTGATCACACCGCACCGATCACACTGCACCGATCAAAGCGCACCGATCACACCGCACCGATCACATCACACCGCACCGATCACAGCGCACCGATCACACCGCACCGATCACACCGCACCGATCAAAGCGCACCGATCACACCACAGCGATCACACCGCCCTGATCACACCGCACCGATCACACCGCACAGGAGTTGTTGAGTGGGGGGGGGTTCGGATCAAAGTTGTTGAGCGGGGGGGTTTCCGCAGATCGGAGTTGTTGAGCGAGGGGGGGGTTTGGATCGAAGTTGTTGAGCCTGAGTTTCTGAAGGGGGGGGTTCGCGGGACCACTGTATTTACCGCGAATCGCGGATGGGGGGGGCGGTTGTCGCGAATCGCGGCTGGGGGGGCTGATTTGCGGGATTTCTGCCCTATGAGAGTGGGGTGGGGGAGGAGAACACTGTGGGGGGGGCTGGAGAGTGTGGTGGGGGAGGAGAAGCAGGGTGCATACAGAGGAAATGAGCTTTCTATATTCCTCTATACAGGCGCTGAATGCTTGATTCTCCTACCTTTTACGTCTTGCAAGCGATTAGCGCCTGTATAGAGGAATATAGCAAGGTGATCTCTTCTATTTGCAGCCCACATGCTGCACACGTAGGGCGGCATCACTGCTGTCTGAGCTGCCTGGCTGGGTCTGTGTTTTCGGCGGTGACGCTACGGTCCCGCCCCCTTAGACCGGCTTGTGTGATTGGCTGAACACAGATCACATTGGCTGTCTATCCACTATAACATGAGCCAGCCCAGGGGGGTGGGACCGTGTTACAGCGTCCCCGCCGAAAACAAACCCAGCCAGGCAGCTCGTAATACACAGAGAGAGGATAGGAGAGGAGAGGAGAGAGGGGTCATGTCCCAGGAGGCATAGCGGCTGTGATTGACGGCTGCGGCCGCGTCTGAGAAAATAAACTCATCTGCACAGCACAGTGAGTTTTTAAAATGACTAAAAATGACATGCCAATTCAATTTAAGGGGGCAGTATGAAAGGGGATGCAATAAAGTTAAAAAAGAGGGTGGAGCTCCACTTTAAGTGGTTAATTCTCTTCCGTGGAAAAGTTATATCCCTATTGTGGGGTCACAAGTATTCATTTGCTATTGTCACACAACTGGGTGGGCTCAGTTTGCAGTGTTCTGCGCCCCAAGCTCACCCTATTTTGAAGCCTATTAGAGCCTCTGGCTCTAATCACATGCTTCAAAAAAACACCCCTTAATGCACAGGTGTCAAACACAAGGCCTGCGGGCTGAATCTGGCCCTCCAGGCCATATAATGTGGCCCTCACACCTCTCTTGCAGCTGCAGGAGAGCTCCAGCCCCCCTCTGGTCCTCCTCCAGACCCTTACTTTCTGCTTTCAAGCAATGCATCCAGCTTCTTCCCAGCAGCAGCATAAGGAAATGGGGTGCACTGTAATGTAAGGGAGAGTGAGGGACTCAACTTCTGACAGTGGGGTGACTCTTGACATCTAATATATAGAGAGGGGATGCGCTGGACATCTAATCTTACAGATATAACCAGCCCTTTCGAGGACAATAATTATGCAGATGCGGCCCACAATGAAATTGAGTTTTACACCCCTGCCTTAATGGATGTCTCGCCCCCGACAAAACCATTGCACAGAGCAGGTAAATATAATATGTCTGTTATTTAGGAAAAATGTATCCTTTAGAATCACTTTAAGCCCAGGTTCACACTGGGCTGCGGGAGTGAAGCCGTGCGAGTTCAGCTGAACTTGCATGTCTTCCCTCCCACCCGGCAGTCCTGATTCCGGCCACAATTTCAGAGACATCTTTGCAGGTTTCTGCACAGATGTCAATGTAAATGGCGGCCCCAAATCGCAAAAAGTAGTACAAGAACTACTTTTTGAAATCGGTGCAGCGCCGCAGATGCGGCGTCTCACCGATTAGGGCGGTGCCATTGCCGACAATTGCCGGCAAATGCGATGCGATTTGCGATTTGACATTTGAAATCGCATCTTAAATCGTACCAGTGTGAACCAGGGCAAAAGGAAATGACTTCAAACCACTAAAAGTTTACAGCTGTATTTATTAGTAAGATAATAAAAGATCCACACCGGCGATTTTAGCTGGGTAACTGTAAAGAAATCTGAAGAGCATAGACTGCTGAGATATTGTGCCTTCATGGCTCCATACTTCGCTTTATTAATCACTAGAATATCAGTTTGGTGTTTACACTTGTTGTTAGGTGCTGCTGTATTCTAGTAATTACATACACATTGAATTTGCTCCATTCTTGTATGATAGTAATTAAGGCTATGCGTTCTGTAATACGATTTTGTATCAAATTACAAATAACAATGTTGGCTTCTGTTTGAATTCCAAAGTCAAGGGCTTGGAGACAGACAGCATTTAATGAAAACAGTTAGGCCCCGTACACACGACCAAGCTTCTCGGCAGAATCCAGCGAGAAGCTCGCTGGGAGACATATTCTGCCGAGGTTCTCGGTCGTGTGTACACTTCGTCCCGTCGGGGAAGCTCGTCGAGCCAAAAAAGAGAGCACGCTCTCTTTTTCCTCGTTGTTCAATGAGGACTTTGGCTCGACAAGCTTTTTCGACCACTCATCGGGAACCTCGTCGGGCGGAACGATGAGTTTAGCCCGACAAGGTTCTCGGACGTGTGTATGGGGCCTCGGAATAGTAAAGCAGGTTGACAAAACAGTTTGGGTTAAATTAGACCAGTGTAGCGCCTCTGAAGGAGCCTCTCATGGATAAGTCCCCTGATTACAGATGACAATGACCTCTAGTGAGGTTCAAATTAAAATGGCAATACTAAAAGCTAAAAGGTCCTTCAGTCTCTCAAAACCTCTACTACTGGCCAGCAGGGGCATTGCTAGGTCTACAAAAGATCCAGGGCTAGAGCATATGGCAGTGAAGTAAAGAAAGTCAGACGCTTGGGCGGGCATACACGTGTATATAATATACATGTGTATATATATATATATCTGTCCCCTGCACCCCACTGTAGTATCCTCTCTCCCTTGCACCCCACCTTAGTGTCCTCTGTCCTCTGTCCCCTGCACCCCACCATAGTGTCTTCTGTACCCTGCACCCCACCGTAAGTGTTCTTTGTCTCCTGCACACCACCGTAGTGTTCTTTGTCCCCTGCACCCCATCCCACTGCAATATTCTCTGTCCCCTGCACCCACTACTGTAGTGTCCTCTTTCCCCTTTATTCCACCCAACCATAGTGTCCTCTGTCCCCTGCACCCCACCCCACCATAGCGTCCTCTGTCCCCTGCACCCCAGCCCACCATAGTGTCCTCTGTCCCCTGCACCCCACTGTAGTGTCCTCTGGCTCTTGACACCACAGTGTCCTCTGTCCCCTGCACCCCACCCCACTGCAGTGTCCTCTGTTCCCTGCACCCAATCCCACTGCAGTGTCCTCTGTTCCTGGCCCCCACACTAGAGTACCCTATGTCCCCTGCAGTCCCCCACTGTAGTGTACTCTAACCACTGCACCCCACCCACCATAGTGTCCTCTGTCCTCTGCACCACCCCACTGTAGTGTCCTCTGTCCCCTGCACCCCCTCCTACTGTAGTGTCCTCTGTACCCCACCATATTGTCCTCTGTCTCCTGCACCCCACCACACAAACACACGCTGTGTAGGTATAACTCTCCTACCTTACACTGGTGTGCAGCAAGCAGAGCATGAGAGATTGGTATCAAAGGGCTGGATGGGGGCAGGAACTACTGAAGTTAACTTTTTACATTAACAGGCTGGTGATTGGTTGCTAGGATTGTCCGGCAACCAATCATCTGCTGTTTAATGAAAAACTCCAGTGGTTTCCGTCCCCATTCATCCCTGTGATACTGACCGCTCGCTGTGCAATGAAGAGGACGGCGGCAAAAATGTCCCGGGCCGAGTGCCTACCCTTGCCCTAGAGACTCGGGGCTATGGGCTCCAGATTCAGGGCTATCGCCTCAATAGCCACCGCCTAGCGACCGACGCCTCTGCTGGCTAGTGTGCTATTTAATGTCGGGGCCCAAAGTTCATGCATTAGAGTGCTCAGATTTAAATGGATCCAACAGTACAGGACATAAATACCAAAACCGTATCCTAGGGCAAGTTAACACTGTTTGTTTAAGAAGTGTGTAGGTGTGGTGCAGCGTGTGTCGCAGCAATAATTCACACAGACAACTACAGGGCAGAACTTGTATTGAAATAATTCAGCAACAGTTACAAAAACCAAATAATACCTGTCCCTACTCTACCAACGCGCAAAATGGACACTAAACCTGGGAGTCGAGGCCTTAAATAGGCTCTGCCTAACCCACGATGGTTGCTACAGTCACATGTGGCAGCTGCTGCAGAAGACAAGCGCACCACCTGCAGTGGAGAATGTAGATTGCAGCTGCCTACAAGTGGATAACGAAGGTTTAAGCAGCCTCTCACCACCCTGCAGTCCACACTGAGCTGGATAACAAAGTTGTGGCCCCCAGTATCTCATCACTTTGCAGGCTGTAATTACGCTTCCTCCCACTCAGGAACCAGTGGCAGCGACTCGGAACCCTGTAGTGATGATCCGTCATGGAAATACCTTTCCTCCAGATGATTGGATTTCTCTGATGGCTATGTCATCTGGACAGATGCGAAAGCCCAGTTGCTGTCCCTGATACCATGGTGAACACTTACGGCAGGCAACTCTCAAGCTCAGCAGCCCAGTGTCTGCTTACTTCTCCCATTCAATGTGAGAGTGCCCTAAGCCTTGAACTTCTGCTTCCCTTTTCTTCTTGCTCTAGCGCTCTGATTCTAGGTCTTGTAGTCCCACACAAATCTGCAACACTGAGTCCAGACTCTCATGAGACTCCCTCCCCCAAAAGTCTTTGCTCCTCCCAGCAGTACTCAGGCAAGCCACAGGATACCTAGCCACGGGAATCTGCAGATTCTTCCCGATGGAATTTACAGGGTGTGTTGATCACCTGTGTGAAGGTAGCCTAACTCCTGACCTCTGAACTGTGTGTGTCACTCTTGAACCACACATGCTGCATCATTTTCTCCTGTCCTCTAAACACTCTGCCTCATGTACTCCTGACCTCTGTAATCTGTGCTTCACTTACTTCTGACTGTTTCACTCCATGCATCACTTACTCCTAAACTCTCTGTGCATCACTTACTTCTGACCTTTGTTCTCTGTGCATCACTTACTCCTGACTTCCGAACATGCAGCTTGGCAATTCAGGAAAGGAGGGGGACAAGCGAGCACCCCCCTCCTGTACCATACAAGGCCACTTGTCCTCATGTTAATGGGAACATGGGCCTCTTCTTGACAACCCTGGGCAGTGGTTCTGGTGGTCTGCGGGCAGGGGGCTTATCCAAATCTGGAAACACTCAGGTTCTGCCCCCCGTGTGAATAAGTATGGGGTACATAAAAAAAAAACAGGAGGCCGTTTTTGACAACTCCTTTAAAAATAAAAAACAGTGTTCCCCCGATGTAGATCACATCAACGATGCCACTTCCGGAACGAAAAAAAAAAGAAAAGCTCTGCCATCAATTAAGGCAGACCACAGAATTCCTGGCTTACAGTTTGACAGTTCTTATATAGGTAAAGGTGGGGCCACCTGGCAACGTCAGGCCGTGTACACACGGCAGAGAACCTCGACGGGCAGAACACATCGTTCCGCCCGTCGAGGTTCCCTGCCGGCCGTCGAAATCGGTGACCCGCCCGTCAGGAATGGCAACCAGCCATTCATCCAGGCGGGCCGTCGAGCAAATAGAGAGCGTGCTCTCTATTTCTGCTCGACGGGCTTCCCAACGGGAAGCTCGCCGAGAGCGTACACACGACCGAGGTCCTCGCTGGAATGCAGCTTCCAGCGAGGTTCTCGCTGGTTTCCAGCGAGAACCTCGGTCGTGTGTACGCCGCCTCACTGTTTTTTTTATTCTTTAATAAAGGAATTGTCAAAAACTGTCTTTGTGTTTTTATTTTTTGACACTTTGTTTTGGTGAATGGGTAGGGATACTATGTACCCCATACTCATTCACATAAAGGGGGCTTCCAGATTCCGATAAAAACTTCACCTTCAGACCCCTACAACCATCACCCAGGGTTGTAGGGAAGAGGCCCATGTCCCCATCACAAGGTGCTTTGGGGTGCCCCCCTAGACCAAAGCATCCCCCTATGTTGAGGCCATGTGGCCTGGTATGGTTCAGGAGGGAGGGAGCCCCCCCCTTCCTGGCCTGCCGAGCTGCATGCTTGGATAAGGGTCTGGTATGAATTTTAGGGGTACCCCACGCTGTTTTTCTAAAAAAAAGTTTGGCGTGAAGTTCCCCTTTAAATTCATACCAGACTCAAAGGGCCTGGTATGGATTGGGGGGACTCCCACAACGTTTTCTTTTTTACTTTTTTTTGTTATTTACCTGTCAGCGGGAAAGCCAATTGACAGCTGATGACTCATCGGTTGTTCTCCTTAACAACCAGCTATTCACTGTGCCCTGGGGGAATCAGGGCTTAGAATGCCCTGTGCAGCGCGCAACCAAATGCCCTACAAAACCTTTGCTCGGCCCAAATTGTTTGCCCAACTCTAGTACCAATATGTCCACCTATAGTCTTCAGTAAAAGCCTATGTGTAAAGGTGACTACACAGGAACTTAAGTGGGAGCCAGGGACAGAGCGTTGCCACCCTATAACAGTCAGTCCCTGAACAAGGACCTTCTTGGCAGGAACATAAGGTTTTCATTTTATTTTAGTGAGAGCTGCAGATTTTAAAATATTGAAAATGACTTTTGAGATGACAATAACATGTTACGGGTTGTATGAGTTAGAGTGACTGTGCGAGTAATGCGGTTAACGAGCGTTTCGCAATGCGAGCACTGTTTTAAAAAAAATCCTGACTCTGTTTGTGAACGTTCTCTCACAAAACGAGCAGGATTCAAGCCAAAGCGGTGTGCAATGCCGCGTTTGGCCTTAGGTGGGGGGTGCCAGGGAGCCGAGCAGAGCCGAATGTCGCCGTTTGGAAATGCTTGGAAAATCTTGGAAATACTTAGATTCAGAAAGAACTTACGTCGGTGTATCTGTTGATACGCCACGTAAGTTCTAGGATGCGCCGGCGTATCTTTTTTCTGTATTCAGAAAGCAAGATACGCCAGAGATTTGCTAAGATATGAGCGGCGTAAGTCTCTTACGCCGCCGTATCTTAGTTGCATAATTACGCTGGCCGCTAGGTGGCGCTTCCGTCGATTTACGCGTCGAATATGGTAATGAGCTTGATACGCCGGTTCAGAAACGTACGTGCGCCCGGCGCATTTTTTTACGTCGTTTGCGTAAGGCTTTTTCTGGCGTAAAGTTACCCCTGCTATATGAGGCGTACGCAATGTTAAGTATGGACATCGGGACTGCATCAAATTTCCCATCGTTTACGTTATTTGCGTAAAGCGTTCGCGAATAGGGCTTTACCTAAGTTATGTTCACGTCGAAACCAATGAGTATTTGCGGCGTAATTTTGAGCATGCGCACTGGGATACGTCCATGGCTGGCGCATGCACAGTTCGTTAGGCGCGTCATTTACGTGGGGTCACGGATAATTTAAATACAACACGCCCCCTACCTGCCTAATTTGAATTACGCGCACTTACGCCGGAACATTTACGCTACGCCGCCGTAACTTAGGATGCAAGTGGTTTGTGAATACAGCACTTGCCTCTCTAAGTTGCGGCGGCGTAAACAAGATACGCTACGCCCGCACAAAGTTACGCCGGTCTTTCTGAATCCGGCCCTCAGTTCCTAATCCTTTGTGAGGTTTTCTACGTTCAGCCGAGGTGTCCTCGGCCCTTTCCGGGTGTTTCCGAGGCTCTCTGGTGCCCCCCCCTCACCTCTGGCCACATACATTATTGCATGTTATTGATCTCAATGTGGAACGAATTATTTTAGTTTCCATTGACTTCAATGGTAAACTCGCTTTGATATGCAAGTACTTTGGATTACGAGCTTTCTCCTGGAACGGATTATGCTCGTAATCCGAGGTTCCACTGTAGATGTTAGTGTACACACTATGCATTGCAGTAACATGCACACTTTACCACAACACCAATTAACATCTTTTGGCAAGGCACAATGGGGTTACATCTGATGTTTAGGTAGGCCCTCTGTCAGGGACTTACCTCCCAATCTCGCCGAGCCACCATTCAGGTGAGAGAGCAATGTTCCTCTGTAATCCCGCGCCGTCGCGCATCCAGTGCTGGTGCGACGGGAACGTGCGGCGGGAACGCACGAGTCACGTTAATTCGGCTTGGCGCCAAATCCCTTTTAAAAGCTCACTGGTGTTCTCAGCACATCGCTGCCTGATCTGCAGTTTTTGAGTATAACCTGCTTCTGAAACCTGATTGCCTGTTTGAACCTTCTGATCTGGCTTGTTGACCATCCGTACCTCTCCAATCCCTGACCTCGGCTTCCGTTGACTTTGCTCCTCTGATTGATCCACCGCTGCCAGACCCTCCTGCCTGTACTATGACCACGCTCCAGCCTTCTGTACCTGATTACCTGATTAACAGTTGAGACCCGGCTTGTCTGACTCTGCTATCTTCTACTGTGCACTAACCAGCTTACCTTATCAGCTTGTTGCCATTGTAGCTGCATCTCCAGTTTGGGTCGCTGACCCCTTTTCCGCTTCAGTGGTCTCCGTTCCTCTACTCCAGAAGAGTCTACAACCTGCATCAACCACTCGCTACTCCGGCACTCCTACCCCACTGTGCTCCTGAGCCCGCTGTCCCCACTCCAGCAGCTCGCGAGCCAGAGCCGTAAGAGAGGTCCTCTCCTGCAATCAGACTCTGGCGACCAGGTACGTGGTACATAACACCCTCATATTAGATTGTTTTTAAAGATTTAAATTTGATTGTACAGAGATTGCATGATTGCATTTAACTTGCGTGGTAAACCTTTATTGCTTTCTGTACAGATCATGTCTTCCTGAAAGTTGAAGTTATTTTACTAATATCAAAGTTTTCTGTATATGACTCAAAGCAAAATCTCTAGTACATTCTTCTGAACCTCAAGACAAAGGAAACTATGTTCGTCTTTTTTTTGTTTTAAAGGTTAACTTTTTTTTTATTGTTTATAAAAACATAACAAACAAACACTACACAGGTGTATTATCCTAGCGAACATTGCTTCAGTCAAAGTGCAATACAATACTCGGGCATACAGGTAAACATTGTGAAACAGCATACAGAGAATATCTTCACAAAGCACAATCTACCCTAGTCAGGGCCTAGGCACTGGCAGTTCTGGAACCATAGTATCCCTATTAAGAGCTGTACCCTAGGGGGCAGGTGGTATGGTACTCTCTGAGTTAACCCAGGCCCAGGAGTCCCATATTTTGGAGAACTTTTTGGGGCATCCTCTCGCTTTGTATGTTAACTTATATAGTGGTATCGATTGGTTGACAATGGTAAGCCAAAGCTTTATATTTGGTGTGGACTGAGATTTTCAGTGCATGGTAATCGTTTTTTTAGCGTAAAATAGCAATATGCGTATGAAGGATTGTACGTTTTTGGATAAATCTTCATCATCAATGTATCCCAGTACACATCTAAAGGCCACGTACACACGATCAGACAGGTCCGAGGACCAGTTCAATGGTGTGTACGGCCCATCAGACCGTTGTCCGTCAGACCAAAGTTTTAAAACATGCTTTAAAACCTGTCTAATGGACACCTGTCCGTCGGACAGGTTCGATGGTTAGTACACAAAAGAATCGGACCAAAAACCTGCGCATGCTCAGAATCAAGTCGACACATGCTTGGAAGCATTGAACTTCGTTTTTTCATCACGTCGTTGTGTTTTACGTCACCGCGTTCTGGTCTGATCGGATTTTGGTCCGATGGTGTGTACGCACATCAGACCATCAGACAAGTTCAGAGTTGTCTGATGAAAACGGTCCATTTATTAGGAATCTCAGCTACAGAGCTGATGAAAGCAGTAACATCCAACCAGAAGTTCCTTATCGGAGCAAATTCCCACATCAGATGGAAGAATGTACCATCGGCCATTCCACATCGAGTGCATAAAGGAGTGGATAGTCTCTTTAATCTATATAACACATATGGTGTAAAATAGTATCTATACAATAGTTTGGTCTGGATCACCTTGTCCCTTGAGGAAATGACGGAGGTCATCTGCAAGGGAAGAATCTCCCCCCAGACCTCCTCCGTCAACTCAGGTATATCTGCACGCCATCTTTGTTCAATGGTGGTAAGCCTAGTGGTCGTGGAGTGTAGTAGAGTCTTATAGTAAGTCGAAACTATTTTGATGTGGGAGGGGTCAGTCAGTAAGTTTTCCAGTGGGGAAGTTTGCATCTCTATATTTCGTAGTCCGAACTGAGCAGCAGCGGTATGTCGTATCTGCAGATATTGGAAGTAGGCCATGCGTGGGAGTCCAAAGTCTCTCTGGAATTCCGCAAAGGAACAGGCTTGGGTTTCCCCATAGCGGGGCATTGGGAGAATATATAGCTGGGGTACTGGGTGGTAACAGTTTAGAAACTCTAAAGATCCGCAGGGTCATGGCCGGAACAGTAGCCCCTTCCCTCCCCCTAAGTGACAGACGGTGTATTAGGTTCTGGAGAGATTCATATGAGGTGAGGATGGCCGCCTCTAAGGCAGCAGCTGCATTGTTGGCCTCAGGATGAAACCACCAATGGGCATGCGCCAGTTGTGAGGCAATATAGTACGTCTGGAGACAGGGGAGTGCTAGGCCCCCCTCTGAAGTAGGCAGCTGTAAAGTTTGCTTAGCGATTCTTAGAGCCACACCGCCCCTCCACACGAATTTGGTGATTATGGAGTCTATCTCTTTAAATTTTGCTTTGGTTATATATATTGGCGAATTGCTCAGGACGTATAGGAATCGCGGGAGATGGATCATTTTGAAAATATTTATTCACATGACCAATTACAAATGACAGTTGTAGGGAGATCACATGACCTATTACAAAAAAAAAGGGGGATCGCAAAACCCATAGGAATATATTCGATTATTACATGTTATTGCAGTAAACATACAGGATGTGTATGGACAACTAAATTAGTTGTCCATACACATCATGTATGTTTACTGCCATTTTAAATTGCCTAAAATGTGAGTAGCCTGTGCTTTTACTACCTTTTAAATAAATGTTTGAGTTTAGCGGAGAGCTCTTAGATCTGTGATTCCTCTTTTCATGTTTGGGTTTGTATGCACCGCTGACCTTTGAGGATCCGAATTGCTACCCTGCTTCCTGGTCTCCTATGCTGAGATACGTGCTCATTTGATCATCTAGTAAAATAGTGGTCTACATGCGAAGGTGAGAGTACCCATCCTTACTGGTGGAGGGATCACTTTAAGTTTTTGGCTTCTCATCGCCACGTGGTGGAGAATTTTAAGATCTGACTATCTGGATTTCTCTTACATATTTCTGTGGACTTTATTTTGTCAATTTAGTATAATTATTCTTCCTATATATTGTTTGTTTCACACACACATATATATATATATATATATATATATATATATTCATTTGAATATATTCCTATGGGTTTTGCGCTGCACTGTTTTTTTCTTTTATATTTGTCACTTTTGGATTTTGTGAATATCCTGTTTAGTGTTCAGCTGGCATTACCGGTGAATTTAATCTTTAAGGTTTTTCACTTTTTCACTTTATTGCGATTTTTGCTTTATTTATATTAATTGCTCATATTTTGGCGCTGATTGCACCCCCCTCTTTTTTGTATATCGTATCATTTTTTATAATGCCGAAAAGCAACAGAGCAATGTATCCTGGAGCAGGGACCTGTCATGCCTTTTCAGTAACTGCTTTGTCTAAATATTTTTTTTGTCAGAAATGCCAAAGAAATGTTGTATGCTTATGAATCCCTTTCCACCTGCTTTTTAGATGACACAGGTGGGGAGGTGGAGAAAATTATGTTAAACCTGTTAGCTGAGTACTTCTGGTATTAGCTTAACCACTCAGCACTGTAACCTAGCCGCTTGGCTGTGTGCAGCTTCTATGCTACTGGCCTGGAACATGCAATCAACAGTTCAGAGTAAGAGAAAAAGATGGAACTCTTGGCAATCAGAAATCCGTGAAGCCAGGCATTTTCAGCAGAAGAAGAAGAAGAAGAAGACAACAGTGGCCACATTCAGTAGTGTATTTAGCTATTGTGCTGTCCTAGGCCTGACTAAACTCGTGCACCCTCTAATTTAAATATGACCCACCCCTCCCTGTCAAAGCCGCACCCCTTTCTGCCTTTCTGTTTAAGAGCCACCCTGAAATTTTTGAGTGGGGCCTCTCGAAGGGAAGGGAAATCTCTCGAAGGGAAGGGAAATCTCTGCAATGGGACAGGGATGGTTAAAAATAAACCGACAGGGGCTATAACCCTCCCTTACTCTATCCAAAGAAAAAAGTGTTGCCCATAGTTCTACTTTAAGCACAAATTTCTGATAATTTTATGGAGAGGACTAAGAACATGTAACCATGCTAATGGTGCAACAGAAAACATAGCATATAGCACAGTAAGCCGGCGGGGACTCTTTTCGTGCTGCCCCCCTGCAAAGTGCTGCCCGAGGCCTGTGCCTTGTTGGCCTAGGCGGACCAGTTTCAGCAGACATATTCGATCGTGTGTACGCAGCCTAAAAGAAGCATGGAGGCCCCATTTCATGTTAGCTGTCATGTTGGCCTTCTGGGTTTAGTGCATCAATTAATTTACCAAGAACCATTGTGAACAGATGAGGACTTCTGATTTTCCTCTGACTGTCCTGATCTGCTTACTTGATCTGTTTCTCAGAAAGTACTGACAAGTAGTTAACAACTCAGCATACTAGACAAGCAACTAGGATTTTCAGAAGGAGAAAGCCCCATCATTTATTAATAGGTCTATTTTTATGTATATTAAAGCCAAAACATTTCTTTAGCTTGGCTATTAGCCATCATAGGTTCTAACCCCATTCAAGCTTTTATTGTTCAGAATGGAACATCGGACAAAAATCAGGCAGAACAGTTCAAGATGATTTGAATTGTTGATAAAAAAAATTCACATGAAAATAGCCAATGCGTGGGGGAAGTAGCGGTGCCCCCCAAAATATGTTGCCTATATTTATATGACATTTTTTTTGTTACTTTTTTTAATAACAATGAAAATGATCTTGGCCCCTGTTGTCTGGTATTAATCGGATGCTCCTTTCTGTATTTCTATTGTTTGAGCTACTATTAGTATTATATGGGTGCCCATCAAAGAAAGCCTTGCTGTGTGGGAGTTGCACCACCAGAGATATTGAACTTGTATTAAGTTTTCCTTCATCTGACTATACTTGTAAATTAAAGTTTGCAGCACCTTGAGCGTGTTGTCTGAGTCCTCACAAGTGGTATTCACCCTTTCTATTTGTCCTGGTGACCATTAGACATTTGCATTAGTTTTCGTCCGAATGCATTTTCGTCCGAATTTTGGGTATTTTCGTTATCATTTAAAAAAATGAAAACGAACGTGTAGAATCTGAAATCCAAAAGATCCGACATAAGAAAATGCTTTATTTTCTATTTCATTGCTACAAGGCCCTGTACATATGATCAGACCGGTTCGATGAGAATGGTCCAAGGGACCGTTTCCATAGGGTCACCGCTGAAGTGGTCTGATGTGAGTACACATCATCAGTCCAAAATCCGATCGGTTCAGAACGCGGTGACGTAGAACACAATGACGTGCTGAAAAAATGAAGTTCAATGCTTCCAAGCATGCGTCGACTTGATTCTGAGCATGCGTGGGTTTTTGGTCCGATGCTTTTGTGTACTAACCATCGTTTTGGTCCGACGGTCAGGCATCCATCAGACAGATCTTAAAGCAAGTTTTAAAACTTTGGTCCGGAAGGAATCCACAAGGTTTCTGCTTATGCGGATGATATGCTTTTTTCAGTAACTGAGCCTCATATTTCTCTCCCTACTTTGCTGGGTGAGATTGAGAAATATGGCACTCTCTCTAATTTAAAAATTAATCAGACTAAATCTGAGGCCATGAGCATGTCACTATCACCTCTCTCTCGGGACTCCATTCGGGCACATTTTTGTTTTAAATGGAGTCCAATGCTTAGATACTTGGGCACAAATATCCCATCAAAAGAAAAGGACATTTTTAAAATGAATTTTTTACCAATGTATAATCTATTACGAGCCCTACTTGACAAATGGCGACTTGGTTCCCATTCTTGGTTTGGTCGCATTAGTATAATTAAAATGTCCGTTCTTCCGAAAATTTTGTATTTACTTCAGGCGCTACCAATTAGGATTCCAGTGACTTTTTTGCGTCAGATACATAGTTTATTTATGAATTTTATCTGGGTCGGGAAATGTCCTAGGATTAAAAGAGATCTGTTGACTATGCCTAAGAATCTTGGTGGAATGGGGGTCCCAGATATATTTAAGTATTATTATGCAGTACAGTACATCTATCTAGATTAGTGGACTGGTGTAGACATACTAGATCTAAGAGGTGGGTTAATATAGAACAGCAGTTAAGTACAGTTCCTTTAGGTAGAGCACCTTGGTGCTATACAGTATTACCGGCTCCTCTTAAAAATCACCCGATAATTGGCACAACACTAAAAATTACTGCACGTATATGTCAAAACGGGAACTTTTCTACAGCGCGATCACCCTTGTTTCCCATATTGGGGAACCCAAGTTTTAGCCCGGGTAATGAAAGAGGATCTTTTCAGTTATTAATAGAGAAAGGAGTATATCAGGCCTCACATTTTATTATATCAGAAAACTGGCCATCGATTAAAACATTGATACAAATAGGAGGTACTTTTGAAGTCAATATCTGGCAGGCGTTGCAATTAAGTCACTTTTTTAGATCATTAGGCCCGGGAAGTAATTTTCATCGTCAGTTAACAATCTTTGAGTCGTACTGTAATGATTTAGAACCACTAGCCCGAGGGATCTCTAAAATGTATGGACTATTAAATAAACTTAGGGAGAATCAGGAGATACCAGGCCTTAACAAATGGGAGAAGGACCTAGATAGGACCTTCTCTGCATTACAACGTAAACAGATTATCTTTTTAACTCTAAACTCTTCAATCTGTACACGAACTCAAGAATTAAACTATAAAATCTTAATGCAGTGGTACCATACTCCAGTACGACTCAAAAAATTCTGCAATGAAAATTCTGACAGATGTTGGAGATGTGGAGAAGAAAGCGGGACATTGATTCATATATTTTGGTTTTGTAAAAAAATAAGAGTTTATTGGTTGTCAATTATGAGAATTTTGCAAAAAATTTCTGAGTTAAAAATACCCAATGATCCCGCTTTTTTCCTACTTCACCTATCCGAGATCCCAGTTCAGACTTATCGGAACTCAGTACTCTGCCATTTGGTGAATGCAGCTAAAGCAGGTATACCCCTACGGTGGAGGGATACTACGTCACCAACAGTTTTAGAGTGGATAAATAGAGTTAGAGATATAGAAGCTATGGAAGACCTAGTTCTCTCAGCTAAGGGTAAAAATAAACAATACAAAGAAACGTGGAAGAGCTGGAATTTATTTAAAAATTCAGACGAGGGGAAAAGATTAATGACTGAACCTGATTAATGAAAAATCGGATACACGCAGGGAATTATAATGTAAAATATAATTTGAAGGATAAACTGACTTTCCTGTTATGATTTGTGGTTTAAGGGAGGGAGAGGATGGGGTCTCCCTTCTCTCTCCCCCTTTTTTTTTTCTTTTTTTTCTTTTATTCATTTTTTTTTCTTCTCTCTTCTTTTGGGGGGGGGGGGGGAGCAGGAAAAGGGCGGATGCATCACTTGTCTCTCTGTGAGAGAAAGTGAGGATTAAGAAAAGGGTTAGAGTGGGAAGATTTAGTGAGGGAGTATATGGGAGGGTCCAGAGCGAATATGTATGTATTTTTTTTGTCAAGAGGATTGTATTCATGTTTGTTTTTGGCAGTGTATTTGCCCTGTGCCTTTCCATACGCTGTTATATGTAAAGAAAATAAAAAAACAAATAAACATATAAAGTACAAAAAAAATAAAAAATAAAAATAAAACTTTGGTCCGATGGACAACGGTCTGATGGGCCGTACACACGATCAATTTGGTCCGATGAAACTGGCCTTAAGTCCAGTTTCATTGGACTGGTCTGATCGTGTGTACGCGGCCCAACAGTTCCATATGGATAGAAGATTCAACATGACGCTGACAATAGCGATCTGTGTCTATCGAACCTGTGATCGAATGGGCCTAACCCTAACTCTATTTGTCCAAGATTATTCTACATAGAGAGGAAAGATTCGACATTATAGAGACAGTGTTGGGGAAGACCATTCGACATGAACGACGAAGATTCGACGAAGCAGCAAAAAACATACAAACTTGAATCTGTCATTGAAGGCTTATGGGGGTCTATCGAAAGTTCTAAGAAGAATCGACAATCAGCTAAACTGTACGACACCGCAAATCGTACATTTCCGGTCAAATGCTCAGTCCATAGGCTATAGAAGAATTTGAATGTTAATAAACATTTATTTTTCGGACGAAAACAAAATTCGGAAACAAAATGTTTCAGTGCGGACATGTCTAGTGACCATTATTACAAGGACTGAAAGTAATGGACAATAAACATTTGAGTTGTCGCTAGAACAGAATTACTGGGGAAAATCTTCCACAATGGACACCTGTTCCAGGGGCAACTGTCCAAGAGGGTATTTCCCTTCTTTTGGGGAGATTTTTTTTCACTCTTTTCTTTGTCTATAGGACAAAATATAAAGAGAAATATCTGCAATATTCAAATATATTACAACTCCATGAATTTCAAATTAAAACTGATATTAATGAAAGGGAGTTCAATCCCCCTCTGGCTACTTATACTGTATATTTGCCCTTGAGTTGACAGCTCTACCCATCTGCCATCGCCAACAGAGAAGCCTCAATCCAAGCAGATCCTCTGACTAGGTTTGTAAAGGGGTTGTAAAGGAGAAAGGTTCATGTGATGGAGACTTGACACCCTGACTGGGTACAGGATCTACACCAGAGAGCTGCTTCCTTGCCGCTGGAACACATGAACAAAGGATTATACCTTGGACTTGCACCCAAAAACTAGGCGACACTAGTTTGGTGCAAACAGGAACATCTTTTATTGAAAACTCACACAGAATTTATACCACACAAAATCAGATATGAGCTTGATCGTATTATCCTAAACAATGCCCACCCCAGACAACCCGGCACCTACATAGGAGTACATGAAATAGAGACATCTATACAGTACACTATCGGTCATTTAGTGGTGATCCTGAGGTAGCAGCAGCAATCTGAGGCCTCGTACACACGCGGAGACATGTCCGATGAAAACGGTCCGCGGACTGTTTTCATCGGACATGTCTCCTGCCGGATTTTGGTCCGGCAGTGTGTACACACCATCGGATGAAAATCCCCTCGGACAGAGAACACCGTGACGTGGCGGTGACTTTGACGCCGCCACATCACCAAACCAGGAAGTAAAATACTTCCACGCATGCGTCGAATACATTCGGCGCATGCAGGGGATTTCGGTCCACTGGTTAGTCGTACTAACTAGCGGACATGTCCGACGGACAGGTTTCCAGCAGACAAGTTTTAAATCATGCTTTAAAACTTTTGTCCGCTGGAAACCTGTCCACTAGGCCGTACACACGATCGAATCTGTCCGCTGAAACTGGTCTGCGGACCAGTTTCAGCAGATATGTTCGATCGTGTGTACGCGGCCTGAGGGTACAATTCGATAGCTCCAAGCCCCATGATGATACAGTCCAAAAAGCAACGTCTGCCTAGGTCAGGGGTGAGAGCGACAGTTGGTTAAAAGGTACCTGTGAGCAGTCTCTACGGTAGCGGGGTGAGAGTTTCACAGCAGCAGAAACGAATTCCTGGTAAGATGGTGTGGTGCAAACTTCAAAACACAGGAAATTTAACAAATACCAGGTCGATGTGGACAGAAAAGGTCCCTACAGCCAGTGTCAGTGACAACCCTGGGGAAAAGGTTCCTTGTAACCCCAAAAGGGGGGTCTCCTTAGTCCTGGGTCCATAGTCCTTGGGAAGGAGGCTGGCCCCAGGCCCCTCGAGGAACTCAAATCACGGTGGTTTCCGTGACAGATCATGTATTGTAGACCATATCTATGGCATATATTTTGTTTATCCATAACTCTAAAGCACTGTACACATGATCGGTTTCTCTGATGAAAACAGACTGTTTTCATGGGACAAACCGATCGTGTGTGGGCCCCATTGGTTTGTTTTCCATCAGTGAAAAAAATAGAACATGTTTTAAATCTTTCCTATGGATAAAAAAACGATTGTCTGTGTGGAAGTTCATCGGTCAAAAATGAACGCATGCTCAGAATCAAGTTGACGCATGCTCGGAAGCATTAAACTTCATTTTTCTCAGCACGTCGTAGTGTTTTACGTCACCGCGTTTTGGCACGGTCGATTTTTGACTGATGGTATGTAAGCAAGACTGATGAAAGGCAGCTTCATCAGATATCCGACAAAAAAATCCATCGGATTAGATTCCATCAGATATCCGATCGTGTGTACGAGGCTTTATTGACAAAACCCTGTTTTTTTAGTAAATAAGGTGAGGCTGTGTTCACCCTGAATATTCAATCATGTGCTAGAGAGATTCAAAAACAGAGTTTTTTTTGCACAAGAGTCACGGTCACAAAGAATTTTTGAGCAGATTCTCCTAAAATAGTTTTTACACAACAATGCTGAACAATTTTATACTCCAGTCTCTCAGTTAATGACAGCTTGATAGAAATTGTCCAGCAGCAAGACCATTTTCCATCAGCACAGCAAATTACTGGCCCATAGATGTCAGGGGGATTTTCCTCCAAGTTCAAGTTTACTGAACCCTTGCTAAACTAAACCCATTACTACTCAGACCAAAAACTCCCTGCTGTCACACAGACAGCAACAGTATGGAGAAGCCTGCAGTCTTGGGGATAGGTATTTGAGCTGCCACTGGGGCTCTTAAAGTATTTATGAATTATGACATCCTCAATTGAAATAACTGTTTTTCAAGAGAGTTGGCCTTTACTTGTAAACTCCAGACACCCCCTGTTACCAGCTCATATTCATTCTAGCCCTGGAACCTCAGATAAGATCCCCTACATTCTCCTCAGTATTTTCCTAGTTCACCCCAACCTGTGTTAATGGTGTGGCTCTTCATCCACAGACATATTACACATTTTTGGCCATGCCCCAAGCTTACACACTTATAGGGCCAGGTCTGAAACATGCAAAAATGCAATGGAGGAGATTTACTAAAACTGGTGCACACAGAATCTGGTAAAGCTATGCATAGTAACCAATCAGTTTCCAGGAAAGCAGTCTGAGCCTGAATCCATGTGCAATGAAACCAGCGAACCCAACTTACCATACAAATAATTGGTTTAGCAGAATAAATGTCACTAAACACATGGGGGAGCTCACAGATTCCCCAAAAGTGAATGTAAACCCGATTCATGAAATTTGAGCTGGGCACATATTTCTGTAGGCCCGGATTCACGTAGCACTTACTTTGACGTATCTCGATATACGCCGCGTAAGTGTCAAGATGCGCCATCGTATTTATGCGCCGTAATCACCTAACTAAGATACGCCTAAAATCCGGCTTCAGTCCACCGACGTAAGTTGCCTACGCCGGCGTATCTTGGGCGCATAATTACGCTGGACGCCCCATTGCAAATATGCAAATGAGGGATATACGTCGATTCACAAACGTAGATGCGACCGGCGGAAAAGATATGCGGTTTGCGTAAGGCTTAAGTCCGGCATAAAGTTATTCCACATATAGGAGGTGCAACCCATTCAAAGGTATGGACCAGGGAACAGCCGTCATATTTTACGTTGTTTACGTAGTACTACGTGAATAGGGTTGGGCGTAGGTTACGTTCACGTCGTAGACAGTGTATTGACGTATCTTAGGCAGCTATTTCGACATGACTGTGAGCATGTGCACTGGGATGCGTCCAAGAGACGACGCATTCGCAGTTTGTTTTTTTGAAGCTCAGCCCATCATTTGCATGGGGTGACGTTTCATTAATATATCACGCCCACTTCCAGCCCACTTCCACCTACTTTGATTTACGTTGGCTTACGCCGACAACTATACGCTACACCGGCGCAACGTTGAGCGCACATTCTTTGTGAGTAGCATGCTTGCCTCTCAATGTTGCACCGGCGTAGCTTAAAGAAGATACGCTGCACCCACACAAAGATGCGCCGTTGGCTGTGAATCCGGGCCGTAGTGTTTTCTTATCTCTCTCCAAAGCACTATGTCCCATAGTTGTCTCTTGCTCCATATCTCTGTTATTAGCCTGATAACTTCTCACACGTTCTCCGAGATGGGAGATAAAAGTGTGCGTTGGGGGAGGTTGCTATAAATAGATCAGCAGTCAGCTTGCCATCTAAGAGCAGACCCCTGCACATTCCTTTCTTGCTTTGCCTATGAGGAGAGGAATTGTGTGCTTTCCTCCAATCAGCTGTATGACAATAATCCACTTCCAGTGCTAACCAGGAAGAGAAAAACTTTAACATGAAGAGCACTTTCTAAAGGATATATACAAATGAAGACAGCAGATATACATGTAAAACTTATATAGGGAGATTTGTTTCATCTCTGTGTATCATCTGAGGCTGTTCACTTCACTGGGCATGTGTGATTGTTTACATCCACTTTAAGGGTGCTGGTGGAAGGTTCTGTACCACATGATTTTCTCAGCTAGGGTTTACCACTGTGGAGGAATAGAGACTACACTGATACAGTACTTTGGAAGAAGTCCAAAAACTCTTTTGTGCATGACTCCCATGATTTCTAGTGTTCATATCCAAGTCACCTGACCAACTCCCCAACAACCTATTTATTCACCACATTTCCTAACCACCCTATTTCTCCTTTTATTGTTTGCCCACCCCTGTGCCCCTTTCCCCAGTCCCTCTATTGCCCTTTCCCTGGAGTACCCAGGGTGCTGTGCTTGCTTTATGTTATATCTCATAATTTTGGGATTTCCTCACACTGATGCTAACTTACCATTACCCAACCAACCATTCTACCATTGCTCTATCCACACCCACCCTCCCTAAAAAAAACTTGGTCCAGGTGTAGCATCACATGCCATGGCCCAATAAAAAAAAATGTGGTTGTCTGTAGATATTACTGTTCTTTATCTTGTTTTGCAGTGGCGGCCCGCCCATAGGGACGCACGGGCGCCGCCCCCCCTCCCGCAGACACAAAAAAAAAAAAACGGGCCCTTTAAGAATTTTTATTCGGCTAAAATGTAATTTTGACATTTTAGCCGAAGTTCTGGCGGCCGTCTATAGAGGGCGCTGCAGCACCACCCCCTCTCGCAAATAACATACGTTCAATGCAATGCATTGAACGTGTGTTATTGTTGCCAGCTGCCTGATCTATTCATATAACCGGACATGGGTCGCCGGTTACCTGAATAGCGGCAGCTGGTTGGCTGAGGGGAACTGCCTATCAAAGCCAGCAGCTCTGATAGGCTTTTCCAGTACCGCCCTCCGGCTCTCAGAAGTCTATACTCGGAGCACAGGCAACCTGCGTTCCTTGCATAAGACTGACGGCCGTTTCAGCCAATCAGGTTCCCGGATTCTGGTTATCAGGAACCTGATTGGCTGAAGATTCTCCACGGCGGCAGAAGACATCGAGGGAGGACATGGAAGCGTCAGGTAAGTGTTTTTTTTTTACAGGGAAAGGGGCATCATGGGGCACAGTGGCATCATGGGGCACAGTGGCATCATGGGGCACAGTGGCATCATGGGGCACAGTGGTGACAAAGGGCACAGAGGCGACAATGAGCACAGTGGCATGGGGCACAGTGTTGACAATTAAAGGGCACAGTGGTGACAATTGATGGCACAGTGACTGCATATGATGGCATGGCACAGTGGTGACAATTGATGGCACAGTGAGTGCATTTGATGGCATGGCACAGTGGTGACAAATGATGGGCACAGTAGCTGCACATGATGGCATGGCACAGTGGTGACACTTGATGGCACAGTGACTGCATTTGATGACATGGCACAGTGGTGACAATTGATGGGCACAGTAGCTGCGTTTTATGGCATGGCACAGTGGTGACAATTGATGGCACAGTGGTGGCGTTTGATGGTATGGCACAGTGGTGACAATTGATGGCACAGTGACTGCATATGATGGCATGGCACAGTGGTGACAATTGATGGCACAGTGACTGCATTTGATGGCATGGCACAGTGGTGACAATTGATGGCACAGTGACTGCATTTGATGGCATGGCACAGTGGTGACAATTGATGGGCACAGTAGCTGTGTTTGATGGCATGGCACAGTGGTGACAATTGATGGCACAGTGGTGGCGTTTGATGGCATGGCACAGTGGTAAAAATTGATGGCACAGTGACTGCATATGATGGCATGGCACAGTGGTGACACTTGATGGCACAGTGACTGCATTTGATGGCATGGCACAGTGGTGACAATTGATGGCACAGTAGCTGTGTTTGATGGCATGGCACAGTGGTGACAATTGATGGCACAGTGGTGGCGTTTGATGGCATGGCACAGTGGTGACAATTGATGGCACAGTGACTGCATATGATGGCATGGAACAGTGGTGACAATTGATGGCACAGTGACTGCATTTCATGGCATGGCACAGTGGTGACAATTGATGGCACAGTGACTGCGTTTGATGGCATGGCACAGTGGTGACAATTGATGGCACAGTGGCTGCATTTGGTGGCATGGCACAGTGGTGACAATTGATGGCACAGTTGCTGTGTTGCATCATGGCACAGTGGCTGCATTTGATGGCATGGCACAGTGGTGACAATTGATGGCACAGTGGCTGCATTTGGTGGCATGGCACAGTGGTGACAATTGATGGCACAGTTTCTGTGTTTGATGGCATGGCACAGTGGTGACAATTGATGGCACAGTGGCTGCATTTGGTGGCATGGCACAGTGGTGACAATTGATGGCACAGTTTCTGTGTTTGATGGCATGGCACAGTGATGACAATTGATGGCACAGTGGCTGCATTTGGTGGCAAGGCACAGTGGCTGCATGTGATGGGCACAGTGAGGCTGCAATATTTTTTTTTCCGTTTGCGCCCCCCCAAAAATTTTGAGCACCAGCCGCCACTGTTGTTTTGTCATGTGGAATCCTTTTATCCTTAGGGAAGCATTTTGTTAATTTAAGTTTTTCCATAAGACATGAGCTGTGACCGATCTGAGGTGTACCTTCTTGATGTCTTCCTTTCTTAAAGGAATTTTTTTTTTTTTTTTTGCTAAAATGACTATTTACATGGTATAGAGACATAAAAGTTAACTGATTCCTTTTAAAAATTATTAAAAACAGATAAAAGTCAATCATATAATGTGCCTGCAGTTTAGTTTAGTTTAAAAAAAATGGTTTCATGTTTCTGTGAAGTAAAGAGACACAGGGCCAGATTCTCAGCAGCGCTACGACGGAGTATCTCAGTTACCTCGGCGTATCAGTCATACGCCGGCATAACTCAGAATCTGCGCCGGTGTATCTTGTTTTCTGTATTCAGAAAACAAGATACGCCGGGTTGCAGCTAAGCTACGAGCGGCGTAATTGTATTATGCCATTGTATCTTAACTGCAATTTTAAAATGGCCGCTAGGGGCGTTACCGCTGATTTACACCAAGAATATGTAAATCAGTAGTGTTGAGCAGAATATGCCATATTCGATTTCGCGATATATCTCGAATATATAGTCGAATATTCGAGATATATTCGCTAAATACGAATATTCGTGATATTTTTTGGAAATGAAATTATTGCGAATTTTCGCTATTGCGAATGCGAATGCGAATTGCGAATTGCGAATGCGAAATTTCGAGAAATGCGGAATGGAGCACTCTGATTGGCTCAGAATATTCGTGATATATTACAATATAAAATTGCGAATATTCGAGAAATGCGGAAGGAGCACTCTGATTGGCTCAGAATATTCGTGATATATTACAATACACAATAATTGCGAATATTCGAGAAATGCGGAAGGAGCACTCTGATTGGCTCAGAATATTCGTGATATATTACAATACACAATAATTGCGAATATTCGAGAAATGCGGAAGGAGCACTCTGATTGGCTCAGAATATTCGTGATATATTACAATACAAAATAATTGCGAATATTCGAGAAATGCGGAAGGAGCACTCTGATTGGCTCAGAATATTCGTGATATATTACAATACACAATAATTGCGAATATTCGAGAAATGCGGAAGGAGCACTCTGATTGGCTCAGAATATTCGTGATATATTACAATATAAAATAATTGCGAATATTCGAGAAATGCGGAATGGAGCACTCTGATTGACTCAGAATATTCGTGATATATTACAATATAAAATAATTGCGAATATTCGAGAAATGCGGAATGGAGCACTCTGATTGGCTCAGAATATTCGTGATATATTACAATACAAAATAATTGCGAAATTTCGAGAAATGCGGAATGGAGCACTCTGATTGGCTCAGAATATTCGTGATATATTACAATATAAAATAATCGCGCGATATCACTATTGCCGAATAATCGCATTGCGATTTTTCGGCAATATAAAATGAGCGCTGCAGCTACTCGGCCCAAGGTCTCTAATCATACCAGCAATGCTTTTAGACGTCGATGGGGATCTCTAGGATGTGATCTGATCTAAAAAAAAATTGAAAAAATTTGAATATTCGAAATAGCGAATATTCACCGCGATATTCGTGTTATTCGCGAATACTCGAATATGCAATATTCGTAGCGAATATTCGCAATGCGAATATTCGTGAGCAACACTATAAATCAGCAAGATACGCCAATTCCCGAACATACGCCCGCCCGACGCAGTGACTTTACGCCGTTTCCGTAAGGGGTTTCCCGGCGTAAAGATAAAGCACCAAAAAGCAGGCGCATCCTATGTTAAAAAGTGAAAAAAATTGTAAATTCTGCGCCAATAGATTAATGAAGCTACCTAGAGCTTATATACAGAAAAATTCATAAAATTTATTTTATTTGTCCGTGGAATAAAAAAATATTAAAAAAATATTATTAAGCTACTCCTCGGTGGTGCAGTAAATTACTGCAAATAGTGAAAAAGAACAGATATAGAGGACGCTAGTGGATAGACTCAGTATAACACCTGTCTGTAATTAGTGTGCAACATAAACTAGGTAGGTGAGTGATTATAAATAACACAAATGCATAACAAAATCTATAATTGAATAACATGTGATAGTCTTGAACAGATCAGATCATCTGCCCAGGTGAATAAAAACACAATTGCAAAAAAAGGTCACCAGTGACGTACCTTTGTACGAAACATATGCCGGCGGCGACATCTGGCTCCCTCTACTCGCAATAGACCACCTAGCGCCTCCAAACTTTGGCATCCAGCCGTTTTGGTGAGATCCCCGAACGGAGAGTATCCGCTACGCTAGTCCCAGTGCCAGGCAGGCACCTGCCATAGTAAGAGGCCATTTGGCTGTACATGCGATTTTATTTATTTTAAATAAAGGTAATATACTATGATTTTTTTCCGTATTTGTTTCTGCCATTCTGTGAGCAATACGGTCGCACCTATGGTCCCATCGTGATCCAGCTACGCCCCCAGTGTGAACAGGCACTCATCCTATCCTGCTTTTCTGACCTACTTTTAACTAAGAGGTCTCGCCGTCTGGTAAGAGCATAGCATCTCCTTAACACTTTGGGTGGAGCACATAATGCAGTGGTGAAGGAATCAGACGCATCCACGAATCAACTTCATATCATTCAGTCACTTTTGTGGCTTATATGGGACTTTGCACAACTAGATATCTTTGCACTGTGAATATATTATTGCACATTATCCTCACTAAGAATAATTAATCTTTTTCTTCACTGGTGACCTTTTTTTGCAATTGTGTTTTTATTCACCTGGGCAGATGATCTGTCCAAGACTATCACATGTTATTCAATTATAGATTTTGTTATGCATTTGTGTTGTTTATAATCACTCACCTACCTAGTTTATGTTGCACACTAATTACAGACAGGTGTTATACTGAGTCTATCCACTAGCGCCCTCTATATCTTTTCTTTTTCTGCATCCTATGTTAAGTAGGTCGTGACCGCGTCGAATTTGAAAATGTTTACGTCGTTTGGGTAACTCGTCCGTGAATGGGGATTGACGTCATTGACGTTAATGTCGATAACATCGTCATAATTTGGAGCATGCACACTGGGATACATTGACGGCAGGCGCATGCGCATGCGCAGTACGTTCGGCACGGGATCGCGAATATTTTAAATAATACACGCCCCCTACCCGCCAAATTTGAATTACGCCGGCCCATTTACGCTACGCGTAAAGTTTACGCTACGCGTAAAGTTGCGGCGGCGTAACGTAATTGAGAAACATTATGCCGGCAAAAAGAACAGCTCGCCATCCTGAATCTGGCCCATAGTAATCACACCTCTTTGATCATGGACCACAGTGAAAAGCTAGCATAAGTTTTTTTTTTTTATAAGGAGCCAGACCAGCAGGAAGTGTGGAGATCAGAGAAGTATTACAGCTACTTCAAAGCAAAAACGAACAATGAGGACATGAAACCAGGACTGCAGTAAGGTAAAGGAAGCTATTCAGCTAAAAAGAAAATTCCTTTAGTGACCCTTTAAGTACTGAAATACAATAAGAAAATACCAGGAAAAGGCATTAGTTAAAAACAAATAAAGCATTCAGAGGATATGAAGCTTTGCCATTTGTACTATATAGGGGAAGTAGCAGTGACATCAGGATGATTGAAGGAGCTGATTATTGTTTATATAGCATTTTGCATCTCTCCACAATTGAACTGCAGCATTGGCAAAGTTTACACTAGATTCTGAAAGGCAAACAGGGACATACAGTATCTCATAAAAGTGAGTACACCCCTCATATTTTTGTAAATATTTTATTGTATCTTTTCATGTGACAACACTGAAGAAATTACACGTTGCTACAATGTAACGTAGTGAGTGTACAGCTTGTATAACAGTGTAAGGGCCCTTTCACACGTCCGTTCAGTTCGTCCGTTTTTTTTGGACGTCCGTTAACGGACCTCAATGCTTTCCTATGGGTTAGCGTCCGTTAGCGGATGAGCATCCGCTAAACGTCCGTTAACATCCGTCTGCGGTAAGCTCCGTTTTTTTTGGACGGAAGAAAACCCTATTTTTCTTCCATCAAAAAAAACGGAACGGACGAAAAACAGATGAAAAACTGATCAACTGAAGGGGAAAAAACTGAAGGGGAAAACTGAACGGACGTGTGAAAGAGCCCTAAATTTGCTGTCCCCTCAAAATAACTCAACACACAGCCATTAATGTCTAAACCACTGGCAACAAAAATGTCCAAATTGGGCCCAATTAGTAATTTTACCTCCCCGGTGTCATGTGACTCATTAGTGTTGGCCTGAGGTGTGAATGGGGGGCAGGTGTACTAAATTTGGTGTTATCTCTCTCACTCTCTCATACAGGCCACTGGAAGTTCACAATGGAAAATAAGTCTCTGAGAGTCTGAAAAGACGAATTGTTGCTCTACATAAAGATGGCCTAGGCTATAAGAAGATTTCCAAGACCCTGAAACTCAGCTGCAGCACAGTGGACATGACCATACAGCAGTTTAACAGGACAGGTTCCACTCAGATCAGGCCTTGCCATGGTTGACCCAAGAAGTGCATGTGCTCAGCGTCATATCCAGGGGGTTTGTGTTTTGGGGAAATAGGCATATGAGTGCTGCCAGCATTGCTGCAGTGGTTGAAAGGGTGAAGGGTCAGCCTGTCAATGCCCAGATCATACACCGCACAGTGCATCAAATTGGCGTGCATGGATGTCATGCCAGAAGGAAGCCTCTTCTAAAGATGATGCACAAGAAAGCCAGCAAACAGTTTGCTGAAGACAATTAGACTAAGGACATGGATTATTAGAACCATGTCCTATGGTCTAATGAGACCAAGATAAACTTATTTGGTTCATATGGTGTCAAGCGTGTGTGCCGGCAATAAAGGGGAGGAGTACAAAGACAAGTGTGTCTTTCCTACAGTCAACCACAGTGGTGGGAGTGTCATGGTCTGTGGCTGCATGAGTGCTGCCGGCATTGGGGAGCTACAGTTCATTGAGGGAACCATGAATTCCAATATGTACTGTGACATACTGAAGCAGAGCATGCTCTCCTCTTTTTGGAGACTGGGCCACAGGGAAGTATTCCAACATGATAACAACCCTAAACACACCTCCAAGACAACCACTGCTTAGCCAAAGAAGCTGAGGGTAAAGGCGATGGACTTGCCAAGCATGTCTCCATACCTTAACCCTATTGAGCATCTGTGGGGCATCCTCAAGCGGAAGCTGTAGGAGCGCAAGGTCTCTTACATTCACCAGCTTCTTGATGTTGTCATGGAGGAGTGAAAGAGGCAAAAGAGGCAACCTGTGAAGCTCTGGTGAACTCCATGCCCAATAGGGTTAAGGCAGTTCTCTAAAATAATGGTGGCCAAACAAAATATTGACACTTTAGGCCCAATTTGGACATTTTCACTTAGGGATATACTCACTTTTGTTGCAAGTGGTTTAGACATTAATAGCTGTTTGTTGAGTTATTTTGAGGGGTACAGCAAATGTTAAACTATTATACATGCTGTACACTTACTAATTTGCATTTTAGCAAGTGTAATTTCTTTAGTGTTTTTACATGAAAATCTAGCACCCTCTACATAGGTAGGTGCTAGATTTGTTTTTGTTTTTGTGTGAGTATAGGCACATTTAGGCAGGCCTGTTTGTCTTGGTTTGAGCTGGGAGTGGGCTCAGAGTTAGCAGTTGGTGACTCACAGGCAGTGTCACTGAGACCTCCTTCCTCCTTCTAGAGGATTCTAGAAGGAGAGGAGGAGGAGAGGAGAGGTGGATCTGCCTGGGGTGTTCTAAGGAGCCCTGACCAATCCCCAACCTGGATTGGCAGGGGGCAGGCCTCTTTAAATATCTAGACTGAGCCCAGCTGGGGAGGAGTTGTCGGGTAGAATAACTGTAGATGGAGTACTGTCTGGACCTTTGAGGGAGCTTCTAAGTCTGGGGGGTGACCTTGGGCCTGGGCTTGGGTGCAGGATGGAGCCTTTCAAGAAAGCATGAAGGTTCTGAATAGGAAACACATGAGGAGCAAGAGAGGACAGCAGGAGCTAGTACTGCCTGGCAAGTCTTCAGGAGAGAACCACTGATTGCAGCCAGGAGGGCTGGTGAGTGACATGTGCAGTCAGGAGGACTGAGGAGGCATGTCTGAGAGGACTAGGAGCATGCAGTCAGAGATGGGTGCAGAACTAGTAGTGAAGACTGCAATGTCATAGGCAGTGGAGTCAGACAGCTGCAGCCAGGAGGGCTGGCAGGGCCTGAAGAGGGCTGTCTGGGAGCAGTAGTCCACCAGCAGGACAACTAGCACTAAAGACTTTCTATTTCTGCTACACTATAGGGGCCCCCGGTCCCTGCCTGCAAAAGGCAGTTGCTAAGGTCTGGCAGAGCCAGTGTCAGGCCTAACCTTACATGTGCTAGCTGTTCCTGACAAGCCAGAGTTGTGCAGGAGGAAAAGAGAGACAGCAATAGTCTGCAAGCAAGAGCTGTGCAGGAGGAGACTGAAGTGGTAACTTGTACAGAGAAGTGTATATAGTTGTCCCAATTGATTAATATACAATCTACCAACTAAATGATATACAATTCACCGGGCACCCCATATTCCCCTGACTCCATCTAAGTAAAATTCCCAAATAACAAAAACAAGCACATGGACTGTTTTCTGCCTGAGAGTGACAGGTGGGCAGGGTGACAGGTGGGCCACTACACTCAGCGGCTCCTACGGAGGGCACCGCTACAAAAAGATATAATACAATATTTACAAAAATGCGAGGGATGTACTCACATTTGTGAAATACTGTATATATCCATGTGTCATGTATGTTGTGATGTTTGGTGCACACGCCACATACATGGAATATTACTGGGGGGAATACAAAGTTTTAAATAATTCATACCTTCTGCAGGTGATAGCCCACATATGCAGCTAAATAGTGATTTCCCTGTTTTTGTTTGTCGTATATGGTACATAGACCTATATAATATAGGAATAGAGTGTTCCTGTCTGAGCTTTTGTATTGTACAGAAGGAAGAAGCTTAAAGGGGTTGTAAAGCTTCACGTTTTTTCACCTTAATGCATCCTATGGCCTAGACAGCCATGGAGGGACCCCAGAAGACCAAGATCAGGGCCACTCTGTGCAAAATGAACTGCACAGTGGAGGTAAGTATGGTATGTTTGGTATTTAAAATAAATAAATAAATCTTACAACCCCTTTAAAAATGACATACAACATCTAGGTCATTTCCCAAAATTGCTAAGAAGCAGCACACCAGGTTTTACAGGTAAGGAGAGCCACTGGGTTACTACTACTTACTACTTCCCTTGACCTCACCTCATGGCTAAGACAGTACAGTGTTGTACTGGTCCAAAGATAAAAGTATAGAGCTTAGCCCATATGTAGTAGAAAAGCATGTTGGAAAAAAAGACTTTTCAAATGTCTACTGAATAATAAATGATTAGTTCCTCTGTGTAAAGCAAGTGTTAGATCCTTATTTAAAACTAAAACTATATGAATCTATTTGTACAGCTTGAGGTGCACGTCTACGATATATGGGGTGGACAAACGGATGGTGCTACCTGTGATACAACATTAATTATGCTTCCATTCTGGCCTCTTTCTCACTCCTATTTACCAGGGCAGTTCAGGATTTTCCAAAATCTTTTTTTTTTCCCTTGTCAAAAATATTTTATTGAAAGGCATAATACACATTACCGGGAATACATTAAATACATCGAAAATAGAGAAGCTCAAATATTCTTATTCCAATATGTAAATATACAAAGTAAATATTTGTGGAACAAGTATGGCATACTATTTAGTCACTAATGACATTAAGATTATTAAGTTTAGAGGTTATATGTAGTTATTAGTAACAACTGACATATATATTGTCCTCTGTGAAGCAAAGAGTTATAAACACTACAAAGGGAGCTTCAAAATCATAATAGTAAAATAGAAAATAACAGAGAAAAATTAAAAAAAAATATTAAAGTGGAGGTTCACCTAAAAATAAATTTTTAACATTGCATTTATGCGCTTTATCACAATTAGAATTGGCTGTTTTTTTTTTAAAAATACGTCCCGTACATACCGTTTTCCATATGTATCCTCACCACCGCTTCCGGGTATGATCGTCGAGGCTGGGTTTTCCTAATTGATTGACAGGCATTCGACCGACGCATACAGCGCGTCACGAGATGCCGAAAAAAACCGAACGGCTATATACGGCGCCTGCGCACTGACGTTCGGCTTCTTTCGGCATCTCGTGCGTCGGTCGGATGCCTGTCAATCAATTAGGAACGCCCAACCCCGACCATCATACCCGGAATGAGAAAGAAAGTTTACCGCTCAGAGGTCCCAGGGAACTGCAAAGTGGAGTCCAAACACCTGGGTGCAGGCACTGCAATAATATTCAAAAATGTGTAGAGAAAAACCGGGACGGTCGCACTCCAAAAAATGGTTCCTTTTAATAAAACTGGTCACAACATGAACATATCACAGCAAAAAATCAGGAGAAAAGCTGACGCGTTTCACACTATCATACAGCGCTTATTTAATAAGCACCATTTTTTTGGGGTGCGGCCGTCCCGGTTTTTCTCTACACATTTTTGCATCATACCCGGAAGCCGCGGTGAGAATACATATGGAAAACGGTATGTACGTATTTTTAGAAAAAACAGCCAATTCTAATTGTGATAAAGCTCATAAATGCAATGTTAAAAATGTATTTTTAGGTGAACCTCCACTTTAATAACGATAACTATAAGAACATAAAATGGAGAAAAAAGAGAGTACTGGAACCATAAGTGGGGTCCGCGTGGTCGAGCCAAGAGCCACCGCTCCAATCCAAGAGATGTTGAACAATGGCATATAAAACACACTGACTCAGCTACCATGGCAGTAGTACTCTATTGTCCAAGGTTGGCATAATATATGCAATCCAGGGCTGCCACATCCTCTCAAACTTGGGGATCATGTCCAATTCAATAGCAGCCATCTTGGCTTGGGTCATGGAATAATTCATCTTAGCTTCACATAAGACCAATTTAGGTGATTTTGCTAGTGTCTGTTTGGCTGCTGTGAAGAGTTGCACCAGCAATTTGAATTGAGTATGTGAAATAGAGTCTGGTTTTAGTTCAATAAATTTTTATTAAAAGATTGTATAAAGAAAAACAATTTACTGTCGTCGCAGCTTCTTGCAAGAAGGGACGATGAGAATATCACAACCGTAAATATCACAAAAGAATCCCATATTGCGTAGTGACAGTATACGGTAATCAACATTGAATCATAACATAACACAACATGACAAGGGCTGTAGTCTAGGGATTGGTAAAATTAGTTAACAGTGGAGTATAGGTGAAGGAGCCCCTCCGGACACCCCTATGGGAACAATCTGTGTCCTGAGCGGGTACTCCCCCACCCACCACATTTCTAGTCAAGCATTAAAGGTCTCAATATCATATCTAAGGAATTATAGACTCAGCCCTCAGAGAAATAACAAAAAGAGTCTGGTTTTAAGTTGAGTAGTGCCATTGCAGGATCAGGAAGAATTGTTTTCCCTAGTAATTTGGTTACAATTTTAACCACTTAAGACCCGGACCAAAATGCAGGTAAATGACCAGGCCCCTTTTTGTGATTCGGCACTGCGTCGCTTTAACTGATAATTGCGCAGTCGTGCGACGTGGCTCCCAAACAAAATTTGCGTCCTTTTCTTCCCACAAATAGAGCTTTCTATTGGTGGTATTTGATCGCCTCTGCGATTTTTATTTTTTGCTCTATATACAAAAATAGAGCGACATTTTTGAAAAAACAAAACAATCTTTTTTACTTTTTGCTATAAGAAAAATCAAATAAACTAAATTTTAGTCAAACATTTAGGCCAAAATTTATTTAGCCACATGTCTTTAGTAAAAAAAAAAATCGCAATAAATTTTTTTTATTTTTTTAACAGCGACACTAATACAGCGATCAGAAAAATGATTTCTTAGTGATGCTGGCAATAGGGAGTGAAAGGGTTAACTAGGGCGGTGATCAAGGGGTTAAAACTTTATTAGGGGGTACGGGGGCTACCCTGGACCTAACACTAACTGCCTGTCACACTGCCTGTCACACTGACACTAACTGCAGTGATTATACATATAATCACTGCATTCAGTGACACTGTGACAGGGGGGAGGGGGGGGTGATCGCAAGGGGTTAATGTGCCTGTGTGTCCTGGTGTCAGTGTAGTGTTGTGTACACTTACTGTGAGATGTGATCTTTCCTCAGCAGCGGTTGAAAAAAACGCAGAGGGAGAGATCGCATCACTTCCTCCTTGCTGTGTTTACACAGGAGGAGGAAGTACAGAGCGCGGGGGGGGGGGTGCGCATTGGCTGGGAACGATCGTGAGGGGGCGGACAAAAACGAATAGCCGTCCCCTCATCCCGGATCACTCCCAGAGCCACGGAGACCGCCGCATGTACCAGGGGGGTCCCGATCGGACACACGTCCCGCGTCTAGGCAGGGACGTACAGGTAAGCCAATGTGCCTGTACGTGCCATTCTGCTGACGTAAATGTACATGCGGCAGTCCGCAAGTGGTTAAATATACCTTTGCAAAATGTTTGTGTTCACCCGATTCGATCCGCCATGGATGGATGGGGACGTATCCCTATACGTCTGTTTTTAGCGGATCGGATCAGATGTCAGCGGACATGTCTCCGCTGACATCCGACGCTCCATAGAGATGCATGGAGCGGCCATTCAGGTCCGCCGTCAAAACTGACAGGCGGACCTGAATGGTCCGTCCGTATGAAAGGGACCTAATACAGGTAATGAGTGGAAGACAGAGGAGCCTCTTAAAGAAGAAGATACAGGTATGTGAGAGACAGAAATCTTGCTTGTTTGTAGGTAAATTCTTTCCAAACCAGACAATGTGATTGTCTGGATTTGTTTCCACAGTTTGTCTCTCATAGTTGAGGTATACCTATGATGACAATTACAGGCCTCTCTCATCTTTTTAAGTGGGAGAACTTGCACAATTGGCTGACTAAATACTTTTTTGCCCCACTGTATACTGCGGGAGAATGGCTCTCCTGGGCGAAATCCAGTATATATATGCGGCTTTGCCCAGGAGAGCCACCAGAGGGCACCATAGTTTGTAGACGTGCAAACCAATCAATATACACTCATTGTGATTTTTTTTTAACCAAAAATATGTAGAAGAATACATATCAGCCTAAACTGTGGAAAACATTTTTTTATCTTTATTTTTTATTGGGATACTTACAATAGCAAAAAGTAAAAGATATTGTATTTTTTTTAAATTTGTCGCTCTTTGTTTGTTTATAGTGCAAAAAATAATAACCACAAAGGTGATCAAATACCACTAAAAGAAAGCTCTATGTATGGGAAAAAAAAGGACATCAAATTTGTTTGGGTACGACCGTCGGTTAAAGCGACGCAGTGCCGTATCGCAAAAAGTGACCTAGTCATTGAGCAGCCAAATCTTCCGGGGCTGAAGTGGTTAAAGAAGACAGCATACTGCTTACAATAGTAGAGTACATTCTCATTATTCCAAAAATAATTGTTTGACTAAAGGAGTCGAGAGTGAACCAAAAAGTATCTTAATTCATACCCAGGTCCGTGATGGCACTGTAGGCCTTGGTTTTGGCATGGCTTTTGATTTTGGCATGTGCCAACAGCTGGAGATCAGAGCTGTACTTGGTTTATCTGCTGTAAAGTAGATCTCCAAGCATATATTTTAGTTATCAGGTGATATCTTTACACACCATCTCCAGACCTGACAAACTTGTTAACCACTTAAGGACCCCCGCACGCACATATACGGCCACAGAATGGCACGTACAGGCACAAGGGCGTAAATTTACGTCCCCGCCTAAGTGCGGTTCGGGGGTCCCATCGGTGTTTTTTTTTCAAAAATGTCGCTCTATTTTTGTATATAGCGCAACAAATAAAAATCGCAGAGGTGAGCAAATACCACCAAAAGAAAGCTCTATTTGTGGGAAGAAAAGGACGCAAATTTTGTTTGGGAGCCACGTCGCACGACCGCGCAATTGTCTGTTAAAGCGACGCAGTGCCGAATCGCAAAAACACCTTGGGTCATTTACCAGCGTATTGGTCCGGGTCTTAAGTGGTTAAGGACACGTTTATAGCCATGGAATATACTTGTTATAAATCATAATAGTAAGCAATTTCTAAATGTGTTATTGAGCCGCTCAGGCTATAAATTTGTCATGGGCTGTGCACTGTGTAAATATGTATGCAACTGTATAACATAGATATCGAATCTTATCCCTGCCCAGATTAGTCTGAAATAGAAAAGAGCAAAGTGCTCAGTCACAGAGAGCCTTGGGAGGACTCTGTTTATCTGAGGAGTTAGTATTATACAACAGAAGAAGGCAAATATTATCCTATATCATGTACAAATACCTCAGGTAAAAGCTGACACACACATTGCAAGTCACCAGATGGGTGCAACCCAAATGCATTCCATTTCTGCTATTGGTAGTCGGTCATTTTCTTCCTTTATTTATTCATGTAAAGCCGCGTACACACGATCAAATTTATCTGCTGAAACCGGTCCGACAGACAGAGGGGTTTCTGACAGAGCAAGCTTTCCCCAGTAGCCAATTGGAGGAGTTTTCCCTCGTTGGGCATGCTGGGGAGGGATATATCTGTGACAGGTGTTATGTGCTCAAGGCAGTTCTGCGGGGTCCCGGTTCCAGGTGCGGCATCCAACTTCAGGGTGCGCGCATCCATGGACCCCGCCAGCGTGGCCCACCTGGCCAAACTCACGGGCTATGCTGGACCTCAACCAGAGGTCAGAGGGGACCCCAGTATTCTACTGGGTTCCCAGTTCTTTTGAGGAGATCCCAGGCTGGGTGCCATACGATTGGGGGATCGGCTTGAGGAGAACCTGGAAGGCAGGTTGTCCAACAGGGCTTGAACGAACCAATCGGGGATCTGGTGACCGGGATGCTGACAGGTACACTTTGCTGTCACCCGGGGGGCCATGCTAAAGGAAATTTACAGGGAGGATTCGCTCCGTTCACCCATCCAACTTATTGAAGAAATTGGCCAGTTACAAGGGCCCTAGAGCCAGGTCTGAGATACAGAGACCTGTTCCTCCCAGCGATCCGAAGTGACACCTCGGCTGCCAGGTTAGTGTGGGAAACCTGCCCGTGGGTACTTTATACACTCCACTCGGGAGTGGGGACAAGATCAACTATTGCTATTGTCAAGGGCAGGCCTGCCCTGTTCACATCCAGGCCTGATACCACAAGGTTCTCTTATCCTTCCTTCATCAACTTTCCTTCCTTTAAACTGAAGGTGATGTTTGCCTTGTTGGCTGCAAAATAAAAAAAAGCATTGAAGGAAATTTTATTGACTGTCTGGACATTCGTTCATTACTCCACCACTGGCATTTCACCCCTAGACATCACCAGGGTAACTTGGTGTGCCAATCCAAGTAATTAACCAGCAGCTCCTTCTGGGGTTGCGCTACATTTAGTTCCCACAATGGCACATAATGTTCTATTAATTCCCATTATGGCGTCATAATTGGCATCTATTAATGCAATATGTTATTGGGCTTGCTTGGGTCATTGACCACTGACAAAGGCTCCCAGGTCAGCCTATGGTTTCCATTTCTCCTCAACATCCAGAACCCCCCTGGGGTTTACCTATCGCAGGACCCCCTGGCTGCACTGTCATTGTATCGTTGTTGGTTGCTATCGCTGACAACCAATCATATGCTTGCCCAAGTACTGACAGAAGAACGGTGCTTCCTCCATCCAGACCTGTTCTGCCTCCTCCTGCTGCTGAATCCACATTCCCAGTTATGTTGCTAGTGTGTGAGGTAAGGGTGAATTCTGATAGGGACTGTGATGTAAGGGGAGACTGATGGGTAATCTCATGTTTGACCTTGACCATTTTGCTCTTCTCCTGCACCAACCTCTGGCTTGCCTACGGACTCTGCCTTGTCTCCAGTGCTTGACCTCCTGCCTGTGACCCGGACCTGCCTCTTGTCTCCAGTCCTTGACCCTCGACCTGTACCTGGATCTGCCCTTGGCCCTATGACAAAATCTCCCATGAGACGTTGCGGCATCGAGGAAGTGACGGAATATGAATCCATATACAGGAAGCGGCCAGTAACATAAAGAATTACTAAGGTTTGCCTGCCCCTGACAGTGACTCGAGCTGGGCATCGCCACTTAGTGAAGGATTGGCTCGAGCGGCTCGGCTGCTCTCGGCTGCTTTAGTCCTGCAAAGGGAACTGAGTTCCTGCTGTGAAAAAAGTGCAGAAACTCCATTCCCACACGTTCCCGCAGGACTTGAGCCCTGATCCTCAGTCTGTTCTGGGCTTTCTGTGGAACTCTGGTCCTGCTGGCCCTGTGACCCCCAGTCATCGCACAGCTGCCCTTCTCTATAGAGGACCTCTACGCAAGTCTTCCTTCCGTGGTAGCCTGTGCCTCTTTGTGCCATCCTCTCCCTGTCTCACACCTTCAGGGGGCGGAGTATGCCTAGTCGCAAGGGTGAACCGCCCCCGGCATCTCAACCTCGGTAAGTACCCTCCTAACATAATGGTTTTCTTCTGCCCACTCTGCCATAAAGCCCAACTCTATGGAGAGTATGGCTTATGGTCTTCCTATGTACAGATACTCCAGTCTCTGCTGTTGAACTCTGCAGATCCTCAAGGGTTACATAAGGTCTCTGGATTGGATGTGGGGATACGTTTAACTTGTGTAGCAATACACCCAAAGAAGCCTCTTGGTAATTTTGGGTTCTCTGGTCTTTGCCTCTAAGAACAGCCACAACTAGCTCTTCTGGCACATCTGGTTCAATAAATGTCACTGCAAAAAACATATAAGGACACAAGTATAGATATGTTTAACCTGGCTGTGGGTTGCTACAAGAAAATAGACACAATACCATTTAGTGGTAGTTGAACTTAGAATTAAGTTCTGTACAAATAAAAATGAATGAGCATGTGAATCAGCAAATTAAATAATAAACAGTGCATACAAATGTTAAAGTGGTACATTAGTCATTATTTCATCTTTCCATCCATTAAATCTTCTGCCCTTGTTGTTTTAACTTTGGATACTAAAACCAGTAAATACCCTACAGCCCTCTTCCTCTTTATTGTCTGGTCATTAGCCTAGGCTTATGACATCATGCACAGCTCTCTCTTTCACTTCTCTGAGAGTTTGCCAGGAAGGGAGGGGGTGAGTCATAAGAGGGCCAATGAAAGCTGCAGGGCTGCAGAGCTGGAGGTGTGTGTCTGTGTAAATCCAGGAGGTGAACAGGCAACAGTTTCAGATGCCCACAGTTAAAATGGCTGCAGTTAAACTTAGTGGAGAAAGATTTCTGCAGCATATTTGGCAAGTAGATATAAAATAGGGCTGTTACGGATTTAAAAAAAATTGTGTTCGATTAATCAATTTTTTTAAATCGATTAATCGACTAATTTCGATCAATTATAACGCACATACAGATCCAACTACTTTTAGCTGATCTCCATGCAGGCTGATTCCCAGTGCAGCTACCAACCACTGGAAAAATGGAAATCAGGATACAAAAAACACACAAAGGCAGAGCTCGATGGGAATAGCATTAAAACATTTATAGTCTTCAAGTAGGTAACAAAATAAATATTGCACTGGTGATAAAAATCGATGTAGCTACATAAACTGTAAAAATGGTGCGAGTAATACCAAACGGTACCAAAAGCAGTCATAAAAACATGTAGCCAAGTATGATACTGGTATAAAAATGTGTACAACGATGCTACTGCTGAATCCAGATGAGGAGGGGTTATCAGTCCATCGGCATGTAGATGTCCCGTGAAGGGAACTATCACAACTCACAGTGGATTGTTGTAGAAGTGATAGAGGGAGGTGTAATAACCCTTGCGTCTGGCAGATAGTAAGGTTCCACCGGCATGCAGATATGAAGGCACAGCAAAAGAAGCCCTTTAGATGGACACGGCAAGCCCTGTCGGATCTCCGACGGAACTCCCTGAAGTCCCCGAAACCGGCGGAGAGGTGAGTACCGATCAAAAGAATTTTGATCGATCAAAAAAAAAAAAAATTAATCAAGGAATTAATAGCGGGAGAAATTCACAGAGAGCCCACAGCTGCACCTCTCTTATGTCACGGCACAAGTGCTTTGCCATGCTACCTGGCAGGGAGCAAGAGGGTGGAAACTCACAGAGCCGGCCGGCAGTACCCAGCTACATTTGTTTAACCACTTGACCACTGGGCACTGGGCACTTAAACCCCCTTAATAACCAGACCAATTTTCAGCTTTCGGTGCTCTCACATTTTGAATGACAATAACTCAGTCATACAACACTGTAACCAAATGACATTTTTGTCCTTTTTTTCCCACAAATAGAGCTTTCTTTTTGTGGTATTTGATCACCTCTGTGATTTATTTATTTTTCGCTATGAATGAAAAAAGAAAGAAAATGTTATAAAAAAATGAATTTTTCTTCATTTCTATCATAATATTTTGCAAAAAAGTAATTTTTCCTCATAAATTTGGCCTAAAATGTATACGGCTACATATGTTTGGTAAAAAATATAATAAAAATTTGGGATATTATTTAGTCTGGATGAAAGTTATAGGGTATACATGCTATGGTACCAGAAAGAAAGTTTACCGCTCAGAGGTCCCAGGGAACTAACTGCAAGGTGGAGTCCAAACGCCTGGGTGCAGGCACTGCAATAGTATGCAAAAATGTATGGAGAAAAACCGTGACGGCCGCACTCCAAAAAAATGGTTCCTTTTAATAAAACTGGTCACAACATGAACATATCACAGCAAAAAATCAGGAGAAAACTGACGCGTTTCACACTATCATACAGTGCTTATTCATAGCTTATGAATTTTTGCAAGCTATGGTACCAATTTCAAAAAATTGAACAATTGAACAATTTGATCACACCTGAAGTACTGACAGCTTCTCTCATTTCTTGAGACCCTAACAAGCCAGTAAAGTACAAATACCCCCCAAATGACCCCTTTTTGGAAAGCACTGGCGGCACTGATGAGCACTGTAGTGGCACTGGTGGTGCACTGACGGGCACCGATGGGCACTGATGAGCACTGATGGACACTGGCAGCACCGATGAGCACTGTAGTGGCACTGGGCACGGTAGAGGCACTGACGGACACTGGCGGCACTGATGAGGACTGTAGTGGCACTGGGGAGCACTGGTGGCACCGATGGGCACTGATGAGCACTGTAGTGGCACTGATGGAGCACTGGCGGCACTGATGAGCACTGTAGTGGCACTGGTGCGGCACTGACAGACACTAGCAGCACCAATGGGCACTGAAGTGGCAGAGGTGGCACTGGTGGGGACTGTAGTGGCACTGGTGGCACAGATGGGGACTGTAGGGGCACTGGTGGGGACTGTAGTGGCACTGGTAGGGACTGTAGTGGCACTGGTGGGGACTGTAGTGGCACTGGTGGCACAGATGGGGACTGTAGGGGCACTGATGGGTAGTGTAGTGGCACTGCTAGGCACTGCTGGGCACAATATACGATCACTCACATACGATCACGCTGTATCGGTGTGAGGAGAGAAGAGAAGACCTCAGCATGACCTTTTTTTTTTGTTTACGTTTGACTGCTCCCTCATTGGAGGGAGCGATCAGGTGGTGAAGAGCCGCTATCATTGGCTCTTCACCGTGATCCGTGTTGCGTCGGGTCCCGTTGACCCGGCGAGCACGGGCACTTCCGCGAGCGCGTCTCAGGGGGCGCGCAAACAAGGAAGTGCATGAGGACATCCCAGGGACGTCGTCTCAAAACAACTCGACCGCGCTGTCGCAGTATTTTTGCTATAGCGCGGTCGGCAAGAGGTTAATCATTTAAGTTGTATTCATTTATCTGATTTTTTTCAGCCTTTTCAAAAAATATAATGTGGTACTGAAAAGTCTGAAGATAAAACCATTTGTAATTCATGGTGGTATACACACAGTAAACAGTAACCTGCCTCTATAATTTAAAAGCCGTAAAGAAGACTTTTACATCTGTCTAAACTAGTCATGGCATAGAACACACAGCAGGTCTCTCATAATTAACACCAGTTTTGTTTATTAACCACTTCCATACCAGGCACTTATACACCTTCCTGCCCAAGCCAATTTTCAGCTTTCAGCGCTGTCCCAATTTGAATAACAATTGCGCGGTCATGCTACACTGTACTCAAACACATTTTTCGTCATTTTGTTCCCACAAATAAAGCTTTCTTTTGGTGGTATTTGATCACCTCTGCGGTTTTTATTTTTTGCTCAACAAATAAAAAATTTTTTTTGAAAAAAAAAATGTTTCTTTGTTTCTGTTAATTTATTTTGTAAATTAGAACCTTTTCTTCTTCAATGACGGGCACTGGTAAGGCGGCACCGATGGGCACTGATAAGGTGGCACTGACAGGCACTGATAAGGCGGCACTGATGATGGGCACTGATGGGCACTGATAGGTGGCACTGGTATGCGGCACTGATGGGCACTCATAGGCGGCACTGATGGGCATTCATAGACGGCACTCATGGGCATTCATAGGCGGCACTGATGGGCACTCATAGGCGGCACTGATAGGTATTAATGGGTGGCACTGATAGGTGGCATGGACGGGCACTGATAGGTGGGCACGGATGGGCACGGATGAGCACTGTAAGGTGGCACTGATGGACACTGGTGGGTGGCACTGATGGACACTGGTGGGTGGCACTGATTGACACTGGTGGGTGGCATTGCTGGGCATAACAAATTGTGCCATGAAGGTGCCAGTCAGTGCCCATTTGTGGGAACTGATCGGCATATGTTCTGTTTACATTTGTACATGTGAATGGCCATGGGGACTTACCTGGCCATCCACATGTTGGGTGCTTCCCTGGTGGTCCTGGGCAGCATCCTGGTGGTCCAGTGTGGGCATCCGAGGGGGGGCTGCGCTAATAAACCCCCCTTGTCAGGAGAGCCGCCGATCGGCTCTCCTCTACTCGCGTCTGTCAGACGGAAGTGAGGAAGAGCCATCAACGGCTCTTCCTGTTTACATCGTGATCAGCCGTAATTGGACATGATTAATTACGTGGTAAAGAGCCTCCGCCAGAGGCTCTTTACTGAGATCGGTGTTGCGGTGTGTCAGACTGGCACACCACACGACCGATCGCTGCGATGTGCGCCCCCACGGGCGTGCAACGGCTGTTATCCTACAGGACGTCAATAGACGTCCAGTCAGGATAATGAAACCACTTCCAATATGCTATTGACCGGGCTTGAAGTGATTAAAGGGTAACTAATATTTACACTTACTTGGGGGGGAAAAAATAGCACATAAAGAAAAAATTATATAGCATATACAATTGCGACACAAGTCATATTGAAATGTAATGTTTTCTAAAAATGACCTTTCCCTTTCTTTCTGCAGATGCTGTAATTTTCTGAAAATGCAATGCAATATGACTACCTGGAGTGCCCCCAGAAACATAATTTCCTGCCTGTGTGATTGGCTAGCTGGTTTTCCCAGACGTCTGCACTGAGATACAATTCTGATTTCAGGCGTCCCCTGCAACAAAAATTTTAGGTGAGATAAAAGGGATGCAGGCCCAGCAGCTTTTCTCATTAGTGCCCTGCAAGTGCAGCAGCTGGTTGATAATTATGAAACCACTACCATAAGATTCACTTGGACACATGGACACAGACAAACACACAGGGCTCTCTTCAGAATAACAAAGTAGAAATCTGCAACACAGTTTGTTAAAATCCTTGCAACGTACATAGATCACCCAGAGGGGAATGTTTGGAATCTGCTCAGATTTCATGCATAAAGCTTGTGCTACTCTTTATTAATTCCCCCTAGAATGTAAAAGAATATCAGAACTTGGCGGAAGAGAAAATATGTCTGTACTGGATGGGGTATATGTGCATGTAAACCCCAGGGAGGTAGGTAAACCAACAAACCTGTTCTTCATACATATTGTGGCAGAGACACACAGTCAGGAGCTCACATTTGGTTTAAATTAATTTCCATTATTATTAGGGCTGTGCAAACTAACTTTTAATTCATCGATTAATCTTTAATTTTTTTGATCGATCAAAATCTTTTTGATCGATTAAAATTCTTTTGATTGTCACTCACCTCTCCACTGGCTTTCGGGCCTTCAGGGAGTTCCGTTGGAGATCCGGTGATGTCACGGACACCGACGGGGCTTGCCGTGTCCATCTAAAGGGCACCTTCATATCTGCATGCCGGCGGGACCTTACTATCTGCCACACGCAAGGGCTGTTACACTTCCCTCTATCGCTTACCTCTATCAACCTGGGATTCTACAACCATCCACGAGACATCTACAGGACGGGACTATCAACCTGGGATTCTACAACCATCCACGGGACATCTACATGCCGACGGACTGATGTTATACTCTCCTCATCTGTATTCAGCAGTGGTATTGTTGTTACACTTCCCTCTATCGCTTACCTCTATCAACCTGGGATTCTACAACCATCCACGAGACATCTACGGGACGGGACTATCAACCTGGGATTCTACAACCATCCACGGGACATCTACATGCCGACGGACTGATGTTAACCTCTCCTCATCTGTATTCAGCAGTGGTATTGTTGTACACATTTTTATACCAGTATCATACTTAGCTACATGTTTTTATGACTGCTTTTGCTACCGTTTGGTGTTACTCACACCATTTTTACAGTTTATGTAGCTATATCGATTTTATATCCAGTGCAATATTTATTTGGTTACCTACTTGAAGACTATAAAAGTTGTATTGCTATTCCCATCGAGCGCTGCCTTTGTGTGTGTTTTTGTATCCTGCTATCCATTTTTCCGGTGGTTGGTAGCTGCACTGCACAGCCTGCAAGGAGATCAGCTAAAAGTAGTTGGATCCGTATGTGCGTTATAATTAAAGCGGTTGGAAACCGCATATATATATTTTTTTTTTTAAACCTGCAAGGCAAAAGACATAATGAGCTAATATGCACCGCATAATAGCTCATTATGAAATACTTACCTCTGAACGAGGAAAGTAGAACTTACCTGGTCCACGCCGAGCGAGATGTCATCTTGACTCGGCGTGTCTTCCGGGCATCGCCGCTCCAGCGCTGTGATTGGCTGGAGCGGCGATGACGTGGGAGATTTCAAATCGGCAGGGTCTGGCGGATGCCGGTCCTTTCGCCGTGGATTCCTCCCTGCGCATGCGCCACTGCAATCAACGGTGCATTGCGAGGGGAATATCTCCTAAACCGTACAGGTTTTGGAGATATTCTTCATACCTACAGGTAAGCCTTATTATAGGCTTGCCTGTAGGTAAAAGTGAAAAAGTGGGTTTACAACCACTTTAATCGAAATTAGTCGATTAATCAATAAAAAAAATAAAATAATAATAATCGAACACAAAAATGTTGATCAGTAACAGCCCTAATTATTATTATTATTATTATTATTATTATTATTATACAGGATGTATGTAGCGCCAACAGTTTGCGCAGTGCTTTACATCAGGGAAGACAGTACAGTCACAATACAAATCAATACAGGAGGGATCAGAGGGCCCTGCTCGTTAGAGCTTACAATCTAGAAAATTATGGCACCACAATATATTTCTATCAGATGCCAACGTGGCTTCTATTATCTGCTTCTATTACCACTGTAAATTTCTAATAATTCCTACTAATGCACCACAATTGGATTCTATTAATTCCCACTATGGCACCACAATCAACTTCTACTAATTCTAATTACATAACCACAATTGGTTTCTGTTAGTTCCAACTACAGGTATGGCACCACAATCAGACTTGGTTTAGTTCCTACGGTGGCACTACAATAGGCTTCTATTACCTATTGTGACACATATTCATCTAACCTTACCTAACCTTCCCTCACCTCACCTAAATCCTGAAACTTAAAATCTTTGTTGTTCTACTTCCATTTGTATTTCTGTATGCTCAAGATAATATTTATTACATCCTTCTTAGTTGTCATCCTTTTATTACAAATCAATGAATCAATACAGTATGCAAACAAACACCATATGATCAACACATTCACTAACTCAAAAACATACCAAGCAGAATGATTTCATTCTGTTCTGTTCATTAGGTCATGGATTACAAATAGCTATATATTAAAACAAACTGTGATTTCCTTGTTATTCATTGTATCTGTAAACTTAAAGTGGATTTTTTTTTGATGTCACAATGTAGAGTATAAGATTTCCTATCATATGTGCCCAGTCTTGCCACACAGAGTTAATCCAGCGCTGAGTAATCCTCTTTCAATGTTCAGTAAAATGAACAGCCTTCCAGATAAAAACCTGCCTAAATAAAAAGTCAGTTTTCTCTCTTCTTGCTTTGAGTCACAGGTTATTTACATATCTAGCTTGAACATGTTTATCATATGTTATGTTATGTTTATCATAACATGAGGTATAAAAAGTGAGAAAACCACCCCTCCCCCACATAACACATCCTGGTAATATACAATGAACTTTGGATCACCTCATGTCATGATAAACAAAACATAACATAAGATAAACATGTCCAAGCTAGATATGTAAATAACCTCTCACTGAAAGCAAAAACAGAGAAACAGACTTTATAATTTGGCAAGTTTTTATCTGGAATTCTGTTAATTTGCACTGAACAGTACAAGAGGATTACTCAGCGCTGGATTAACTCTGTGTGGCAAAACTGGGCACAGATGATAGGAAATATTATACTCTACATCAGCCCTCAAAATTTCCACTCGCCTACTAGCATTTGGCGAGTGGATTTAAGCTGGGGGCGAGTGATGACAAGGCTACATGACCAATCTACCTCCAACCTGTGCCTACACTTAGGCCTCGTACACACGAGGGGATATGTCCGCTGAAAACGGTCCGATGGACCGTTTCAGCAGACATCTCCGCTCGTGTGTATGGGCTAGCGGACAGATTTGTCTACCCGACAGATTTCAAAGCAAGCTTTGAAATCTATCCAGTGGGAATCTGTCCGCCCGACATGTCTGCTGGTTAGTACACTTACCAGCAGACATGTCGTCCCGCACCGCCGCCGCGCCGCCGCCGAATGTATTCGGCGCATGCGCGGAAGTGTTTTACTTCCTGGTGCGGTGACGTAGCGGTGACGTGGCGGCCATCGGATCAAACTCCCGATCGGACATATCCGATGGAAATGGTCCGCGGACCGTTTTCATCGGATAAGTCCGATGGTGTGTACGAGGCCTTAGAGTCCCAATGAGATTGGCGGCCGAAGAGGAAAGGTGCATGCTCGGGAAAAGTAGTCTGGTGAGCCACGCACAGGCAGAGCAGTACACAGGTACTCTCCTTACAATTCTCATCAAGCCATGGGACCTAAGAGTATAACCTCTCTGAGCTTGCCCCCCCTCCCCCGACCAATGTAGCTGGAGAGCAGAAAGTAATGAGTGAGGTGGAGGATTGCAAAAATTGCCACTCCGGTGCAGCACTCACTGAAAGTTGCCCTGACATGAGAGCGACAGCCTTCCAGTTTGTGCAGTTTTCTTCTCCTTGTGCTCTATGTAAGTGCCCAACAGTTCAGCCTGAGCACTGTTTGTTAAAGTTGTTGTTGGTAATATTTAATTTTGTAATTTGATTCTGTATAAAACATTTAACAGTGTCATTCCATGAGATAATCTACGAGGGCGTGTTTACGGGTGCAATTAGGCGCAGGGCAGTGTATAAATTAGGCGGGGCAACTGGTGGCGAGTAACTCTGGAGGCCTGGCTAGTAGCTCAGGACTTGAAATTTTGAGCCCTGCTCTACATACTGTTATACTGTGGTTTACATCAACTTTAAAAAAAAAATGCAGAAAATGTAACAATTACTTATATATGTCAAGCCAGCATTGAATTCCTAAACATTACAAATTTAAAGTGTTACTAATCCCAGGACCCTGCATTCTCCTACAGTACACAGAACATGGAAATGCAATTATTTTAGTAAATATAAAATGCTAAATACCTTTTCTCATCAGCAGTATATAGAAGTACTATGATGTACTTCTATGAAGTAAGATGTGACTTCAGTCATTGTCCAGCCGAGCACTGGTTAATGCTTGTAGGAAGAGTTTTCATTATGCTCTGATAGTCCTACTGTCATTGTGCTCCATGTGTTAAAGCCGAGGTCCACCCTAAAATTACATAAACAGGCTCTTTAAAATACATTAAAAAACATTGGAAAAATAAATAAATGTTTACTTACCAGAAACGCCTGTTGCTAGGCAGCCGTCCTAATCTGCCACTTCCTATACCGTAGGGGTTCTCGTTCTCGTCCTCCTTGCGTTTTCTTCTGGGAAATAGGGTGGGCTGTCTTCTGGGACATGTGTGTGTCCCAGAAGACAGCCAGCCCAGTCACAAAGCGATGCGCGACTCGTGCGTGTGCAGTAGGAAATGGGTAGTGAACCCACAAGGCTCCACTGTCTGTTTCCCTTAGTTCAAATGGTGGTTTGATGGTCGGATCGGCCTCGGGGCCCACATTGTGGGCTTCCTGGACAGGTAAGTGTCTTTATTAAAAGTCAGCAGCTACAGTGTTTGTAGCTGCTGACTTTAAAAAATATATAAAAAATTAGTCTGGAACACCGCTTTAAACTGATAGCACTGTACAATACAGCATGATATGATCGGCTCCTAGTGCTGCCTCATTCTCACCTAGTCTGATGGCTGCGTTGCAGGAATCGAAAGTAAGTAACAGGGCCGGTGCTACCACTAGGCAAACTAGGGCGCCCTGCTGCCTAGGGCACCTGGCCACTGATGTTCCTACTGTCTTCTCTCTGCAGCAAGCAACTGTCTCAGCATCAGCAGTCAGCCGTTGCTCCATTCGCACATATTGTCAGAGGCACAGCGATGGCGGAGGACTGTGTCTGTGTCCCGACTCCCGAATAAATGGAGGCAAGACAACATTTATTGATGGGCGCTGGTGAGGTTGCATTTGATGGGCGCTGGTGAGGCTGCATTTGATGGGCGCTGGTGAGGCTGCATTTGATGGGCACTGGCGAGGCTGCATTTGATGGATGCTGGTAAGGCTGCATTTGATGGGCACTGGTGAGGCTGCATTTGATGGATGCTGGTAAGGCTGCATTTGATGGGCACTGGTGAGGCTGCATTTGATGGATGCTGGTGAGGATGCATTTGATGGATGGTGGTAAGGCTGCATTTGATGGGCGCTGGTGAGGCTGCATTTGATGGATGCTGGTGAGGCTGCATTTGATGGATGCTGGTGACGCTGCATTTGATGGATGCTGGTGAGGCTGCATTTGATGGGCGCTGGTGGGGCTGCATTTGAAGGAACCCGTACGTGCGCCGTATAGGGCCGCACCGACGTTCGGGTTCCTTCGGCATCTCGTGACGCGCTGTATGCGCCGGGCTGAGGGACGTTAATCACAACCTGTGATTGGAAACGCCCAGTCACGCGGGTTAGCCGGAGGGGAAGAGAGCCTGTAAAAAGGTATTTACAGAAAAAAAAAAAACACCGGCATACTGCCGGTCGGGTGGGAGGGCTCCATGGCATGCTAGAAATTTTTTGGAGGGTGAACCTCCACTTTAATGTACATGGGCAAGGCAAAGGGGGTGAACTCGCAATGTTTAGGGGAAGTATCAGTCTGCTCCACCCGAGCGTGTCCCATCTCAGCTGAGCTCAAAGGAAACACCCACGGTTTAATACTTATGCTCATGTGTGCGTATTTGTGCTCATTTGCAAATGTAGCGGGGGTCATATTGTTGGAGACTTTTTGTGATCTTTCATATCTAAATGTATCCCCGAGTGTCCAGCGTGTGTTTCCAAGAGGCCGGAGACCTTCATCAGCTGTCGGTTGTACCAGTGGTGAATGAGAGACCCAAGACCGTGTGTGTCGCAGAGTGATCACCGATCGTCGTGTTTGCCGTGGAGAGTGCAGGCGGACTAGGCCTGATCGGGTGAGAGGGCAGTTGCCCAGAAGCTTTAAATACTGCTTTAACCTTGTGACTTTAGTGCTTCGTTGTTGGAATATCAGGCTATGATTTGGTTTTGCCCGAGGGACATAGCGTTAAGAAGCCACGCTAGCCAAGGTGACTGGAACTGCTATAAAGATCGTTCCGCAAAGCATCCGCATTGATTATTAACTGTTCCTGTAGACTTAGTTCTATTACCCATTTGAATTACAAATAAATTAAAAGTGCACCAACGTATTCATCCTTAATCTCACCCCTGAGGAACATTTTGGAATTGACTGAGCCAGTCCTGGTCAGATTTATTTGCAACTGAACTAGAAGGAATTGCCCACTAGGGGAAGCTCGCGAGCATAAATAATTAGGATTTACTTTAACCTCCCTGGCGGTATCCCCGAGCGTGACTCGGGGTGGGTTTTTTCTGCTAAGAACGGTATCCCCGAGTCACGCTCGGGGTAGCCATGCAGAGCCTTACCTTCTTCCTGGATCCAGCGATGCATCCCCGCTGTGTGAGCGAGCGGGTGCTCGCTCGATTCACACAGCGCCCCCGTGTCCCGCCGATCTCCGTTTCCTGCGACGTTACGACGTACGGAAGCGGAGATTGGCGCCAAATTCAAAAAAGTAAACAAACACTTTACATACAGTATACTGTAATCTTATAGATTACAGTACTGTATGTAAAAAATACACACCCCCCTTGTCCCTAGTGGTCTGTCCAGTGTCCTACATGTTCTTTTATAAAATAAAAAGTGTTCTTTCTGCCTGGAAACTGTAGATTGCCCATAGCAACCAAAAGTGTCCCTTTATGTCAAAAATGGTTTTAGATCAGCTAGAAAACAGCGATAATAAATTTTAATCACTTGCAGAATTGAGCGATAGCGATTTGTGGGGAAATTCGTCATAAAAAAATAAAATAATGACAGCGACAATTCTGCAACTGAGCAAATTTCAGTGTTTTTGAGTTGATTACATTATTGAATATTTTTTATTATAATTACATTATAATTTGTTATAATTATTTATAGTTTTTTATTATATAAAAAATTATGATTTTGTTTTTCAAACTTTATCATACCCGGGATGTCTTGTTTGGACAGATTTAAGCAAGTTATTCCTAAGAATTGCAGGCCTACAGTATAAAATGCCAAATTTCAATGCAAATAATTGTACCACTTTTGGTACGTAATTCCAGACAGAATCATACCGCCAGGGAGGTTAAAATCCATGGTATTAGTATTTTAGTGTTTTTTTTTTTCTTCTTACTGACTTCTGCAAGGGCTCTTGCAGAGTCAGGTGTATTTGTATCTGTATTCTGTACTCTTTTGCTGATCTGTTATTTCTTCTATCTTTGTATGCCAAGTAAAGTTACTCTTGTTTTTTTTACAGCATTAATTGTGTGAGGTGTGTTTGCTCCTGAGGACTGCAATCAAAGAAAGGTAACAACAATCTTACATGTCGATATATACATCTGTTGTGTGTGTGTATTATTGTGGTCTTAGCCAACGTGGGACCCACAATATATTTGTATTTGCTTGGTGTACCAAGGGAGGGTTCGAGACATTAAAAAGGGGTGAGTAGATTAGAGAGTAGACCCAAAACTAACCAGCAGCTCCTTCGGGGGTAGTGCTACACACATCTTTGTGCATATTGGAGGAAAATACTGACCGGATTTTTCTATTTGATTTTTACTCAATATGCAGCGCTTGTTTACCTGTGTGTACAGGCACATTGTAAACAATGCAGTGCTTTTTAGATCAGTGAAAAGTGAGCTTTTTTAATCTGCAATGTGCAAGAGGCCTTAACTTTTATGCCTTGTACACATGACCATTTTTCTCGGCAGAAAAAAAAAACAGACGTTTTTCCAGACGTGATTCCTTTCCAGCCTGACTTGCATACACACGTTCATGCAAAAAACGTCTGACCAAAGCGCGGTGACATACAATACATACAACGGGACTATAAAGGGGAAGTTCCTTTCAAATGGTGCCACCCTTTGGGCTGCTTTTGGGCTGCATACTTGATTCTGAGCATGCACGTTTCTTTCCCCCTCGGAAAAGCATACACACGACTGTTTTCTACTTGCACTGGTGCATTGCTTTGTAGCTGCACCCAGGTGCTTGCTGAGAAAAAACAGACAGACTTACACTCCATCGATCTTAATTTTACTATTTTATTGGCTCGTTTCTCCAGGGGAAAGAGTCAGGGGTACAATATACCAAAAAACAGCATTAGAATCTTCAAGCTCTGCCCTGGGCTAATGCAGGTTCAGTGAACCATATGGACAGCTAATATAAATTATCTTAACCACTTCAGCCCCAAAAGGATTTACCCATTTCCTGACCAGGCCATTTTTTGCGATACAGCACTGCGTCGCTTTAACTGACAATTGTGTGGTCGTGCGACGCTGTACCCAAACACAATTGATGTCCTTTTATTCCCACAAATAGAGCTTTCTTTTGGTGGTATTTGAGCACCTTATTTATTTTTTGCGCTATAAATAAATTAACCACTTTAGACCCGGACCAAAATGCAGGTAAAGGACCTTGCCCCTTTTTGCGATTCGGAACTGCGTCGTTTTGACTAACAATTGCGCGGTCGTGCGACGTGGCTCCCAAACAAAATTGGCGTCCTTTTTTCCCCACAAATAGAGCTTTCTTTTGGTGGTATTTGATCACCTCTGCGGTTTTAATTTTGTGCGCTATAAACAAAAATAGAGCGACAATTTTTCAAAATAATGCAATATTTTTTACTTTTTGCTATAATAAATATCCCCCAAAAATATATAAAAAAAACATTTTTTTTCCTCAGTTTAGGCCGATACGTATTCTTCTACATATTTTTGGTAAAAAAAATCGCAATAAGCGTTTATCGGTTGGTTTTCGCAAAATTTATAGCGTTTACAAAATAAGGGATAGTTTTATTGCATTTTTTTACTACTAATAGCGGCGATCAGCGATTTTTTTCATGACTGCGACAATATGGCGGACACTTCGGACAATTTTGACAAATTTTTGGGACAATTGTCATTTTCACAGCAAAAAATGCATTTAAATTGCATTGTTTACTGTGGAAATGACAGTTGCAGTTTGGGAGTTAACCACAGGTGGCACTGTAACTTTCGCTGTGACTGTGTGTGTGTTTACAACTGTAGGGGGGTGTGGCTGTAGGTGTGACGTCATCGATCGCGTCCCCCTATTACAGGGATGACGCGATCGATGCTGCGGGCCACAGAGAAGCATGGGGAAGCCGTGTTTACACACGGCTCTCCCCGTTCTTCCGCTCCAGGGACGGATCGCCGCACTGCAGCGGCGATCGGGTCCGCGAATCTTCGGACCGGGGCACGGGAGAGCGCCGCGGGCGCGCGCCCGTGACCCACGGCTGGGTACTAAAATTAACGTATATATACGTTGATGTGCCCAGCCGTGCCATTCTGCCAAAGTAAATGTGCAGTAGGCGGTCCTTAAGTGGTTAAGAGCGATAATTTTTTTTTTTTTTAAACAAAATGTTTTACTTTCTACTATAAAACATAAAACATTTTACATCAGTTTAGGCCAATATGTGTTCTGCTACAGATTTTTGTTAAAAAAAAAATGAAATAAGTGTATATTGATTGATTTGCACAAAAGTTATTGGGCTAGATTCAGGATGGAGAGCGCATCTTTGTGCAGGCGTAGCGTAGCCGATTTACTCTACGCCTCTGCAACTTTTACAGGCGAGTGCTGTATTCACAAAGCACTTGCTCCGTAAGTTGCGTCGGCGTAGCGTAAATGGGCCGGCGTATCCGCGCACAATTCAAATTAGCAGGTAAGGGGCGTGTTGTATTTAAATTAACGTTGACCCCACGTAAATTATGTTTTTTTTTAACTGTGCATGCGCCGGCCGTGAATCCCAGGGCGCATGCTCCAAATGACATCGCAAATAGTCATTGAAAACGACGTGAACGTAATTTACGTCCAGCGCCATTCACTGACGAGTTACGCAAACGACGTAAAATTTTAAAAATTTTACGCGGTCCCGACGTCCATACTTAACATTGGCTGCGCCATCTTTTTGGTGGTTTATCTTTATGCCTGAAAACACCTTACGTAAACGGCGTATCTTTACTGCGACGGCCAGGCGTACGTTCGTGAATCGGCGTATCTAGCTAATTTACATATTCAACGCGTAAATCGACGGAAGCGCCACCTAGCGGCCAGCGTAAAAATAGGCAACTAAGATACGACGGTGTAATACAATTACGCCGCTCGTATCTTAGCTCAATCCTGGTGTATCTTGTTTTCTGAATAGAATCTCCAGATACGCCGACGTAACTTCTTCTTGAATCTAGCCCATTGTGTCTACAAAATAGGGGATACATTTATGGCATTTGTATTATTTATTTATTTTTTACTAGTAATAGAGGCGATCAGTAAAATTTAGCGTATATGTGATCCAGTGCAGAGTGGCCGCCCCATTCTGTATATGTGCATGGGGTGGTCTGCAAATGGTTAAAGTAAAAAAAAAAAATTGTGTTAACTAATCACAAGGGACAAATATTGTGTCATGAAAGAATGTGTTTGTGTTTCTGAGACATTACTATGTAAACCTTTACATGAATAATAATCTGCTGTTTAACTGGTTCCATAAAGTATATAAAGAGCTAATGTGTTTATAGTCTTAAAGATATCAGATTTGCTTCTCTAAACGGAACTAGGAAGATGTACTACAGCAGAAAAGTATTATTGCAAAACTTATTCCAAATTAAATGTAAGAGAACAAAAGTTAAAGAAAAGATTATATGGGATTTCCCCTATTGATTTGCTATTTCTGGGAAGTTTGATTGCTAATTATATTCTCTTTCCTAGTCATGCTTAAGATCACGTAGCAAATGTGGTTTAAATATATTATGTTCCATGTTTTATACATTTTATTACTAAAGTATAAATAAAGGGACATTATTTCTTACAATGAAACCAATGATGGGGCAAAATTTCTCCCAGTGACATCAATAATGGGGCAACATTCCTTTCACTGACACCAACAACAGCGCACTTTCTTCAACTGAAATCAATGATGAGGCTATATTTCTTCCACTGACACCAACAATGGGGCAATATTTCTTCCAAGGAATCTAGTGCTGGGGCAATATTCCTCCCACTGATACCAACAATGGGGCAGTATTTATTTTACTGAAAAAAGTAATAAAGCACTATTCTTCCTACTTCCCATTGATACCAAAGATAGGGCACTATTCCTCTAACCGACACCAACAATTGTCACATGCCCTTCCAATGAAACCAACAATGGGCCATTATTTCTCAATTAGGCACAGACACAAGGTGATTGTTTAGTCCCACTGACCACTGAACCTAAGGTATTGTTTAGTCCCACTGACCACTGAACCTAAGGTATTGTTTATGCCTACTGACCACTGAACCTATGGTATTGTTTACTCCTACTGACCACTGAACCTAAGGAATTGTTTACTCCTACTGACCACTGAACCTAAGGAATTGTTTACTCCTACTGACCACTGAACCTAAAGAATTGTTTACTCCTACTGACCACTGAACCTAAGGTATTGTTTACTCCTACTGACCACTGAACCTAAGGTATTGTTTACTCCTACTGACCACTTAACCTAAGGAATTGTTTACTCCTACTGACCACTGAACCTAAGGTATTGTTTACTCCTACTGACCACTGAACCTAAGGTATTGTTTACTCCTACTGACCACTGAACCTAAGGTATTGTTTACTCCTACTGACCACTGAACCTAAGGTATTGTTTACTCCAACTGACCACTGAACCTAAGGTATTGTTTACTCCAACTGACCACTGAACCTAAGGTATTGTTTACTCCAACTGACCACTGAACCTAAGGTATTGTTTACTCCAACTGACCACTGAACCTAAGGTATTGTTTACTCCAACTGACCACTAAACCTAAGGTATTGTTTACTCCAACTGACCACTGAACCTAAGGTATTGTTTACTCCAACTGACCACTGAACCTAAGGTATAGTTTACTCCAACTGACCACTGAAACTAAGGCATTGTTTACTCCTACTGACCACTGAACCTAAGGCATTGTTTACTCCCTCTGACCACTAAACCTAAGGTATTGTTTACTCCCACTGACCACTGAACCTAAGATAAGGTATTGTTTAGTGGCTGCATGCCAATGCTGTGTCAAGGATTCTAAATAGACCAGTACTGTGTGCCTACACAGAGGAGACCAACACTGTATGCAGTGAATTAAAAGGTGTTTATTTACAAGGGTGAAAAAACAGGTGACGACAACCAGTGCACAAATAACACAAAGCATATATACAAGTCCAGGGGAAATGCGGTAATCATAAACCAAAAGCCAAGCCGGGGTCAAATACCAGGAGATCATCAAAGAAGCTGCAGACAGGGAATGGGCAGGAAGGAAATGTCCAGGAGAGGGATCAGGTCAGGACAGATCGGATCGGGTCGGGTCAGAAGTCCAGAACGGGGACAGCAGGCTCAGGGTCAGAAATCAGGTTTGGGGTCCGGTTAATAGACAGATACCAGGGCAATTTCTGCTTGAACTTGTCGGGTATAAATAGAGGCGTGTTAATTATGTTCAGGTCACACCTGAACGCAGCAAGGGCCAGGTGCTCCACACTGCCAGGATCCATCCGCTGGTGGAGGCCAGTACTGCGTCCCAAAGGTGATATACCAGCAGGGGGAAGTTCCCCTGACAGCTCCGAACTGCCAGGAGACCCCTGCTGGTGGGATGCAGCACTGCAAGACAGAACATAAATAGCACCAGCGGATGGAACCTTTCCTGACAGTACCCCCTCAAAGGAGCGGCCTCCGGACGCTCCAACTATCTGTTGCCGGGGGAAAGTCCAAGGTGACCAACTGGGCAATGGGAGGCTTGAGCCGAGAGGTGGGTACATCCGGGTCGTCGAGCTGGGCAGCGGGCTCCGGGTCGTCGAGCTGGGCAGCAGGCTCCAGGTCGTCGAGCTGGGCAGCAGGCTCCAGGTCGTCGAGCTGGGCAGCAGGCTCCAGGTCATCGAACAGGGCGGCAGGCGCCGGGTCATCGAGCTGGACGGCAGGCACTGGGTCATCAAGCTGGGCGGCAGGCTCCGGGTCGCAGGAACAGCAGGCTGGCAAACTGGCACAGGAACAGCAGGCTGGCAAACTGGCACAGGAACAGCAGGCTGGCAGGCTGGCACAGGAACACGCGGCTGGGCGACTGGCACAGGAACAGCAGGCTGGCAGACTGGCACAGGAACAGCAGGCTGGCAGACTGGTACAGGAACAGCAGGCTGGCAGACTGGCACAGGAACAGCAGGCTGGAAGACTGGCACAGGAACAGCAGGCTGGCAAACTGGCACGGGAACAGCAGGCTGGCAAACTGGCATGGGAACAGCAGGCTGGCAGACTGGCACGTGAACAGCAGGCTGGCAGACTGGCACAGGAACAGCAGGCTGGCAGACTGGCACAGGAACAGCAGGCTGGCAGACTGGCACAGGAACAGCAGGCTGGCAGACTGGCACAGGAACAGCAGGCTGGCAGGCTGGCACAGGAACATCAGGCTGTCAGGCTGGCACAGGAACATCAGGCTGGCAGGCTGGCACAGGAACATCAGGCTGGCAGGCTGGCACAGGATCAGGCTGGCAGGCTGGCACAGGAACATCGGGCTGGCAGGCTGGCACAGGAAAATTGGGCTGGCAGGCTGGCACAGGAACATTGGGCTGGCAGGCTGGCACAGGAACAGGTTGAACAGATGGCACTGGAACAGATGGCACTGGGACAGGTTGAGCAGAGGGCACTGGGACAGGCTGGGTAACTGGCACGATGGTGTGGGTTGGGAAGTACTTCCGTTTCTTCTTAGACTTAGACACTGCAGGTTTGCTAACAGAAGTGATGTATGAAGAGGATGGAATCAAGTAGGAGGAAGGGTTGGAATATGGCAGAGACACAGGGATGGTGACTGGAAGAGGTTTTTGTGGAGTTGTTACGGGTGAAAAGGAAGAAGCAGGTGGATTAAAGGCGGGGTAGGTACAACAAGTAGAGACTGGGTAATAATACTTGGTAGGAAGCAGAATTAACTGGGCTATAGCTGAGGTTGTCATTGGCAATGGACGGCTAGATCCTTGGGAAGGTAAGTGGTTAATGGCAGGGCTGGAATGCAGTGGCTTGGCTGGAATCAGGAGATCTGACCATGCCTGCAGCACAGGTTGAACAAAAGCAGGTTCACACACACCTTGCCTAATCAGAGACTGCACAGAATCAATACACTCAGATAACTTTTGCTGGGGACAGGAGGAATAATGCTCATCAAAATAAGCCGGGTCATCCTCCATTAACCACACCAAGGATTTGACTTGGTCACAACTGAAGGGGGGAGAGAAGTCATCACTACCATCTGGGATAACTGACAGGGCTGGTTTAACACATAACTTGATTAATGGCTGAATATCATCATAAGACATTTAACCCAGATCCACCATGGAATGGGCTGATCGGATGGCTTCCATCAGCTGGTCACTTGTCCATCCCTCCAACACCTGACGACAATACTCCCCATCCTCCTCTGCTAGCAGAGAAAAGTAAGTAATTTCATTGAAATCCATGTTTCAAAAAACGCACCACAACAGGATGGTTCCTTATGCAGGCACGTCTGGTCAAGTGGCCCTGGTATACTGTCAAGGATTCTAAATAGACCAGTACTGTGTGCCTACACAGAGGAGACCAACACTGTATGCAGTGAAATAAAAGGTGTTTATTTACAAGGGTGAACAAACAGGTGACGACAACCAGTGCACAAATAACACAAAGCATATATACAAGTCCAGGGGAAATGCGGTAATCATAAACCAAAAGCCAAGCCGGGGTCAAATACCAGATCATCAAAGAAGCTGCAGACAGGGAATGGGCAGGAAGGAAATGTCCAGGAGAGGGATCAGGTCAGGACAGATCGGATCGGGTCGGGTCAGAAGTCCAGAATGGCGACAGCAGGCTCAGGGTCAGAAATCAGGCTCGGGGTCCGGTTAATAGACAGATACCAGGGCGAGTTCTGCTTGAACTTGCCGGGTATAAATAGAGGTGTGTTAATTATGTTCAGGTCACACCTGAACGAAGCAAGGGCCAGGTGCTCCACACTGCCAGGATCCATCCGCTGGTGGAGGCCAGTACTGCGTCCCAAAGGTGATATACCAGCAGGGGGAAGTTCCCCTGACAGCTCTGAACTGCCAGGAGACCCCTGCTGGTGGGACGCAGCACTGCAAGACAGAACATAAATAGCACCAGCGGATGGAACCTTTCCTGACATGCTGGGATCCAAAATGCCTTTATTAATATAAAATCATGAAGAGCACAACATGTACAAGGAGGGGAGGAATGTCTAACGCGTTTCACACATAAACTGTGCTTTATCAAAGCCTGTGACATTGAACACTGAACTTAAGGTACTATTTAGTCCCACTGACCACTGAACCTAAGGTATTGTTTAGTCCCACTGACCACTGAACCTAAGGTATTGTTTAGTCCCACTGACCACTGAACCTAAGGTATTGTTTATTCCCACTGACCACTGAACCTAAGGACAAGGTCCCAGACTATGAAACGCTTTACCAACCAGCATTCGGTTGGAGTAAAACCACTTAGCCTTCAAGAGAAAGATCAAGACCCATCTCTTTTGATTTCAAAGGAGACAGGAACAACAAGCACCCAGAGGCGATTTAGTTTGCATGCCCGCACTATATAAATCTTTCATTCATTCATAAGGTAATTTTTAGTCCCACTGACCACTGAACCTAAGGAATTGTTTAGTCCCACTGACCACTGAACCTAAGGAATTGTTTAGTCCCACTGACCACTGATGCTGGGAGTATTTCTTACTCCCACTGCCCACAATTTTCTCCCCTAAGGTCCAATGGACTAAGAACTGGCCCTTTGTTTAGAAAATGTGAAGACTCCTGTTCTACAGGATGAGGCATTCCAGGTGACGGTGTGGCAGGCTTTCATGTTTTTATTAACAACATCTGCTATGTAATTGTTTGTTTAAAGTATAATAAAGGTAAAGTATTTATGAATACGTTTTCAAAAAAGATGTTTAATGAGGTTGAATAAAAAGCAAATAACAGTTCATAAAATATTTGTTCAAACGGCGCAGCTGTGTAAGATCTAAAGCCCTGAAAAAAGATTTCCGGTGATGTTAAGTGGTAACATAGCAAAACATGTGTTGATCTTTTTAGCTGACCCTTTAGGCAGAGTAATCTCTTTTATTTACATTTTTCATTTCAATACCAGTTTAAAAGAGTCCTTTAATATGTGAAACTCTAACACCATATTTCAGAAATTTAAATGTAAAAACGCAGTGTTGTCCTGTAACTTTCTTCATTTTTACCCTACGATGTAACATCTTACATTGTGATGTTCGTATGATGACTTTAAAATGTAACTGCACCTTTTAGGCCCTGATCTCCCACACATGACATCGGTGTTCAGTTACTGTCTGTCAGATCTGGCTATGATTTCAGATAGCTAAATCTGTTTACAGATCAGGCAGCCTACTGCAAAATGAAAACATGTGCCTGTGTATGGAAAGCCAAAGTCAACCATGACACTGCAGACAACCTGGGATTCTGGAACTTTCTGTTCCACAACAATTCGACAACACTACAATTCTTCAGTGGAAAACAGAAAATAATATATAAAATGCTGCAGTGCATAGCTGCCCCCTTTTAAAATTAGTTTTCTGAAATGTCGCTACTCTGCGCAATCATATTCCTCCTGCTGTTGACCTAGACATTTCCAGGACATCCATTATATGTTATAGACGAAGAGGTGAAGCAAAAGGGTGTGAAGGCAACATTTATTTTTGTCTGCCGCCATAACCTTGCCATCCTAACCGTTGGCTCAATTGTGCCTCATGGTGAGTATAAGAAAGAATATTTAATGGCTAAATAAAGAGTAAATCATCCAAATTAAAGGGTGTGGCCTTCATTTCACAGATTGGCCTCACTGCAGTCATCCAGGTGGCCACCTTGATAATACTTTTAATATATTTTGCATGATTTAAGCCTCGAATTTCAAAAGAATTTTCTTGCGAAAATCGTATCAAAGAATTTTCGTTCGTATTTCGCACTGTTAGTGGGCTGCAGCAACAGCCGATTTTTGTGTGGCAAAGAAATTTGAGAAATCCGACATCTTGGAAATTTTCGGAAAAACAGACGATTTTCTGATCAATGATGGGAGAATCGTGCGAGAAATGTAATAGAAAAAAAATGTGCATGTGCAAGAAAAGAAAATATCCAGAGAGAAACAAATATTATTTACTGAGAGTAAAGAATATTCCCGGCAACATGAAAGTTTTGGTCGGCCGAATTTCGAAAATCAATGGTGGCATCATCAGATCACAAAAAAAACGAACTTTCTGATTTTGAAAAGAACATTTGTTCGAAATTCGACCGTGTATGGCCTGCATTAGACTCCTTTCCACTGAGGCAGTTTTCAGGCCTTTTAGCGCTAGAAATAATGCCTGTAAAGCACCTGAAAACGTCCTCCACACCCGGGCGATGCACTTGCGGGACGTAAGAAAAAGTCCTGCAAGCAGCATCTTTGGGGTATTTTGCATGAAATGGGCAATGCTTCCAAAGTGCCTAAAAAACGATTCAGAAGCGCCGCCACACAAAAGTTTTTAACCCCTTTTTTGGGGTTGAAGTACCCTGCTAGTGGCCACATGTACATTTACATCGGCAGAATGGCACCGACAGGCACATCAACGTATATATACGTTGGTGCCTTGGGGGGATCAGACCCCCCCCCCCGTACATGCGTCGGTCCGCGCGGCTGCAGGAGCGATCCGACAAGAGGGGGCGGCTATTCGTTTTTGTCTGCCCCCTCCAGATCGCTCCCAGCCAATGCGCGCGCCCGCATTCCTAAACACAGGAAGGAGGAAGCAATGTGATCTCTCCCTCTGCGTTTTTTTCAACCACCGCTGAGGAGATCACAACACAAGTAAGTCCTGCACCAACAGTACACTTACACACAGACACATAAACACATTTAACCCCCGCGATCGCCCCCCCCCTCCCCCCTGTCACAGTGTCACTGAATGCAGTAATCATACATGTATGATTACTGTATTTAGTGTGACAGGCAGTGTGACAGTCAGTTAGTGTTAGGTCCAGGGTACCCCCCGTACCCCCCTAATAAAGTTTTAACCCCTTGATCACTGCCCTAGTTTAACCTTTCACTCCCTATTGCCAGCATCACTAAGCGATCATTTTTCTAATCGCTGTATTAGTGTCGCTGTTCCCGCTAGGTAGCTAATTTTTTTTTTTATTATTATTTTTTTTTTTTTTACTAAAGACATGTGGCTAAATACATTTTGGCCTAAATGTATGACTAAAATTTAGTTTATTGATTTTTCTTATAACAAAAAGTAAAAAATATTTTTTTTTTTTCAAAAATGTCGCTCTATATATATAGCAAAAAATAAAAATCGCAGAGGCGATCAAATACCACCAAAATAAAGCTCTATTTGTGGGAAGAAAAGGACGCAAATTTTGTTTAGGAGCCACGTCGCACGACCGCGCAATTGTCTGTTAAAGCGACGCAGTGCCGAATCGCAAAAACCCCTTGGGTCATTTGGCAGCATATTGGTCCGGGTCTTAAGTGGTTAAACAGCATTAAAGTGCCACTAAAATGAGCGGCGCTTTACCGCAAATGCACGGATGGCCCCAGTGTGAAAGGGGTCTTACTTAAAGCGGAGCTCCACCCAAAAGTTGTTTGCCTCCTTCCACATTTGGCTCTTCACTTATGTGGAGTAGGAGACGGGCTGTTTCCCTTAGTGGAGATGGCGGTGGCAGCACCTGATAGCTGATAGAAAAATTTGCTGGGGTGAAGACACTGCTGGATTCATGGACAGGTAAAGTAAGTTTCTCATAATTAAAAGACAGCAGCTACAGCATTTGTAGCGGCTAATAAGAGTGTAAATGGACAACACAGTACTGTAATGGTAATGGAAAGAAACCTTGACCATAACAGACAAGCTATAGAGGCATCCGACAGTGTAGCAGTTCCCTTTTACATAGTCAGGCGATTTTACCACGACTTCACGGCCGCGATTTTACCGCGATTTTGCCGCGATTCGCGGCCGCGATTTGAATGAATGCCTGTGTAAGTGCCATCAAAATCGGACCAAAGTAGTGCAAGGACTACTTTGAAGTCGGCACTACTTAAAATCGTGCCAGTATGAATGGTAGTCATTGAAAATAATGGAGAATGACTTGTCATACGATTTTGCAGTCCAAAATCGTGGGACAAGTCGTATAAGTGTGAGAATTTGTTCCTGCAATGCACAAAAATGCACCGCCCCTTTGCAGATGCATAGGGGTGCCATTCATTTTTAATGGCACCCCCATGCATCTTACTAATGGGCATACGAACAATGTGTTTTGATGCAGACCGATTTGTAAAATGTAAAATAGTGTCTAAGAGGTTGATCTACTAAAACTAGACAGTGTACAATCTGCTGCAGTTCTGCATAGACCCCAGTTAGCTTTTAGGATTCTTTATCAAAGATTAAAGTGGATGTAAACCCCCAGAAAAAATTTTTTTTGGATGTCACAATGTAGAGTATAAGATTTCCTATCATCTGTGCCCAGTCTTGCCACACAGAGTTAATCCAGCTCTGAGCAATCCTCTTTTATGTTTAGTGAAAATGAACAGCCTTCCAGATAAAACCCTGCCTAAAGCAAAAGTCAGTTTTTCTCTCTTCTTGCTTTGAGTGAGAGGTTATTTATAAATAAAGCTAGGACATGTTTATCATATGTTATGTTTTGTTTATCATACCATGAGGTGATATAACATCATAACACATCCTAGTAATATACAATGAACTTTGGATCACCTCTTGTTATGATAAACATGTCCAAGCTAGATTTGTAAATAACCTGTTTCTGAAAGCAATAACAGAGAAACGGACTTAACCTAATTTGGCAGGTTTTTATCTGAAGTCCGGTTAATTTGCACTGGACTTTAAAAGAGGATTATTCAGCGCTGGATTAACTCTGTGTGGCAAGACTGGGCACAGATGATAGGAAATCTTATACTCTACATTGTGACATTAAAACAACCACTTTAATTGAACAAGTTAGAAGCTGATTGGCAGGGCCGGACTTACCATTGGGCTTGACTGGGCTCAAGCCCATGGGCCCCGGCCAATAGGGGGCCCCTAGGGCCCTGGTCAGCAACCCCTACTGTTTTTATTTTTGTATTATTATTATTAAAGGGGGGCCCAGAGGTCTCTAGGGCCCCTGGATGGCAACCCCCCCTTTTTTTATAAATTAATATTTTTTTTATTAAAGGGCTCAGAGGTACCCAGGGCCCCATTTGACAACCCCCCCTTTTTTTTATAAATGTTTATTTTTTTATTTTTGTTTATATTTTTTTATTTTTTATTAAAAGGCCCAGAGGTCCCCAGGGCCCCCGGATGGCAACCTCCCTTTTTTATGTATTTTTTATAAATGTTTATTTTTTTTAGGGGTCTGGAGGTCCCCAGGGGCCCGGAGGCCCCCAACAGCTACCCCCACTTTTTTTTTTTTTATATATATTTTTTTAGATATATATATATATATATATATATATATATATATATATATATAATTATTATTAAAGGGCCCAGAGGTCTCCAGGGCCCCCAGATGACAACCCCCCCTTTTTAAAAAAAAAGTTTTTTTCATTTGGGCCCAGAGGTTTATTTTTTCTTTTTATTAAAGGGCCCAGAGCTCTCCAGGGCCCCGGATGGCTACCCCCTTTTTTTTTATATATATATAAATATATATATATTTCTTTATTTCTTCTTTTTTTTTGTAAAGGCCCCCCTGCTTCTCAATTTGCGGCAGCCCCCCCCCGCTTCTCAATTTCAGGTGGCAGCACCCCCCCCCCCCCCAGTTCTCTGCTCCAGGGGCCCATGCCTTAAGCTGTGTAAGGGGCCCCAAAATTCCTGATGGCGGCCTTGCGCATACCTCCCAACACGCACGGATTCTGCGGGACTTTCCGCTTCTTCCCGCAGTCCCGTGAAAGGGTTAATTTTCCCGCACTGCAATAGGAGGCAGCACGGAAGCAGGAGGAACCGGAGCGGTGTGGGGATGTCTGCTGAAGGGAAGAGAGCCGACACATTCCGTGCACAGATGAGAGTCACCCCCCCGCGCAACAACTTTACTGCACCCCCCGCTCAACAACTTCAGATTTCCCCCCCGCTCAACACCTTTAAAGCTGCGCACCCCCCCCCGCTCAACAACTTCAATTCGCCCCCCCCCGCTCAACAACTTTAATGCGCACCCCCCCGCTCAACAATTATGACCGCCCCCCACGCTCCAGGGGGCCCCTTCAACACTCAAGCCCAGGGGCCCCCACCACCCTAAGTCCTGCCCTGCTGATTGGCTACCATGCAGAGCTGCACTAGATTTTGCACTGTCCACTTTTAGAATCAGCCCCTTAGGGGTTGATGTACTAAAGGCAAATAGACTGTGCACTTTGCAAAGAGCAGTTGCACTCTGCAAGTGCAGTCGCTCCAAATCTTAGGAAATAAGGAAAAGCTTCACTTTGCAAAGAATACCCAACGCAAGGAAAATAAAAATAAAAACAGCATTCTAGCTTGTACATGATTGAATGAAGGAAGTCAGCTGAGCTTCTGATCATTTACTAAGCTCTGAAGCAACTGCACTTCCCCTTTGCAAAGTGCAAAGTCTATTTGCCTTTAGTAAATCAACTCATAAGTATCCCGCACTCAGTGTTAAACCCTCAAATAACAGAAATTAAATGGGTTGTAAAGAGAATTGTTTTTGCTTAAATAATGTTATACTTACCTCCACTGTGCAGCTCATTTTGCACAAAGTGGCCCCCGATCCGTGTCTTCTGGGGTCCCTTAGTGACTGTCTCTGGTCCTGCCAGCAAGAACTTTCCACTTTCATGCGAGTGAGCTCGGATGGTGGTAAGGTCTTGTGGGCACGCTCCTGTGATACATACAGACTATAGCTGCTCACTGTATCACTCAGGCCCGCCCCTATGGCGTGCCGTGTCAGTGGATGTGAGAGCCAATGGCTGTGCTGCTTTCAATCCATCCACTCTAGCCAATCAGCGACCAGGCTGAGCGGCGAAGAGGACGTCGGGAGCGAGCGACGCAGTTGAACGGGCTCAGGTAAGTAAAACTGGGGGCTGAGGGGACCGGTATTGTCTGTTTTTTTTTCACCTTAATACATAGGATGCATTAGGGTGAAAAAACATGCACCTATAGTGTCCCTTTAAATAAATTATTAAAAAAGAATAGAAAAAAATAGAGGGGGGTGCTGATAACTCCGCCTCTCCGATAGGACAGTAGTGCAAATTAACTATTCACCTGGAAATGTGAGGGCAGGAGCTGTGCTTAAAAAAATGGGTTGTTAAGGTAAACGTTTTTTTTTTACCTTAATGCATCCAGGGGGCGGAGCCGAGTGATACAGTCGGCGGCTATGGCCTTCGCTGTATCACGGGAGCGAGCTCGCAAAAGCTCTCCACCGTGCGAGCGCCCTCGCATGAAGGTAGAGAGCTTTTGCGAGGAGGAGCCTAGACAGCCGCCGAGGGACCCCAGAAGACCGCTTTCCGGGCCACTCTGTGCAAAACGAACTGCACAGTGGAGGTAAGTATAACATGTTTGTTGTTTAAAAAAATATATATTCCTGACTTTAGTGTTCCTTTAAAAAAATTGTGCCCTATGGAGATAACAAATCAGCTGTATTTATACAGATATTAAATTACACTCAGATGGACACTATTTACTAATTAGGTGATTTCAGAAGGTAATTGGTTCCACTAGATTTTAGTTAGGTGCATCAGAGTAAAGGGGGCTAAACACAAATTCACACCACACTTTCCAGATATTTATTTGTAAAAAAAAAATTAAAACCATTTATCATTTTTCTTCCACCTCACAATTAAGTGCCACTTTGTGTTGGTCTATTACACAAAATCCCAATAAAATACATTTACTTTTTTGGTTGTAACATGACAAAATGTGGAAAATATCAAGGGGTGTGAATACTTTTTCAAGGCAATATATATATATGTTCTTCATTGATCTATTTTGCTTACTGGTATTTTAGTACCTGTTTTGATCACTGATGCTTATGCATATTGATTGATGTTTTCTTTTATTTATTTTATTTTTTGTAAGTATATTGCTGTCATTAACCACTTGCCGCCCGCCAATGACATATTGACTTTGGCAAAGTGGTTTCAATATCCTGAGTGGACGTCATATGACGTCCTCAGGATATTGAGCCGCTGCGCGCCCCCGGGGGTGCGCATCGCGGTGATCGTTGTTGCAGGGTGTCAGTCTGACACCCCACAACACCGATCTAGGTAAAGCGTCTCTCGTGGAGACACTTTACCACGTGATTAGCCATGTCCAATCACGGCTGATCATGATGTAAACAGGAAAAGCCGGTAATCGACTTTTCCTCACTCGCGTCTGTCAGACGCGAGTAGAGGAGATCCAAACGGCTGCTCCTCTGACAGGGGGGGGGTTGTGCTGATCGATTATCAGCACAGCCCCCCCGAGGATGCCCACTGGACCACCAGGGATGTAAAACAAAGTTATGCCCCCTAGACCACCAGGGATGAAACAAATAATGGATGCCAATCAGTGCCGCAATGGATGCCAATCAGTGCCCACAATGGGCATCACTGATTGTCAGGCATTGTTTGGAACTGATTAGCATCCATTAATACAACACATGTTAGTGCCACCTATCATTGCCCATCTATGCCTATCCATGCCACCTATCAGTGCCCATCCATGCCACCTATCAGTGCCCATCCGTGCCGCCTATCCGTGCCCATCTGTGCCGCCTATTTGTGCCCATCCGTGCCGCCTATCCGTGCCCATCCCTGCCACCTATCAGTGCCCAACCTGTGCCACCCATCAGTGCCCATCTGTGCCACCCATCAGTGCCACCTCATCGGTGCCCATCAGTGCCGCCTTATCAGTGCCCGTCAGTGCAGTTTTTTTTCAAAATGTTCGGTATTTTTTTTTTTTTTATTCATAAAAATAAAAATCGCAGAGGTGATCAAATACCACCAAAATAAAGCTCTATTTGTGGGAACAAAATGATACAAATTGAGTTTGGGTACAGTGTAGCATGACCGCACAATTGTCATTCAAAATGCAACAGCCCTGAAAGCTGAAAATTGGTCTGGGCAGGAAGATGTATAAGTGCCCTGTATGGAAATGGTTAAAATTTAAAGGTATAGCACAATACAAAAACTTTTGGTTTCATTTTTAAAATTTGTCAGCCACTTATTTTCCATGTTTGCTGTGCGCAGGGCATCCTATTGAAACTGAGAGATGTGAATGGAGCCTAAGAGAGGAGAGGCTCCACTGATCTGGTACCGCTTGGTCCTGGCTCTGCTTAATCATGTTGAAGCTGTAACTATACAGGCACCATTAGAAAACAGACTACTCTGTCTAAATAGCCGATACCCAACGGCACCCCCTTCAGGTGACACCCAGGAATTACTGCATTCATCACCAGCCCCCTTATCAAATCAGGGGGTGATTAGTGAAGCACAATTCCACAGAAGAGGTATATTACGGGATCCACTGATACGGACTGTAGATAGAACTACACCCACTATGTATACATTTCTAATAGATGGAGTGCATTGTTGACCCAGCACAGCATACAAATGTTTTCTTTGTGGTACTACAAGACTCAGCTTGCCTTTATAGAACTAGAAGTCCCAGCATTTCTATTTTCTTTATAACTGGAAGTTAAACATGACTCTTGCATTTCCACTACCTACTGTAGAACTGCAAATTCCATGCCAAAGTTCTATTTCTCTTGTCCCTATAGAACTCCAAGTTCTAACAAACTATATTTTAATTTCCATCTCAGAACTAGAGGGGACAATTTTCATTTAAAATATATATTTTTCTTTTTTCTTTTTTTTTAATTTCCACTTCAGACTTAACCATAACTTGAGACCTGCTCATGGTTACGTTCAATGATTATGTCTCGACTTTCCTCTCCTCTTTGTTACTTAACCACTTCCCTACGGCCGTACGACTATATACGGCCGCAGGGTGGCTCTAAATCTCCGGGCTGCCGTGTTTTCACGGCAGCCCCTTTCCTCGTTCCCAGCGCGTGCTCCAGAGCGCGCAGCGGGGAACTTGTGTACTGGCCGTGTCCCTTGGACACAGCCAATCGCAGATCGCCGCGAACGGCCAATCAGAGTGGCCGTTTGCTATGCGATCTGATGGGCCAATGAGAGATGATCTCATATGTAAACATATGAGATCATCTCTCATTGCCGGCTCTCACAATGACAGCGTCCTGTCATAGAGAGAGCATACCGATCTGTGTTCCTAGTACATAGGGACACAGATCGGTCACCCCCCCCTCCCCCTACAGTTAGAACACAATGCAGGAAACACATTAACCCCTTCTTCACCCCCTAGTGTTAACCCCTTCCCTGCCAGTCACATTTATACAGTAATTAGTGCATATTTATAGCACTGATTGCAGTATAAATGTGAATGGTGCCAAAAATGTGTCAAAAGTGTCCGATGTGTCCGCCATAACGTCGCAGTCGCAATAAAAATCGCAGATCGCCGCCATTACTAGTAAAAAAAAAAATAATAAAAAATAACAATTCTGTCCCTTATTTTGTAGGCGCTATAACTTTTGCGCAAACCAGTCGCTTATTGCGATTTTTTTTTTTTTTTTTTTAACCAAAAATATGTAGAAGAATATGTATCGCCCTAAACTGAATTTTTTTTTTAAATTGGGCTATTTTTTATAGCAACAAGTAAAAAATATTGTATTTTTTTTCAAAATTGTCGTCCTTTTTTGTTTATAGCGCAAAAAATAAAAATCGCAGAGGTGACCAAATACCACCAAAAGAAAGCTCTACTTGTGGGGAAAAAAGGACGCCAATTTTGTTTGGGAGCCATATCGCACGACCGCGCAATTGTCAGTTAAAGCGACGCAGTGCCGCAAGCTGAAATTTCACCTGGTCAGGAAGGGGGTTTACATGCCCAGTAGGGAAGTGGTTAAGCTGCCATCATTTCTGCGTATTCCATCTTAACCTTATATTTTTTCCAGGGATCCCATTTGTCTTCAAAATCTGCCCAAGTTTCCTCCTCTCTGTATCTTAAATATTCATTGTAATAAATTTCGTCAACCTTTTTCCCCCATTCTCTTAATGTAGGACTCTCTTCTTGTTTCCAGTTACTCGAGATCTGACTTTTTGCGGCGTTAAGAAAATCTGGGATTAGGGTCTTTAGATATTTTTTGGTTGGCATTCGAGCCCCATGCAAAACGCAAACCCAAAAGTCCTCCGGTATATTCATGTTTATTATTTCTTTCATTTTTTATATATATTTTTCTAACACTACTAAATGCGTACAGCTCCATTCATTATTATTATTGTTTTTTACATTCCGAGTCCTCTGAAGTCCATAATGAGAACACATGCATACTGTGTGTTTGATTTCCTGAAAATGTTGTGTCATATAAAAATATTAACAAATGCCTCCATCTAGTGGACAGAATTGTGTAATGCTATGCCGTATATAGTATTACTTTTTTCAATATTGTTGCTGTTAGCATTTCAAAGTGTTATTAGAGCCATGATACCCAGAAGTAACCCCCGGGAGTGATGTCGCCGGACGGTGCTGTGTCGGGCACCGCAGCGAGGGAGTATTACATAATGAGCTAGTATGCTGTGCAGGAAAACTGCCGGGAATCCCGGCAGGAAAAAAGAGATTCCCGACGGTTTTTAAGCCGGTGTATCGTCATACTCTGCTCCCCATCACAGAGTGCTCCGGAAGTGCTGTGGTGGGCATCTGCGATGCGTTCCAATGCATTTACGGCAGTGCACACCAGCAAAACCTCGTTTGGTATCCAGGCTCTTTCCTTAACATCCCCGTGGATTGGAGGATGTTAAAAAAAGCCAGGAGGCCGAGCGGAGCGACTGGCCACTTTCCCCTAAGTCCACGTTGCTCTGAATGATGGCTTCGCTGGTGTGCAGTGTCGTAAATGCAATGGAACGCATCGCAGATGCATTTGGAACGCATCGCGCATGTGCAGTTGCCCACCACAGCACTTCCGGAGCACTCTGTAATGGGGGAGCAGAATATGACGCGTCACCGGCAGTTTCCCTATGGGGAAAACCTGCGATGGAGAATACACACGGCTGGGTTTCCTGACCAAAACTCTCATGGCAGTTTTCCTGGTCTTAAGTTTCACGGCTTCCTGCTCTGTAAGAACAACAACCAGCAGCACATTATTAACATCACTGAATGTTTCTTCAAACATTCTGAAACAAGCAGTCTTAATGATATTACAATGATAGGTGTGCTGCCTATTGCATTAGGGTGTGTGCCCCAAAGCTCAAACACACATGCCTTTCTCTGCAGCCTCAGTTGCACTGGACAGTGACTTAACGGGAAGCACTCTGTGCTGAATGGCTTCCTGTTCATTCACAAACTGAAGCACAGTAAACACAGTTTACTATGCTTCAGTTATAAATGAACACAGTAAGTGAGTGTGTTCACTGTGTTCATTTAGAAAAGGAAGGGGTCGCGTACTGACTCCCCAAATAGGGTGACCACATGTCCCGGATTGCCCAGGACATTCCCGCATTTTGCAGGTTTGTCCCGCTCACCTTCATTTCAAGACAATACAGTGTCCCGGAATGAAACTGACACAGCCAACCCCCATCCAAACTAATGCCCCCAAAAAAAGGCTGCCACATCACCGTTTTACTCACTGACAGTACTTGTCCTTGGCAGGGAATGCCTGGAGGAGCACAATCCCCACCCCCTGCTTGTGATTGGAGAAATCATAAATCCCGCCTCTTGTGTGCAATCACGGTGCTGTGATTCGTTACAGCACAAGCTAATTTTTGAATGGTAGTTTGGAAATGTGGTCACCCTATCCCCCAAGTTAGAGAAACTATGGGAAACATGGCACAGTGACATACCCTCACTTGACTGGAAAGGATGGGAGGACTGTCTGAAATATGGCTCCAAATTAGTTATCTCCTCAAGGGACAAACTCATACAGGTAACATTTTTGCGCAGAATATAGTATACACCCCAAAGACTTCACAGAATATTTCCGGACAGGGACCCTGAGTGTCCTTTATGTAAAGTGCATGTAGGAACATTTTTTCACATGTTCTGGGACTGTCCTATCATCTCGGCCTACTGGACGAGGGTCTTTGGGGAAATAAACTAGATTGCAACTGTCCCTTCCAATTCTACCTGAGTTGGCCTTATTGGGGGTCCATGATAATGAACAACGCTCTCATCACTCCATATTACTGGTTTCATACCTTCTCTTTTACGCTAAAAATAAATACTCCTAAAATGGAGTATGCCTCTCACCTCCTGGAAGGCACAGATTGGAGCTGCCCTACCTATGTATAGGATAATGTATATAAACAGAGGTTGTCAATAGAAATACGACAAAGTATGGGCCCCCTGGACTTCTGCCTAGTATACTAGGGAGGACTAGATTTCCTAGCATATATACTAGTCATTATTGGACATGTGCATTCGTTTTCGTTAGAATACATTTTCGTCCGAAAATTGTTTTTTTTCGTTATCGTTTTAACAAACGATAACGAAAGCGCAAGAAACGAAAACCGAAAGATCTGACAAAAAATGCTTTATTATCATTTTTGTTGCGGTAAAAAATTTGATATAGAGAGATTCGACATTATAGGGAAAAGATTTGACATTATAGAGAAAAGATTCGACACTATAGAAATAATAGATTCGACATTACAGAGATTAGATTTCGATTTATGAGAAAATAGATTCGACATTATTACTAGTCATACAACATTAGAATTTTTGTTGGCGGAATATTCGAACGGAAATGTACGATTCGACGTAAAGACTTGACGTTCCGTCGAATATTCTTTTGACCATTCGACAGAAACCAAGTATCATTGGATTTTCGACGAAAGCTATTCCCCAACGAAAAACAAAATAAATCAAAACGATTTTCTGGAGTAACTAAATACATTTATTTTCCAAACGAAAACGAAAAAACAAAACAAAATATTCCAGTCTGCACATGTCTAGTCATTATATGCTGCTAGATAACTGTTTGGATTGTAACTACTGTGTAATTCTTTTCCTATGACTGTGAACTTTTGCTGCATGTTTGGCTGCACACTGCTTCTTGACATGTACATGCACAAATATTTTTTTCCACACAATGCTCTGTACTGTACCAATGGATATGCTGTTTAATTCACCTATATGACAACAATAAAGCACCTTTGTTTTGCTAAGAAAAGGAAGGGGCTGGTAAATGACATATTTACTATCTCCATTCTGAAACATCCCACGCAGCAGCCGGGGAGAGAGGAGGGAAGCCAGCAGCACTGCGGGAGGAGGCGCAACACTGGCAGAGGTCTGGCCAGGAGGTGAAATCGACACCACACATCACGTAGTGATGAGGCTGTGCCCAGGCACACCCCCTGTGCACACCTATGATTACAATGTAGATGTAAAGATATAAAACTACAGAACAGGGATGCCTAGGAACAGGATGTTCACAGCTTTTTTTTCCAGAAGAAATTCAAGGCAAAAGGAAACTTTTTCAGGGTACATTTTAAACAGAGTTAACATTTCTAAATGTTCCCATATAAATCAGCAAATCTTAAGTTCAGGTGTACTTTGAAGTAATAGTTAAGCCTAACGCTAATTAGTCCTAAATACAGTCAGGTCCATAAATATTGGGACATTGACACAATTCTAATCTTTTTGGCTCTATACACCACCACAATGGGTTTGAAATGAAACAGACTTTCAGCTTTAATTTGAGGGTATTTACATCCAAATCAGGTGAACGGTGTAGGAATTACAACAGTTTGTATATGTGCCTCCCACTTTTTAACCACTACCCGACGGCCGTACGACTTTGTACGGCCGCAGGGTGGTTCTAATTCTCTAACTGGGCGTGTTTTTACGACCTGCGCTCCGCCAGGCCACTGGGGGCGCGCGAGTGCCGCGCGCGTGCCCGCCGCATCGCTGAGATGCTGATGCGCGTGCCTGGCGGCCGTGATGTCCGCCAGGCACTCCAGATCGGCGGCTACAGGGACAAGACGTGGATCTCTGTATGTAAACACAGAGATCCATGTCCTGTCAGGGGAGAGAGGAGACCGATCTGTGTCCCTTGTACATAGGGACATAGATCGGTCACCTCCCCCAGTCACCCCCCTCCACACACAGTTATAACACAATTCAGGGTACACATTTAACCCCTTCCTCAACCCCTAGTGTTAACCCCTTCAATGCTAGTCACATTTATACAGTAATTAGTGCATATTTATAGCACTGATCGCTGTATAAATGTGAATGGCGCCAAAAATGTGTCAAAAGTGTCCGATGTCTTCACCATAATGTCGCAGTCACCAAAAAAAATGCTGATCGCCGCCATTAGTAGTAAAAAAAAAAATAATAATAAAAAATAATAATAATTCTGTTCCCTATTTTGTAAGCGCAATAACTTTTGCGCAAACCAGACGCTTATTGCGATTTTTTTTTTTTTTTACCAAAAATATGTAGAAGAATATGTATCGTCTAGACTGAGAAAAAAAAACTTTTTTTTTTAATTGGGCTATTTATTACAGCAACAAGTAAAAAATATAGTTTTTTTTTCAAAATTTTTGCTTTATTTTTGTTTATAGCGCAAAAAATAAAAACCACCAAAAGAAAGCTCTATTTGTGGGGAAAAAGGACGCCAATTTTGTTAGGGAGCCACGTCACACGACCGCGCAATTGTCAGTTAAAATGACGCAGTGCCACAAGCTGAAATTTCACCTGGTCAGGAAGGGGTATATGTGCCCAGTAAGGAAGTGGTTAAAGAACCAAAAGTAATGGGACAGATTAACAATCATAACACAAACTTTCACTTTTTAATACTTGGTTGCAAATCCTTTGCAGTCAATTACAGCCTGAAGTCTGGAACACATAGACATCACCAGATGCTGGGTTTCATCCCTGGTGATGCTCTGTCATGCCTCTACTGCAACTGTTTTCAGTTCCTGCTTGTTCTTGGGGCATTTTCCCTTTAGTTTTGTCTTCAGCAAGTGAAATGCATGCTCAATCGGATTCAGGTCAGGTGATTGACTTGGCCATTGTATAACATTCCACGTCTTTCCCTAGATAATATTGCTCGAAACACTTCATGATTCACCCTGCTGCTTTTGTCAGCAGTCACATCATCAATAAATACAAGAGACCCAGTTCCATTGGCAGCCATACATGCCCATGCCATGACACTACCACCACCATGCTTCACTGATGAGGTGGTATGCTTTGGACCATGAGCAGTTCCCTTTCTTTCTCCATACTCTTCTCTTCCCATCACTCTGGTACAAATTGATCTTGGTCTCATCTGTCCATAGGATGTGTTTCCAGAACTGTGAGGTTTTTTTTAGATGTTGTTTGGCAAACTCTAATCTGGCCTTCCTGTTTTTGAGGCTCACCAATGGTTTACACCTTGTGGTGAACCCTCTGTATTCACTCTGGTGAAGTTTTCTCTTGATTGTTGACTTTGACACACATACACCTACCTCCTGATGAGTGTTCTTGATCTGGCCAACTGTTATGAAGGGTGTTTTCTTCACCAGGGAAAGAATTCTTCGGTCATCCACCACAGTTGTTTTCTGTGGTCTTCCGGGTCTTTTGGTATTGCTGAGCTCACCGGGGCGTTCTTTCTTTTTAAGGATGTTCCAAACAGTTGATTCAGCCACCCCTAATGTTTTTGCTATCTCTCTGATGGGTTTGTTTTGTTTTTTAATCCAGTGATGATCTTCACTGATAGTTGACTTTGACTATTTGACTATTACTATTATATTGACTATTACAAATAACAAACATTTATTTTCAATAACTTTTGCTTTGTATGACCACTGAGATTTTCTTTTTAGAGAGCTTGTTCACAGTAGAACGCGGTGCAGGAATGGCACGTTCTGTGTGCGTTTCCTGCAGCACGTCGAAACGTACTGCCTTTGCAATCTGCTGCAGGTAATCATGTAATGTAAATGGCAACAAAATACAGATCAAAAACGCACTGCGTGTGTGGGCAACAAAAAGTATGGTACCGCAGTACTTTCTCTGCAGTCTGGTTATGATTTGCAGACTATCCACTTGATTAGGCTGCAAAATTGCATCACACATTCAGGTATGAACCCGCCCTGAGGGGATTCATTTTACTATTAATTGCAAACTGTTTTATTTTAGCTCAGTTTTAGGAAAGTGGGATAAATGGCCTGGCACTGAAGTGGTTAAATAAACAAGAATTGCGTTCAGAAACAAAAGCAAATATATATCAGATTACGGTAGCTGCGTTCTAAACAGTCACTTCATTCCACTCTGCGTAAATACAGTCATAAAGTGACTCTTTTGATTTTCAACATCAAATCAGTATTATGCAATGTAATGAGCCACTGAATTAACAATGTGGTTTACATAAAGTGCTTAAGAAATCATTTGAAGCATTTGCTGAAGCAGTGTTTCAAGATATGTGTATCAAATTCTTTTTCACCAGTCATCATCATCATTAATTACTTTTCAGAATAAATACAGCTACAAATAGAAAGATATGCTACCTTCAGACTTACACAGTTGTAACCCCTTCGCACCCACCGTACGCAAATTTGCATTCATGGCTTAAAGGGGTTAAACCGGTCACCCCAGTACTGTTTTTTAGAGCCAGCGGTTGGCTTTTTAGTGATAACAATGATGTGACTAAAAGTCGCTCGGCTGTTATCCTAAGGAGCGGGAGCGTACACGCCACTAGCCAGTAAAATGAGACCTGAACAAACCCGGATTCGGCTTTGATCGAGTTTCTAATGAAAAAAGCCGGAAGCGACTTCACTTCCAGTTTACTTGACTGCCAATAACGCTGATTTAAAAAAAATTACAGTATTCAGAATCGCAGATTTTGGCATGCAAAGGAGAGATTTTGGGTCTTTTAGACCCCCGACCCCACCTATTACTGCCACAAGGGATGTTTTCATTCCTTGTGACAGCAATAAAATCTGTTTTTTTTTTTTAGAGGGACAAGGTAAAAAAATAAGAAAAAAAATAAGAAAAAATAAATAAATTTTAAAGCACCCCCGTCCCCCGCGCCTCAAAGAAAACACATACGTAAGTCTCGCCGGCAATGTAAACTGTTCAAATCACACATGTGAGTTTTGGCCGCGATAGTCAAAGTGAGAGCAATAATTTTAGCAAAAGACCTCCTCTGTAACTAACCTGGTAACTCTAAAAATGATTTAAAGCGTCACCTATGGAGATTTTTAGGTACTGTAGTTTGTCGCCATTCCACAAGTGTGCCCAGTTTCAAAGCATGACATGTTAGGTATCTATTAACTCAGTGTAACATCATCTTTCACATTATACAAAATAATTGGGCTAACTTTACTGTTTTGTTTATTTTTAATTAATAAAAGTGTATTTTTTCCCCAAAAATATCTCTTGAAAAATCGCTGCGCAAATACCCTGTGACATAAAATATTGCAACAATCATCATTTTATTCTGTAGGGTCTCTGTTGAAAAAATATATGTAATGTTTGGGGGTTCTACGTAATTTTCTAGCAAAAAATATGAATTTGAATGTGTAAACAACAAATATTCAGAAAAAGGCATAGGCCGAAGAGCACTTTCCCTACACCATAGCTTGTGGGCAGGTTCTTGAAAATAGAGAAAACAGCATTGTTTGCCAAGGAAGAAATACAAAAACAGAGAGTGGCACAGCTGAATGGCAGTGATTCACACTCAACTACCATCCAATAAAATAACACGTAGGGGAGGGGCAAGGAGGTTGGTACTGTGAGTGCACCCAATGCCGATGAACAGCTGGTGTCATGGAGGTAATATACTGCATTGATTTGTCAAACAAGGTCAGAGTGGTGCACTACAAGTACCCTGAATATGTAGTGATTTGTTGACATTTTAATAAAGCGTCTTTTCAGTTTTTTTGTTATTCAATATATCTTTTCTTTTGAGAATATACAAATGTAACAAGGACTGTATGGTTCATATATTTACTTAGGATTGTTGTGATTTCATGTGAGATAAGAAAATTACAATATTATATATTTAAAACATAGCATCTGTTTAGGAGGAGGATTTAAGATTAGTTTAGTGCCGCACAAGTGCAGCACATTGATTGAATTGTAATTACTATGCACAGAGTATGTGAGTGTGAGAAGTGCCTGCTGCTGATAATATCAGGTGATAAAGTATGGATTAGTATAAAGTGCAAATGAAGTCCTGGCAATTGGAACTGTCAAAAAAATAATAAAAAGAAGCAGCCTAACATAAACATAAACATAAACATAACATAAAAAGAAACATTGTTTGTTTGTTTTTTGTATCTTTCTGTTTATTCATCTCCAGATCAAAGAGATTAACTTTGATCTGTAGATGAAGTCAGTTTAAACACTTTAGCCCTGGAAGATTTGACCCCCTTCCTGACTAGAGCTTTTTTTACAATTTGGCACTGCGTCGCCTTAACTGACAATTGCGCGGTCATGCAATGCTGTACCCAAACTAAATTTGCATATTTTTTTTCCCCACAAATAGAGCTTGCTTTTGGTGGTATTTGATCACCTTTTTAATTATTTACACTATACACAAAAAGAGCAACAATTTTGAAAAAAATAAATACTATTCTTTACTTTTTGCTGTAATAAATATCCCCTAAATTAAAAAAAAATAGTTTTTGGTAAAAATAAATAAATATGCTTATATTGATTGGTTTGCACAAAAGTTATAGCGTCTACAAACTATGGGAAAGATTTATGGCATTTTATGGCATTCATATATTTGTTGTTGTTTTACTAGTAATGGTGGTGATTTTTAGCGGTACTGCGACATTGCAACGGCCAGGTTGGACACTTTTGACACTTTTTTGTGACCATTGACAATTATACAGCGATCAGTGCTATAAAAATGCTGATCGCTGTAGAATGCACTGTAAGAAATGCACTGCGTAAATAGCCCTCTGGTGGCCGAAAAAGAGAAGAACGTACCCGTACAGGATTTCACCCAGGGGAGCCATTCTGCCGCAGTATATCTGCGTGAGCTGGTCGGGACCGGTTAAAGCAACAAGCCAAGTAAAAAGAAAAACCCTTATTAACCCTTCATTTTCTTTAGTCAGCCTTAATTACCTCCTTATTCTCTTTATTTAATTGTTATTCTTGTTTTTTTTTTGTTATCTGTTATTTTATAAACTATTAATAATTAAAACCTTTTTTTTGTTTGCTTTGTTCATTAATATTTTTACACCTTTAACATATATTTACACGTTTCACATTGAAAGAAATGCAACATTAAAAAAAAATAGGTATTTAATTTGTAAATAACTTTTTAATGCTTTATACCATTGCTGACAGCTGAAGTGTAAACAAAACATTGGTGGTAGGTATCAGTAATTGGTATCGGCGAGTACTAAAAAAAGTATTGTACTCGTATGGTATTGGTGCATCCCTAGTCCAAATGAAAGAGGGTAATTCCAACTATGTTATGTATAAAAAAGTATTGGTATACATGTGCTTTTGCTCGAAGGATCAAAGGCTGAATATTGACAAAAATGGTTTTCATTTTAAATAGGATAAGGAAAGTTTAAAATTCCTCTCAAGTTTTTATTGCTCACAGGGGGTTGTTTACGAAAGGCAAATCCACTTTGCACTACAAGTGCAAACTACAAGTGCAAAGTGCACTTGAAACTGCACTGAAAGTAAACTTGGAAGTGCAGTCGCTGTAAAACTGAGGGGTAGATCCGAAATGAGGGGGAGCTCTGCTGATTTTATTATCCAATCATGTGCAAACTAAAATGCTGTTTTCTTCCTTGCATGCCCCTTTGGATCTACAGTGACTGCACTTCCAAGTGCACTTTGCACTTGTAGTTTGCACTTGTAGTGCAAAGTGGATTTGCCCTTTGTAAATAACCCCCAATGTGTCTCTATTGGAGAAATTTCTCCTAACTGTCTGTGTGGTCACCATCACAGGTGGTAAGGGGGGATTTCTGCCTCAGGATACAGAGACTAACCACAGCACTTGTTATTAGTAGAGTGGTGAAGATTTAAATTTATGTTAGATTATTTTTATTATTATAAAAGTGAGAGGAAACCATCCCACTTAGTTCTGCTCATCAATTAAACCTTACAGAGTTTCTAAGCCTGAAGCCCCATACACACTATCAGTTTTCCTGACGGTTTTCTCTTCAGGTTTACCAAAACCATCTAATATGAGGTCAAACCTCAAGAGTTTCAATTTGTATGCAATCAGGCAGGCTTTTGCACTACATGGTTTTGGTAAACCTGATGAGAAAACCGTCAGGAAAACTGATAGTGTGTATGGGGCTTCAGGCCCTGTACACACGACCGAGTTTCTCGGCAGAATCCAGCGAGAAGCTCGCTGGGGTCCATATTCTACCGAGAAGCTCGATCGTGTGTACACTTTTGTCGAGCGTCCCGTCGGGAAGCTCGTCGAGCCAAAATAGAGAGCAGGTTCTCTATTTGCTCGACGGGCCATCGGGACTAATGGTTTGACGCCTTTTTCGACAGCCTGGTCGACGAACTCGACGGCCGGCCGAGAACCTCGTCGGGCGGAACGATGAGTTTAGCCCGAGGAGGTTCTCGGTCGTGTGTACGCGGCCTCAGAAGTAAAGTCAATATTGGATTGGACATCACTGGACATTGCCCAAGAGGTGGTTGTGTAATATACATTGCTTTGAAAAAGTATTCATACCCCTTGAAATTTTTCACATTTTGTCACGTTACAGCCAAAAACTTAAATGTATTTTTTGGGGATTTTGTGTGATAAATCAACACAAAGTGGCACATAATTCTGAAGTGGAAGGAAAATGATAAATGGTTTTCAATTTTTTTTACAAATTAATATCTCAAAAGTGTGGCGTGTATTTGTATTCAGCCCCCTGTACTCTAATACCCCCAACTAAAATCTAGTGGAACCAATTACCTTCAGAAGTTATCTAATTAGTAAATAGAGTCCACCTGTGTATAATTCAGTATAAATGCAGCTGTTCTGTGAAGCCCTCTGAGGTGTGTTAGAGAACCTTAGTGAACAAACAGTATAATGAAGGCCAAGGAACACACCAGACATGTCAGGTATAAAGTTATGGAGAAGTTTAAAGCAGGTTTAGGTTATAAAAAATATCCCAAGCTTTGAACATCTCAGGGTGCTCAGCACTGTTCAATCCATCATCTGAAAATGGAAAGAGCATGGCACTGCAAACCTACCAAGACATAGACATCCACCTAACCTGACAGGCCGGCCAAGAAGAGCATTAATTAGAGGCCCATGGTAACTCTGGAGGAGCTGCAGACATCCACAGCTCAGGTGAGAGAATCTGTCCACAGGACAACTATTGGTTGTGCACTCCACAAACCTGGCCTTTATGGAAGAGTGGCAAGAAGAAAGCTATTGTTAAAAGAAAGCCATAGGAAGTCCTGTTTGTGAGAAACCATGCGGGGGACACAGCAAACATGTGGAAGAAGGTGCTCTCCTCAGATGAAACCAGATTTGAACTTTGTGGCCTAAAAGAAAAACACTGCGTGGTGGAAAATTAACACTGCACATCACCCTGAGCACACCTTCCACACTGTTAAACACGGTGGTTGCAACATCATGTTGTGGAGATGCTTTTCTTCAGCAGGGACAGGGAAGAATCCGTGTGAACAAACCAAAAAGCGCCAAAGGTAAAAAAATGTGAATATATTAAAAAATACTAATGCAGAGTGTCCATGTAAATTTAAATTTCCCCAGTGTTCAATGAATCCAATAGTCCAGGAAAAAGTGCTGACAGGATAGTGCCTTCACCAAACAATAACACTGCCGCTTACCAGATGGATGTGATCTCCAATTATAGGAGATCAATATGCACATATGGTTGATATCCCAGCCTGGGGTCTCTATTGGTAGCATAAATCCCTCAGTGTAGTTCAATATTGCATAGAAGATGTCTCAAACAACGTAGCAATTCAGGATGCACCACATAAAAAAAGGAAGGGACTGGCATAGCGTAAAACCCTTAACATTTTTAAAAGGTAACATACAAACGCACACTTACATCGAATAAGTGAGATAAGGCATATAACATACAATCGAGCTGGCCGGCTCTTCGATTCAGCAGTCCCTATCTTCCGGGTCTGGCGCACATGGCGGTGACGTCAGAACGTCGTTCCTCCCAAAGTTTCATCACTAGAGGGACGTGGTCACCGGATGAATAGCAGGAAGTAGAAGGAATCATTTCAAAGTGAGGGAAATCCCTAATATTCACCTGGGTCACCAGAAGTTGAGGCTGGTGCTCAAATGTTTGAGGTGGCGCAAACAAACTGAAAAAAAAATCAGGTGCAGCCACTGTGCCCATAAATTGCCACCACTGTGCCATAAAACACAGCAACTGTACCCATAAATTGCTGCCAGTGTGCCCATCAATTGCCGCCACTGTGCCCATCAATTGCTGCAAGTGTGCCCTATCAATTGCTGCCAGTGTGCCCCATCAATTGGCGCCAGTGGGCCCCATCAATTGCCGTCAGTGTGCCCCATTAATTGCCGACAGTGTGCCCCATCAAATGCCGCCACTGTGCCCCATCAATTGCCGCCAGTGTGCCCCATCAATTGCCGCTACTGTGCCCCATAAAATGCTGCCAGTGTGCCCCCCTCCACCTGGCACTTACCTGTCTCTGCACTGTCCTCCACGCTCTTTGTCTTCTTCCATCCTCTGCTTTGATTGGACGCCTAGGCATCCAATCACAGCACCCGTCACTTCAGCCAATCAGGTGACAGGTAACCAGAACCAAGCATCCTGATTTACTGAGAGGCGGGTCAATGTTAGGGAATCGATTTATTCCGCCACTTCGCCACTGGTCACCAGGACTAGTGTGTCTGTTGGAATATTTTTCCTCTATTATTATGGTTACTAATCAAAATTTGAGATTTCTTTCACTTTTACTTTTGGTGATTTTGGTCACCAGGATGAATAATAGAGAGGGTGAATCTCCTTATAGGGGACATGGACAACAATAAAAAAGAGAGCAAGCAGCAGCAAAAAAATTAACGTTTTTCATTGGTCCTATTTTAACACAGTGCCGTATATTATCACTTTTAATTACCCTTATTCAGGGATTTTTTCTCTCAGGGAATAGGTGCTGGAACTCACCCTCCCTGCCCACAACCCCGCCCCCAGTCACATCTTCCTCAGAGGTGAAAATTACACGGTCGCTAAATAGTGGGTGAGATCGAGGCTTAGAACTGCGTATCACAGAAGGCGCAAGGTTCAGAATGGAGCATATGAAAAAAAACGTTATACTCACCTAGGTGGATGCAGCATCAATTCGATTCAGCATCTATCCCCTGCTGCCTCTGCACTGAGAACAAAGCCATCAAACACCACTGATTGCTCAGTTTTCCCAATTGCTCTAGACAGGAAGTTGTGACTGTCAGCTCTCTATTCTGTCCAGTGCTCACTGGAGTGCTGGGTTAGCAAGGGGAGGGAGCAGCTGGCTCAGTCTCCCAGAGGCGCAGCATCGGGATCTTTCTACATTAGCCGAGAGTGTCCTAAAGCGGGTCACAGGCGTGCAAAACTCCTGTGATCCATAGGAGAAGTAGGGCCAACAAAGACTTTGGCCCAGATTCACAGAGCAATTACGCCTGTCTAACTGGTGTTAGACAGGAGTAATTTCAAATTTCGCGCGCCGTATCACTAGTTTGAATCCTCAAACCATGATACGGCGGCTTCGGGCTTCGATCCGAGAGGCTTACGTCTTCGTAAGCCTTCGGATCTACACTGCGATATTTTTGCGGCCGCTGGGAGGAGTTCGCGTCGTTTTCATGCGTTGGGATATGCAAATGAGTTTTTACGGCGATCCACGAAGGTACGAGTGTCCCTCGCAATCGCCTACGTCATTTTTTGGCTACGTAATGTTAGAGGAGCTTTTTGCTGGTCTAACAGTGCGTAACCCATGTAAAGTATGGCCGTCGCTCCCGCGTCGATTTGAAATTATTTTTTTTTTTTAACGTAACTCGTTCGGGAATAGGAATATACGTAAACGACGCTACTACGACGTGACGACGTGATTTAGCGCAATGCACGGCGGGAAATTTGCGAACGGAGCATGCGCAGTTCGATCGCCGCGGGAACGCGCCTATTTTAAATGCTTCACGCCCCCTACTCACGCAGATGGATTGCGACGGGAGAAATACACTACGCCGCCGTCGTTTACTGGACAAAATCTACCTGGATTCCACGTAGAGCCAGGTAAAAAACGGCGGCGTAGTGTATTTCACATACTCTACGATAATCTAATTCTCTCTGAATCTGGTCCTTTATTTCTATCCAAAAAAGCTTTGGCTGGAGTTAGCCCTTAAGGGTTAATGCACTTTCATCTCACAACTTTGTATGTACTCAAAAAAAGCATTTAGGGTACTTCCACACTGGTACGCTTCAAAACTGCCAAGAAAATGTGGAGCATTTTTGTTGTGCTTTCGTAGTATTTGCTATTTTTAAAGGAAATGTGACTCAAAAACTGCAGCTGGAAATCTTATGCCCTGTGCGGGATTGCCGAGGGAAAAGCCAAGAACCTGCTCGGTTTAGTCTTTCCCCTACACATAGCCAGTTTTCCCGACAGGAAAACAGCGATGGAGCTTTGGTCGGGAATCCCAGCCGTGTGTATGTTCCATCACAGTTTTTTTCATAGGAAAACTGCCAAAAAACGCTGGGCAAAAGTCCGCCGGTTTTCACGGTGGGAAAAAAAAGAACTGGTTCTCTTTTTTGTCTGGCGTTTTTTTGGGCAGTTTTCCCATCGAAAAAACTCTCCCTCCATTCTGTAATATCCACATCTCCCCCCCCCCCCATACTGTAATGTCCATATCTCCCCCCCCCCCATTCTGTAGTATCCACATCTCCCCCCATACTGTAATATCCACATCTCCCCCATACTGTAATGTCCACATCTCCCCCCATACTGTAATGTCCACATTCCCCCCCCCCCATACTGTAATGTCCACATCTCACCCCATACTGTAATGTCCACACTTCCATCCCCCACTGTAATATCCACATCTCCCCCATACTGTAATGTCCATATCTCCCCCATACTGTAATGTCCACATCTCCCCCCCATACTGTAATATCCACATCTCCCCCCATACTGTAATATCCACATCTCCCCCCATAATGTAATGTCCACATCTCCCCCATACTGTAATATCCACATCTCCCCCCATACTGTAATGTCCACATCTCCCCCCATACTATAATATCCACCCCCCCTATACTGTAATATCCACATCTCCCCCCCATACTGTAATATCCACATCTCCCCCCATACTGTAATATCCACATCTCCCCCCATACTGTATTATCCACATCTCCCCCCATAATGTAATGTCCACATCTCCCCCATACTGTAATGTCCACATCTCCCCCCATACTGTAATGTCCACATCTCCCCCATACTATAATATCCACACCCCCCATACTGTAATATCCACATCTCCCCCCCATACTGTAATGTCCACATATCCCCCAATACTGTTATATCCACATTTCCCCCCATACTGTAATGTCCACATCTCCCCCCCATGCTATAATATCCACATCTCCCCCATACTGTAATGTCCACATCTCCCCAATACTGTAATATCCACATCTCCCCCCCCATACTGTAATGTCCACATCTCCCCCATACTATAATATTCACATCTCCCCCCATACTATAATGTCCACATCTCCCCCATACTGTAATATTCGAATCTCCCCCGTAATGTCCACATCTCCCCCCAAACTGTAATATCCACATCTCCCTGCTCTTACCAGAATGGAAAGCACAGCAGGCAGCAGACCCCTTCTCAGACGACAAAAGCAGGCGGGTGAAAGAAAGCAGATGATGATGACGTCGCCACGCCGCCAGGTGTACCAAGATGGCCACGACTCCGGAGCTAGGCAGAAGCCGCTGCCTTTTCTATGGGTGAGACCACGGAGCTCAATCCGCGGATTGTCCCGATCAAAATTATTTTGATTGATCAAAGAAATTAACGATTAATCGAGGAATTAATCGTTAATTTCCGCAGCCCTATTTTAAAGGGAACCATTATTTGTTGAGCTTTTCAGGTGCTTTTTTGTAATGAAAATCACTTGAAAAACTCCTCAGTGTGAAAGGGCCCTTACCCTTTAAGTATCTCTGTTTTGGATGAAAGGATGATTACAGGTAAGAACACAAAGCTTAAAAATAAAAGTACTAAAGAAAGATTTTACATTTCTCTGTAGTTTTTTAATGCGGTGCCTGTGCTTCTTGATCATGGAAACATAAAGCACGTCATTTATTAAAAGCCCGCAGAGCAATAACTCAGTACAAATCTTCTGCAATAATGTGAAATATTATGTAGCCACTTTCTCAATCTGACACATCAAACAGCACCGTATGGACCGCGACTACAAATGTATTATTCAGTACGGTGTGTTGATTATGGAATTACATCTCCTCTCCTGTCACAAGAAAAATGTAAGAAATGTAAAATCAAAAGCATCTTGGTTTATATTAGGCTTCTGCCGTTCTAAAGACAATTTGGCATTAGAAGAAATAAGGGAATTCCCACAGGTGCCGACATGCAGAATTCCTCTTAATGTGGGACGTTTGCCTTTGAAGGAAAGCTGTTTCTTTAACACTGTAATGCAGTCAAAATAAATTCTCCAACAATATTGTTCTGCATTATATACTATGGGTACTTTTCCAGTGACAGGGAAGATCCAGGTAGATCATTTCACAATAGTGATGGCAAAGAATGCTGGTTGGTCCAGTGAGAAGGAATGTGCTCTGATTTATGCAGCAGATGTTGTTCTTGGCTGTGCCGCTGTTTGACAAAGGGGGATGGGCAACTATAATTGCCTCCATCCAATGCCTTAACTCGTTCAGGGCTGCAAATGTAGTCAAAAATATATTTTTTATGTGTAAGTTCTAATTCTACTGTTAAAAGAATTACCGTTATCTTTAATACATCGTTATGACCTATAATCCTCTGGGCACCACATGAAATTTCAAATTAGGCTGACCTGCAGGTGTTCCTGCATTGTGCGCTAACATAGGAAACATGAGTAAAAGTATGATAACAAATAAAAGATTAAAGGGGTTGTAAAGGTTAGTTTATAATTTTCTAAATAGGTTCCTTTAAGCTAGTGCATTGTTGGTTCACTTACCCTTTCCTTCGATTTCCCTTCTAAGGGCCAGATTCAGGTATCAGTGATACGCCGGCATAACTCTGACTTTGCGCCGGCGTATCTGTTTTCTGTATTTAGAAAACAAGATACGCCGGTTCGCAGGAAAGATCCGACAGGCGTAATTGTATTACGCCGTCAGATCTTAAATGCAATTTTAAAATGGCGCCAGGGGCGTTCCCGCTGATTTATGTAAATCAGCGAGATACGCCAATTCCCGAACGTATGCCTTGCCCGACGCAGTGACTTTATGCCATTTCCGTAAGGGGTTTCCCGGCGATAAAGATAAAGCACCAAAAAGATGGCGCATCCTATGTTAAGTATGGACGTCGTGACCGCGGGAAATTTGAAAATGTTTACGTCGTTTGCGTAACTCATCTGTGAATGGGGATTTACGTCGATTACGTTCACGTCTAAAACACCGTCATATTTCGGAGCATGCGCACTGGGATTTTTCAATGGTCGACGCATGCGCAGTACGTTCGGCGCGGGGACGCGCCTAATTTAAAAAGCATATGCCCCCTACCTGCCGAATTTGAATTAGGCCGCCCAATTTACGCTACGCCGCAAGTGCTTTGTGAATACAGCACTTGCGGGTAAAGTTGCGGCGGCGTAACGTAAATAGGAAAAGTTACGCCGCCGCAAAGAACCGCTCGCCATCCTGAATCTGGCCCTAAATGTTTTTTTTTTCTGAAATTCTCACTTCCTGTTCCTCTTCAGTAAGCTGTTCTGGCTGACTAACCCCCAGCCAGAACAGCTCGGATGATGGTGGCTAGTTTACTGGGGAGAAACAGGAAGTGAGAAATTCAGACAAAGAAAAAAACATTTAGAAGGGAAATCGAAGGAAAAGGTAAGTGAACCAAGAATGCACTAGCTTAAAGGAACCAATTTAGAAAATAAAAAACAAACCTTTACAACCCCTTTAAGTCTCACCTATCTAGTATTCTAAAAGTGTCCAATGACATAGCTGCAGGTAGGCCTAGGCACTTCGAATGCCTTAGGGCAGGGGTGGCAAACACAAGGCCCGCGGGCCGAACCCGGCCCGCCAGGCCTTGCCATGTGGCCCGCGCAGTGGATCCAACGGACCAGTGTCACTGGGGTCCCCCTCCTCTCCTTTCTGGTGTCACTGGGTTCCCCCTCCTCTCCTTTCTGGTGTCACAGGGGTCCCCCTCCTCTCCTCTCTGGTGTCACTGGAGTCCCCCTCCCCTCCTCTCTGGTGTCACTGGAGTCCCCCTCCCCTCCTCTCTGGTGTCACTGGAGTCCCCCTCCCCTCCTCTCTGGTGTCACTGGAGTCCCCCTCCTCTCCTCTCTGGTGTCACTGGAGTCCCCCTCCTCTCCTCTCTGGTGTCACTGGAGTCCCCCTCCTCTCCTCTCTGGTGTCACTGGAGTCCCCCTCCTCTCCTCTCTGGTGTCACTGGAGTCCCCCTCCTCTCCTCTCTGGTGTCACTGGAGTCCCCCTCCTCTCCTCTCTGGTGTCACTGGGGTTCCCCCTCCTCTCTGGTGTCACTGGGGTCCCTCTCCTCTCTGGTGTCACTGGGGTCCCTCTCCTCTCTGGTGTCACTGGGGTCCCTCTCCTCTCTGGTGTCACTGGGGTCCCTCTCCTCTCTGGTGTCACTGGGGTCCCTCTCCTCTCTGGTGTCCTCCTCTTCTCTTTGGTGTCACTGAGGAGAGGAGGGGGACCCCAGTGACACCAGAGAGGAGAGGAGGGGGACCCCAGTGACACCAGAGGGGAGGGGCACCAGTGACACCAGAGAGGAGAGGAGGGGGGGACACCAGTGACACCAGAGAGGAGGGGGGGACACCAGTGACACCAGAGAGGAGGGGGGACACCATTGACACCAGAGAGGAGGAGGCGGCACACTCCTGAACCCTGCGCTCCCTATGCAACGCACTACTGAACCCTGCGCTCCCTATGCAGCGCAAGAAAACTGGAGTGCAGATACAACCGGCCCTTTGAGGGCAACCAAACTGCTCATGCGGCCCCCGATGAATTTGAGTTTGACACCCCTGCCTTAGGGGCTAGGCAGAAATGGGTTAAAACTTAACACCCAGCACCATTTGACATATATATTGGGAATTCAAATCAGTATCTGCCCTCCAAGAGCTTACAATCTAATGTTCCTAACTCACATACATACGTATATACACTATATTATCAAAAGTATTGGGACGCCTGCCTTTACACGCACATGAACTTTAATGGCATCCCAGTCATAGTCCGTAGTATTCAATATTGTGTTATTTTTTATTTTTTATTACTCTTTTCTGTATTTAATGTATATAATATAAATATTTTACATAATGATGTGACCTCCTCAAGCACTTTCCATCCCCTATAAAGCAAAATGACGGCGGCAAAGTGGCTGCGATATCTTGACTGGAAGTTATATGCCGTCGGCAGGATGTCAAGCCGCTGCACACACCCCCGGGAATGTGCATTGCGGCGATCGGTGTTGCGGTGTGTCAGTCTGACACACCGCAACTCCGATCTAGGTAAAGAGTCTCCGACAGAGTCTCTTTACCACTTGATCAGCCATGTCCAATCATGGCTGATCACAATGTAAACAGGAAGAGCCATTGATCGGCTTTTCCTCACTTGCGTCTGACAGACAGGCTGCTCTCCTGACAGGGGGGTCTGTGCTGATAGTTTATCAGCGTAGCCCCCTCTTGGATCCCACCCAGGAAAACCAGGATGGCCACCCCACTGGACCACCAGGTATGCCCCCTTAGACCACCAGGGAATGCCAATCTGTGCCCAGACAGCTGCCAATCAATGCCCAGACAGCTGCCAATCAATGCCCAGGCAGCTGCCAATCAGTGCCCACCCACAATGCCTACCACTGCCAGTGCCACCAGGGATGCCTACCAGTACCATCTACCAGTGCTGCATATCAGTGCCCATCAGTGCCACGTATCAGTGCCCATCAATGCCCATCAGTGCCACTTATGAGTGCCCATCAGTGCCGCCTATCAGTGCCACCCATAAGTACCCATCGGTGCAGCCTTTCAGTGCCCATCAGTTTCGCCTATCAGTGCCTATCAGTGCCCACCAGTGCCACACATGAGTGCCCATCAGTGCTGCCTATCAATGCCCATCAGTGCTGCATATCAGTGCCACCCATCAGTGCCTCCTATCAGTGCCCATCAGTGCCGCCTAATTGGTTTCACCTCATCTGTGTCGCCTTATCAGTGCCTGTCAGTGCCCCCTTATCAGTTCCCATCAGTGAAGGCGAATACATATTTTTTTACAACATTTTAGAACCGAAACATACAAAAAAATATTTTTTTTCAAATTTTTCAGGCTTTTTTATTTGTTTAGACAAAAATTAACACCACAGAGGTGATCAAATACATAAAAATGTGTTTGGGTACAGTGTAGCATGACCGCGCAATTGTCATTTAAACAGCGACAGCGCTGAAAGCTAAAAATTGGCTTGGGCAGGAAGGTGTATGGAAGTGGTTAACAAAAGCAGAATACATGATTAGCTAGAGTTAATTGAAATTTTTTGTGTGAATACTAAAATAGGTACTTACTGTACAATATCTGGGGAATATATACCCTAGACATACAAGTAATAAATAATATAATTTAACCACCTCAATACTGGGCACTTAAACCCCCTTCCTGCCCAGGCCATTTTTCAGCTTTCAGCGCTGTCACACTTTGAATGACAATTAACCATGTGACATTTTTATAATTTTCTTCACACTTATAGAGCTTTCTTTTGATGGTATCTAATCACTCCAACGTTTTTTTTTTCTCCCCCCAAAAAAATTTTGAAAAAAAAAAGTTTGTCAGTAAATTTTGCAAATAAGTAATTTTTCTTCTTCACTGATGGGCGCTGATGAGGCGCCACCGATGGGCACTGATAGGCTGCACTGATGGGCACTGATGAGGTGGCACGCACTGTATAGGCACTGATGAGGCAGCACTTATGGGCACTAATTAGGTGGCACTTATGAACACTGATAGGTGGCACTGATGAGCACTTATAGGCAGCACTGATGGGTGGCACTGGGCACAAATAGACAGCACTGGTTGGCACAGATAGACGGCACTGATGGGCAAAGATAGGCAGCACTTATAGGCGGCACTGATAGGCATTGATGGGTGGCATTGATGGGCAGCAGTGATGAACATTAAGGGCAGCACTAATAGCCAGCCCTGACTGGCATCACTTGTGGGCACTGGTTGCTGGCAATTTTGGGCACTGATTGCTGGAAGTGGTGGGCAAGTATTGCTGGCACTGGTGGCACTTAATTGTAATCAGGGCACTGATAAAGCCAAGACCCATTGCATAAGAGTGCAGGACAACGGCAGCATAACAGACTCTCATGCACTACTACAAGCTGCAAAAAGGCAGGGCACACAAGTTTGGGGGGGGGGGGGGCGGCCGAAACCTATTTCCGAGGCCCCACCTCCTTTTTCAGGCTTCTTCTGTCCAGTCACCACCTGCTGCTTTGCTGTGGTTTCAACCATTGATGGACTACATGGACTTGTTCTACTATAAAATTATTTTATTTTCTGTTCTTATCAGTCTGCATATTTTTATATCTTGTTTTTTTCCTATTCTATCACATATAGGGCCAGATTCAGGTAGAGTTATGCTGGAGTATCAGTGATACTCCAGCCTAACTCTCACTTTGAGCCGGCGTTTCTGTTTTCTGTAGTCAGAAAACAAGAAATGCCGGGTTGGAGTTACTATACGAGCGGCGTAATTGTATTTCGCCGTCGTATCGTAACTTCAATTTTAAAAATGGCGCGGGGCGTTCCCGCTGATTAACGCCGAGAATATGTTAATCAGCGGGAATCGGAAATTCACGATCGTATTCGGGCCCGACGCAGTGACTTTCCGACGTTTCTGTAAGAGATACGCGGTGTAAAGAAATACATGCCCCCTAGGTGGAGTATCCTATGTTAAGTATGGCCGTCGTCATCGCGTCGCAAAAAAATTTTTTCTAGTAGTTTGCGTAAAACGTCCGTGAATGGGGATTGACGTCATTGACGTTCACTGACAGAATTTGGAGCATGCGCACTGACAGTCGACGCATGCGCATTACCTTCGCTGCGGTTTTGCGCATAGTTAACATAATACACGCCCCCTACCCGCCCAATTTGAATTCCGCCGGCTCATTTTCGCTACGCCGCCGCAACTTTAGGAGCAAGTGCTTTGTGAATAACAGTACTTGCTCCTAAAGTTACGGCGGAGTAACGTAAATGAGAAACGTTACTCCAAAGTAAAGAAGCGCCCATCTACCTGAATCTGGCCCATACTGTAGAGCTCATCTTATGTCAGTATTGCCGCGTACACACGGTCGTTTTTTGCGATGAAAAAAAACGACGTTTTCTGTGAAGTAAAAAACGACGTTTTTGAAACGTCACTTTTCAAAGACAATTTTGCATACACACCATCGTTTTTTCACAAAAAGCAAGGTTACGTTCACCACTCTTTTCCATTGAAGCTCGCTTCATAACTAGCTTCTGGGCATGCGCGGGTTGAAAAACGTCGTTTTAAAAGACGTTTTTGCTACACACGGTGACTTTTTGTGAAACAAAAAACGACGTTTTGAAAAACGACACAAAAAATTCAAGCATGTTGGAATTTTTTTTTGGTCGTTTTTTTTAAGACAAAAAACGACGTTTTGCCCACACACGATCAATTTAAATGACGTTTTAAAAAACGTCGTTTTTTTTCATCGCAAAAAACGACCGTGTGTACGCGGCATGAGTGCTGACTCTGTCACTTCCAGTTGGAGAGCAGGGATGAGCTTCGCGTTCGATACGAACGTATGTTCGACTCAAACATTGTCTGTTCATACGTTCGTCGAAATCGGTCAAAATCGGTCGTTCGCGCCAAATTAGAGTGACGCAAAACGGCCCATAATTCATTGCGGCAGTGCGCGCTGATAATTGGCCAAGCATGCTGTATGTCCCCCATGCTTGGACAATCATAGCGCGCAAAAAAACAAAGAGCCATAATTGGCCAAAGCCTGGGTGGCTTTGGCCAATTATGGCTCAGGGCTTTAGCACGCGCCCCACACTATATAAGGCTGCTGGGCGGCCTCGTGTAGTGTGTTCCGGCTTGTTAATGAAAGCAGTCAGAGAGACAGAGAGATTGTCTTTTTAGATAGAGCAGGCAGGCTAGTCAGTTTAGCTTAATTTACAGTGTGTAGAGGACATATATACATCCTAAGGAGTTGTACATATATTTATACACTGTATAGCTTAGATAGATCAGTTCTTCCTAATTTACAGGCAGGCAGGTGATTGTGCTATTTAAAGACGTTATCACAGGTATAGACACCCAGCAGGTACAATATTTAACCACTTGACCACTGGGCACTTAAACCCCCTTCCTAACCAGACCAATTTTCAGCTTTCGGTGCTCTCACAATTTAAATGACAATTACTCAGTCATACAACATTCTACCCATTTGAAATTTTTGTCCTTTTTTTCACACAAATAGAGCTTTCTTTTGGTGGTATTTGATCACCTCTGGGTTTTTTATTTTTTGCACTATAAAAGAAAAACGACTGAAAATTCTGTAAAAAAAAAAAAAAAAAAACTTGTTTCTGTCATATTAGCAGGTTATTTCTCACACACAGCATATGCATACCACAAATTACACCCCAAAACACATTCTGCTGTTCCTCCCGAGTATGGCGATACCCCATGTGTGGGACTTTTACACAGCGTCGCCACATACAGAGGCCCAACATGCAGGGAGCACCATCAGGCGTTCTGGAACACCCACACCAATTCTGACATTTCTCTCCTACATGGAAAAATCATCATTTATTTGCTAGAAAATTACATAGAACCCCAAACATTATATATGCTTTTTTAGCAAAGACCCTAGAGCAGGGGTCTCCAAACATTATAAACAAAGGGCCAGTTTATTGTCCTTTAGACTCTTGGAGGGCCGGACTTTTGCAAGCGGGGGGTGGAAATTTTCCCGGTATCCCATTATTGGTATCAGTGGGAGAAATGGTGCTCCACTGTCGGTGTCAGATGTCAGAATAGTGTCCCATATCAGTGGGAGGGATACTGCCCAAGGGCCGGATAAAGGCAAGCAAAGGGCCGCATCTGGCCCTCGGGCCATAGTTTGGAGACCACTGCCCTAGAGAATACAATGGCGGCCGTTACAACTTTTTATCTTGCACGGTATTTTCGCAGAAATTTATTGAACGCGTGTTTTTTAAAAAACTGTTTTGTGCTTAAAACAAAACAAAACAGTAAAGTTAGCCCAATTTTTTTTCATAATGTGAAAGATGAAGTTACACCGAGTAAATAGATACCCAACATGTCACACTTTAAAATTGCGCACACTCGTGGAATGGCGCCAAACTTCGCTACTTAAAAATCCCCATAGGCGGTATTGCAGAGTATTGGGGTATTGCAAAGTATCATGCAGGGTATTGGGGTATTGCCGAGTACTGGGGTATTGCTGAGTACTGGGGTATTGCCGAGTATTGGGGTATTGCCGAGTATTGGGGTATTGCCGAGTACTGGGGTATTGCCGAGTATTGGGGTATTGCCGAGTATTGGGGTATTGCCGAGTACTGGGGTATTGCCGAGTATTGGGGTATTGCCGAGTATTGGGGTATTGTTGAGTACTGGAGTATTGGGGTATTGCCGAGTACTGGGGTATTGCCGAGTATTGGGGTATTGCCGAGTATTGTGGTATTGTTGAGTACTGGAGTATTGGGGTATTGTTGAGTACTGGGGTATTGTTGAGTACTGGGGTATTGTTGAGTACTGGGGTATTGTTGGGTACTGGGGGGATTGCTGGGTACTGGGGGGATTGCTGGGTACTGGGGGGTTGCTGGGTACTGGGGGGGTTGCTGGGTACTGGGGGGATTGCTGGGTACTGGGGGGATTGCAGAGCTGGGATGTTTTGAGGGATGGCTGGATCTGTGACTGCATTTGTCACAGATCCAGCCACAGCTCAGCTGCTGACACCCCGCTCCCCCCCCCCTCTCCTCGCACACTGTACAGAGAGGAGAGGGAGGAGAGGGAGGAACCGGCGTCATCAAATGACGCCGGTTTGTTTACAAGTGATCGCGCCGTCATTTGACGGCGCGATCACGTGGTAAACGGCCACGATCAGTGGCAATTTACCGTGATCCGTGATGCGCCGGGTCTTCTAGAAATCAAACCGCGGTGCAGGTGAGGCAGATTACGGACTTCCGCATAGCAACAGCTATTTCGGGTGAGTATTTTTTTTTTTTTTTTCAGGTTTTTTTTTTTTTTTTTTTAAACAACATGGCAAAATGTTGTTTTCATGGGTGGAGCTCCTCTTTAAAAAAAGAAAAAGAAAAATTCCTTTAAATATTGTACCTGCTGGGTGTCTATAGTTTGCCTGTGAAAACGTCTTTGAGAACCCGGGTCTTGCCCGAGGGAACATGTATCAATGGAAAAAAAAGTTTTAGAAACTGTATTTTTTTCAGGAGTCCTGCTCCTGACAAAAACTACCATTTTTTAAACTTTTTTCCATTGATACATGGTCCCTCAGGCAAGACCCGGGTTCTCAAAGACGTTTTCCAACAGAAACTTGAATATTGGTCTTTAAAATTATCGTTTTTTAATTCGAACGTTCGAGTCCCATAGACTTCAATGGGGTTCTAAATGTTCACGCGAACGGTCGGTCTGTTTGACAGTTCTGGTGCGAACCGAACGCGGGGGTGTTCGGCTCATCCCTATTGGTGAGTTGTTGGTGAGTTGTTTACATACTAGAAAGTGCTCCACTAATGTTCAGGAGGAATTCCAGACATATTTTCGGGATTCTACAAAAATCAATGGCCCAGATTCATAAAGCAATTACGCCTGTCTAACTGGTGTTAGACAGGAGTAATTTCAAATTTCGCGCGCCGTATCACTAGTTTGAATCCTCAAACCATGTTACGGCGGCTTCGGGCTTCGATCCGAGAGGCTTACGTCTTCGTAAACCCTCGGATCTACGCTGCGATATATTTGCGGCCGCTGGGAGGAGTTTGCGTCGTTTTGATGCGTCGGGATATGCAAATGTGTTTTTACGGCGATCCACGAAGATACGAGCAGTCTTCGCAATCGCTTACGTCTGTTTTTTTTTACGTACTGTTAGACCAGCTTTTTGCTGGTCTAACGGTGCGTAACCCATGTTAAGTATGGCCGTAACTCGTTCGGGAATAGAAATGTCCGTAAACGACGCTACTCAAACAACGAATGACGTAACGACGTGATTTCGCGCAATGCACGGCGGGAAATTTGCGAACGGAGCATGCGCAGTTCGATCGCCGCGGGAACGCGCCTATTTTAAAACCTTCACGCCCCCTACTCGTCTATATGGATTGCGACGGGAGAAATACACTACGCCGCCGTCGTTTACTGGACAAAATCTACCTGGATTCCACGTAGAGCCAGGTAAGAAACGGCGGCGTAGTGTATTTCTGATACGCTACGAGAATCCAATTCTCTCTGAATCTGGGCCAATATTTCTAGGTGTCTCTTATGACATAGCAAATCTTCACTTAAAATGAAAAACATGGTAATTATTTATGGAACACACAATACTTTAGCAATCTACATGTCATCCAGTTAGAGTTTACATGTAATTTAATAATATACAGTACTAGCAGTAACACAGTAAACCTGATGTAGGGCCGGTGTTCACATGGTCAGCTTCAAAGTTGGTATAACAATGGAAAAATTGCAGGATAGCTCACTGATTGGCAGATGATCAAACATCAGGCTTGTGTTTAGCATTCTCATCACTATATATCAATAGGATGTGCTGTTTACTGCTGTAAGTTTCCTGTGAGTCAACCAGGTTGTAAAAGATTCAGATTTTCCACAATTTCTGAAAAGTATCTTCAGAATGGCATTGTATCTCTCTTACTCACATTATCATGCAGCCATATGGCAAAAGAACAATGTTTTCCTTAAATTGTAAGCTTGTTTGGTCAGATAAATCCTTCATTTTTGAGAATGCATTTAAGGAACATACACCAATATTGTCATAGTCATAGTTGCAGTGGTTGGCTGGAAATTCTATTGCAGATATTTATCTTCTTTTTTTTCCCCTAGACGTAAAAAGGTGAACCACAGATAAGGCAGATGTCTTCCTGAGACAGACATCTGTTGGTCTACTGCAAATCATTCATTATTTTATTGAAGTACTTAATAATTTGTTTTTTTGTTTACAAACTTTTTATCGAAAAAAAATAATTTCTTATGGATATTTGAAGCAACATTAATAGATACGAAAAATATTCAATTTGTTTACATCGAACATGTGTATTCATGTATACAGATGGTAATCCTATATATTATATGACTAAACCAACGCTTCAAAAAACTATTTTTGAAATTAAATAATAGAAAAAAAAATTAATGACAGAAAAAAATGAAAAACAACATTAGGATACTATCATATAGCAGTATCTGTATGAATTCTTGTAAATTTTATTTATTGAATTTCAATAGTTAACAACAAAAGTACAGTTCATGTAATACATACAAAGATACAAGTTATGGTAGCGGAAGTAAAGATCATATACAAGTATATAGTATCAAACTAAAACTACTCTTATTGTATAAAATCAAAATATGAAGTAGAGTTACAAAGGCCTTAGTAAGGACTGGAGGTGTCAAATTTGGGAGGAAAAAAGTAAGTCACCCAAGGACTCCATATTGTTTCAAATTTGTACTCTATCGTGGAAGATTTCCAAGCTTTGGCAACTGTTTGTTTCGCAACTGTGGTTATTTGTAATAGGAGTTTGAATTGAGTATAAGAAATGGTGGTCGGTTTTATGTTTAGAAGTGCAATTGTAGGATCGGGTTTGATAGAGATCTCAAATACTGTTAAGATCATTAGAAAAACATCCTTCCAATTGTGATCCTAGTTCACCACAGCCACAAACACAATATGGGGAATATTAAAGAGAAAATGTTGTGATTCTGACAGGGAATAAGTACCAGTGAGTATCTCTTAGGTTGCGTACACACAGACAGGTTTCATCGGACCAGTTCGATGATGTGTACGGCCTATCGGACCGTTTTCCATCGGACCAAAGTTTTAAAACATGCTTTAAAATCTGTCCGACGGACACCTGTCCGTCGGACAGGTTCGATGGTTAGTACACAAAAGCATAGGACCAAAAACCCGCGCATGCTCAGAATCAAGTCGACGCATGCTTGGAAGCATTGAACTTAGTTTTTTCATCACGTCGTTGTGTTCTACGTCACCGCGTTCTGGTCTGATCGGATTTTGGTCCGATGGTGTGTACGCACATCAGACCATCAGACAAGTTCAGAGTTGTCTGATGAAAACGGTCCATCAGACAAGTCTCATCAGACATGTCTGATCGTGTGTACAGGGCCTTAGGCAGAAATATTCTGCAAGGAAGATTTTGTTGTGGCCCATATTTTATCCCATCCAGCTGCTTCCAAGGGAAATCCAAGGTCCCTCTCCCATTTTGCTACATATGATGGTGATTCAATATTAGGAAGAGTAATAAGATAGTTACATAGTTAGTCAGGTTGAAAAAAGACACATGTCTATCTAGTTTAACCATCATTTTTAAATAAAAATAAAAATATCGTACAATCCCATATACCCAATTCTATACCCACAATTGATCCAGAGGAAGGCAAAAAAAAAACAGCAGATCATGCTCCAATTTGTTACCGCAGAGGGAAAAAATTCCTTTCTGATCCCCGAGAGGCAATCAGATTTTCCCTGGATCAACTTTACCTATAAATGTTAGTACCCAGTTATATTATGTAAGATGGTTATTTATTATTGTTATGAGACCCTTTGAATGAGGATCACGTTTGCATATTCTTTCAAAACTTGTTTAGCTAGATTATTTTTCCCTTGTATATAGGGCATAAAAAAGTTTTTCATTTGCAGATATCGAAAAAGTTCTGATTGGGGAAGTTTGTGTCTTTCACAAAGTTGCGTTAGATTGGAGGAGGTCCATTCTCTAAAGGAGTTGGGAACTAAACATGCAGGGTACAAAAGTGGGTTTCTAATAAACGATAATAGGGGTACATGGGGGGATGGTAGTCCATTATATATTTTACATTTATCCCAAACAGTCATTGTATGTTTAGTTATAACATTTTTAATAGTTTTACGGTCAGATGGGTTAGACCATATTAGGTTTGTTATGGACAAGGGCGGACTGACAACTCATGGGACCCCCGGGCAATAGAAGATTATGGGGCCCTCGGGCTTACAGATGGCCACAATGCCAGGAGGCAATGCAGAGGCAGGGAAGCTAAAATCTCTGGATTTTCACATCAAAAGCATGTGAGTTTCGGACATATCAGGGACAGATGTAAAAAAAACACAGATTTTTACATACTGTCCCTGGTTTTACTGAGTCTGGCAACCCTGATGGGGCCCCCTAGTGGCATGGGGCCCTCAGTCAGTGCCCGAGTGACTCAATGGTTAGTCCGTCCGTGGTTATGGAAAATATCTGTATGAATTTTATGCATTAATTGATGTTTTGTAGATAAACCAAGGATCCCATTTCAAGTTAAAGGCTTTCTTTGTAGTATTAAAGGGGTTGTAAAGGTACATTTTTTTCCACCTAAATAGCTTCCTTTACCTTAGTGCAGTCCTCCTTCACTTACCTTATCCTTCGATTTTTCTTATAAATGTCCTTATTTCTTCTAAGAAATCCTCACTTCCTGTTCTTCTGTAACTCCACACAGTAATGCGAGGCTTTCTCCCTGGCGTGGAGTGTCGTGTTTGCCACCTCCCTAGAGGGGGCAGGCAGGAGAGTCAGGACACCCACTAACACACAGCTCCTTTCTCTATCTGCAACGTAGAGAGCGTCCTGACTCTCCTGTTCGCCCCCTCAAGGGAGGGGGTGAGCATGACACTCCACACCAGGAAAAAAGCCTTGCATTACTGTGTGGAGTTACAGACAGAAGAACAGGAAGTGAGGATTTCTCAGAAGAAATAAGGACATTTAAAAGCAAAATCAAAGGATGAGGTAAGCGAAGGAGGACTGCACTAAGGTAAAGGAAGCTATTTAGGGTTTTTTTTTTTTTTTTAACTTTACAACCCCTTTAAATGTGTGTAAAATATTCTCCATGATCTTGATGTCATCTACTCTCGCTTTTATTTGTCGAAATCGCACAGAACAGAAAAGGAACTAGACTTCCAATGGTATGCAATTGTTCAGTGTGTGGCAACACAAATCTTGTGGATCAGTTGTAACAGAGATTGATGTACATCTGGGAAACCTTGGAATAGTAAACAGTTAAGATGAGTGAGTATAATGTTTTTTCCCTGCAAGTTTATTGGGAAAGGATAAATACTTCCTTTCACGTGTGAGCTAACTGTTCACAATCCCAAAATATGTGGATGAAAGCCCCAGGGGTTTGACATTCCATGAAGCAGTTTGGGGAGATCTCTAGATAGATTACATTTAGATGAGAGGGTGTGTAATACCATCTAGTGAAGAGCTTCAAAACTGTCTTTATAATTGCCAGAGATTTAGTACATTTGCGTAGATTGAACCACATAGTAGACCATTTTGCATGTTTATTTCAGATTCCCATTTTAGCATATTTGGTAATTTATCAGAGGGGGTGGAGATGTTGAGGTCATTATAAAGAAGTACTGGAAATTTTCAAGGCCAACATTTTAGTGAACAGAATAAGGTCCATATGCTGCTGCAGGGGTTAACAATTTTTGGTTACTATAATATATAAATAATCTCCGAGCTATAGAGAAACAAATCTATTCCTCATAAGTGTACCCCAAAATGTATCCATGTGTCTCAACAAATAATAAAAATGAATGAATTTATTTAGTTTCACTGCTGATAAATGGCCAAATGTCATAAAAGGGAAAAATATTGCCTCCAATGGTACAGTAACCACGCCAGGGACCCCCTGTGGCGAAGTCGGAAGTAACAAAAGGTACCAGGACATGACTACACGGCGACCGAAGGAGATGTCAGGTGCGGGAACAAGCGGCATCCGTAGGTGGTGAGACATTGCAGTCTATCACTGAGCATTATGGAATCCTGACACCAATTTGTAATAGGTGCACAAATTGCTTTTAATGTGTGAGTGTTTTTTTATTCTTAAAAAAAATTGTTTGGCGTGGTTAAAGTACTATTTTCTTTCTTTTACATGACATTTAGCCATGTATCAACCCTGCAGAGGCACACAGTGACATCTATATAAGGAGAGAGCTGGTGTATTGAAATATAGAGCTTGTCATGCCAACCATGAGAGTGGGAGGCATAAGAGTCCAGTGAGTTCTCTTCTATCTCTTCTCTTCTGTGCATGTTTTGGAAGATATTCCAAACGGGGAAGATTGAAATCAACATTGGTTATTGCTAGCAGCACTTGGTGAATTGTATTAGCACAAATAACAATTTTTTTCTGATGAACAAGATTTGATTACTTGCATTGAGATTATTTATATATCACAGTGCTACTGTTCTTTTTTTCAAGTACTCGCCAATACCGATACTTTTTTTTTTTTTTGTCATGTGTCAGTATTTTTTTTTTATTTTACAATTTTAATTTTTTACTATTTTTTTTTTAACAATGCTTTCTGGGGGGGGGGGGGGTGTATGGTGTAAGTGTGTTTTTTATTTTAATATGTATTATTTTTTACAATTAATTGTTTTTATTGTTTATTGCAATATTTTTTCTTAGCCCTGTTGGGGGGCTTTGGTGAGATATCAGGGGTCTTAACAGACAGAGAAAGGGACTAAGGACACAGATTCCCCAGTCCCTTACTCAGCTGCACTGAAAATGAATGGACAGGAGACAGAGGTATGGGGGAGAGCAGAACGGAGGAGGATAGCAGTGGCAAAATGGGGGGACACAAAGAGCGGAGGAGGAAACTGGAGGAGGATACAGGGACAGTCAGGTATCGGGTGAAGCATCGGAGCATTTTCCCTGAGTACAAGTACTGGGGGAAAGGCTTGTTATCGGTCTCAATACCTATACTAGTATCGGTATCGGGACAACCCTAGTAAAAGGTATTGGTAACAGGTTAGGTTAAAGAATCAATCCACTCAAAACCAATGCATCCTATATGGAACCTGCTTGGATGGAAGTCACCTCTTCAGGACTCAAGCCATGAGATTTTTCATTGGTAGTAATTTTCCTAGAGGGGCTCCGGGACTAGTAGTGGCACACTTCAACATTTACATACAGTTTAAGTAATATAGTTACCTTTCTACAGCAACTAAATATTTCAATATATTTAGAGCAGAAAAGAGGGACAAAGGAATGATAGTTCTAAAAAGGGACAGTTGGTGGTAATTCTAAAGCATTTAAGTCAACACCAGTATATCTTATCTAGAATCTGATCTAAAAGTTTAAAGAAACTGCTTGTCATTTAAAAGGTTAACAGTGAATCTTTAGCACTTTAGTCATCATAGAAAAAAACATGTTTTCTAAGAGCTTTGATTTCCTGCTGGTTTTGTGGGAAAATTGCACCTTTAATCAGTTTGCTGCCAGTCATACCGGTTTAAACATGTACATCAAACACTTGAGGCAACTACTGCAACAGTTCACAAATTCACATAAAGGTTAAATTACAAGACTATCAAACTGTCTCCAGATCTCCTGTAATTATGAAAAAAATGTAATGGCTGTATTTTGTAAGTAATAAAAGCGGCTCCATGATAGCCAGAAAATAAGCAGCGGCTCCATAGAGTAAGGTGGGGGAATTTTAAGCCGGATAAGTTGGTTAACTACAGTAAAATCTTGTTTTCAGAGTAACTTGGTTTGAGAACGTTTTGCAAGGCAAGCAAAATGTTTTAATAAATTTTGCCTTGATATACAAGCGATGTCTTAATATAAGAGTAGCGCCATGTCACAACTGAGTATAATAAAAAAGAGAGGAGCCTCTAAGGGTAGCAACATGATTACATTTAATGAAGATACAACATTTAACAACTTATTGCTACAGTTAAGCTCCGTACACACGGCCGAGATTCTCGGCAGAAACCAGCGAGAACCTCGCTGGGAGCCTAATTCTGCCGAGAACCTCGGCCGTGTGTACGGATTCGGCAAAACCCGGCCGTCGGGAAACCCGTCGCGCAAATAGAGAGCAGGTTCTCTATTTGCTCGACGGCCCGTCGGGATGAATGGCTGGTCGCCCTTCCCGACGGGCTGGTCGCCGAATCTGATGGCCGGGCGAGAACCTCGACGGGCGGAACGATGTGTTCCGCTCGTCGAGGTTCTCTGCCGTGTGTACGGGGCTTTAGAGGTACCTCTCTTCTCTTTTATATCCTTTAATAAAAATGATTTGATATACTGTACAAGTGCTTTGGATTACAAGCATGTTTCTGGAACGAATTATGCTCGCAAACCAAGGTTTTACTGTATTGCCTTAGCTGGGTTTAGTGCACTAGTGCAGGAGTCTCCAAACTACGGCCCTCCAGGTGTTCAGGAACTACAATTCCCATCATGCCTAGTCATGTCTACGAATGTCAGAGTTTTACAATGCCTCATGGGAAGTGTAGTTCCACAGCAGCTGGAGGGCCGTAGTTTGGAGATCCCTGCACTAGTGTATTGATTTTTTTTCATACCTAGGGCTAGATTCCTGTATAGCCTTATGTTGATGACTAGAAAAACAGTTAACCGCTCAGAGGTCCCAAGGAGCTAAAGCTGAAAGGTAGGATCCAACCCCTGGGTGCAGGCACTGCAATAGTATGCAAAATTGTATGGAGAAAAACCAGGACGGCCGCACTCCAAAAAATGTTCCTTTATAATAAAACAGATCACAACATCAACATGTCACAGCAAAAAAACAGAAAAGAGCTAAAATGACTAGTATATAAAGAATTCTTCGCTTAGGTAAAATTAATATGTACACAAAGCCTGACAGCAGCACTCATATATCTATCAAAACACAAGATATAAGTGAATGAACTTAAAAGTGTAAATGTTCCGCTGTCCCCTATAAATCATATCACAATCATATACATAATGAAGAATCCACAATAATAAGATATTAATAAAACAGATAAATAATCCACAAAGTGAATTTTTTTTTAAAAAGATTCTGTGTTAAACACAACCAAAAGTGACCAAAAAATAATAACCAATGACTAATAAATGGTTAATGAAAACACGGTATCATTCTCCAGTGTTATCCTTTCTGTGCTCCACCACCTGTACACACTTTCACTGCTTACCAGTAGTGTTGCTCACGAATATTCGCATTGCGAATATTCGCTACGAATATTGCATATTCGAGTATTCGCGAATAACTCCTAGTGATCTCCATCGACGTCTAAAAGCATTGCTGGTATGATTAGAGAGAGACCCTGGGCCGAGTAGCTGATGAGCGATTATCTTCTCCGCCCTTCTTTTGCATCAGAGCCAATCAGAATAACTCGAATATTCGGCAAAAGGAATATTGCGCGATATTCGTTTTGCCGAATATTCAAGTTATTCTGATTGGCTCTGATGCAAAAGAAGGGCGGAGAAGATAATCGCGCAATATTCCTTTTGCCGAATATTCGAGTTATTCTGATTGGCTCTGATGCGCCCTTCTTTTGCATCAGAGCCAATCAGAATAACTTGAATATTCGACAAACGGAATATTGCGCGATTATGTTCTTCGCCCTTCTTTTGCATCAGAGCCAATCAGAATAACTCGAATATTCGGCAAAACGAATATTGCGCGATATTCCTTTTGCCGAATATTCGAGTTATTCTGATTGGCTCTGATGCAAAAGAAGGGCGGAGAAGATAGTCGCGCAATAGGAATATTGCGCGATTATCTTCTCCGCCCTTCTTTTGCCCCCGTATTCTCCTTTCTTTTAAGTAGAGTTAGTGTACAGTTAGTGTTTAGTGCATATTAGTTTAGTAATACAGGAAATGATCTCCGTTTATGAGAATTTCGCAATCATTTTCGCATTAGCGAAATTTCGCAAAATTTTTTTTGGATAAAATATCACGAATATTCGATATTAGCGAATATTCGCGAATATTCTTCTATATATTCGCGCAATATCGCGAAATCGAATATGGCGTATTCCGCTCAACACTACTTACCAGATGGTTAGACCCCTAGTATCAGGGGTCTAATAGTGCATGAATGTATGAAGACACTCCATCAAGAATCAATCAGTGAGCCAAGAGGTTTCTCTTCCAGATTAGGCAATAACAAATGTAGAGGAAGAACAAAGAAACTTCATGGTGTAATAATTAAAACATCTGCATTTTATTATAAAATAGGGGAGGCACAAAGATATTGAGACAGCGTGTAAAGCAGCTCCGCTCGATTGAGCAGCCATACGTGATGACGTCACCTCTAGGCTCCGCCCAACAAATTTCATCACACAGGACATTGTTAGGGGGTTAGTGACTCACACTGGAGTGAAACACTTTTTTATTAACCATTTATTGGACATTTTTTGGTCACTTTTGATTGCATTAATAAACACTGATTGTTTTTTATATTTTATTGCTTTGTGGATTATCACTTTTATTGTGGATTATGCACAGTTGATATATGATTATGTGTGTAGCAAGGTCGCAGGCCTCATTTGATCTAATGAGAACCTCCAGGGCCAGGGATAGCAGACATCATTCTCTATATAGTGGGTTGTGAGACATGGTGGGTGTATAGTTGTTAAAGTTATTGGGCGCCAGACACTTCTTGGATGCAAAAGAAAGTTTATTTCTCCTAACAAACTTTTTGGGGGAGAGAGGGTTAGGGCCTGGACACCCTTAGGTAGTTGCAAGATTAATTGGCAGACTCTGAGACTTGAATAGGACAGCCATACAAGGAAAGGCATCCAGCAAGATGCCCTATCTGCATGTGTAAGAATGCTGTCTCCTATGGCAACAGTCTTTAACAGTTCCAAACACAAGGCTTAACAGATCCTTCACTTTCACTACAATCACTCCTTGTAGTTCTTCAGCACACTGAGCTCCCAGCCTCTCGCTAGACCCACTAATTCACTGCAACTGAATCCCTTGAGCTCCTCCAATCTTCACAGTGGTATCTACCTCAAGCGTCACCCCCACTTCTCTGCTGGGTCCCTAGCTTGGCACTCTAGATACCTCTCAAGCTTCACCACCGCTGGCCTGCTCAGTCCCTGGCTTGACACGCAAGGCTGCTCTGCAAGAGTCACCTCCGCTGGCTGGGTCCCTGGCTGGATACCCACTGAAGTTTCCCAATTCTTCACTGTCCCCGGTTGGTGAGAATGCTGCTCTGGTACTTGCTTCAATTGCTCATTGTGGTCCCTGGTAATTAGGTGGATAGTACCTTACTGGCGACAGCTTCCCCTCTACCTCCGACCATGATAGGTTCTCCGGCCAGCAGAACTGTCACCATTAGTTGAACTGCAAGCCACAGTCCCAACCCTGCGCTGCTCTCTTGCTTCTGAATAGGCCCTCAGACAGCCTAGCAGCCAGATGTGCCTGGGATAGGCCCCATCGCTGGCCTAGCAACCCAGGCAATACAACACATGTCTACGCAGACAGCCGTCCAGGTGGCACAGAACAACGGTCACCTGACCTCACCCGAATATATAGGCTCTCCCAACAGGCCAAGGGACTCAAGTAAACCCCTGCCCAGTGTCTGAGATACCCCATATACCCATAACCTGACCTTGCATTGCCCTTCATGTATCTAGTACCACCAAGTACCCCGCCACCTAGGTAAAAGTGTAGCGAGGCCAAACTTAGTGAGAAATCAATGGATCTCTAGCAAACAACCAGGATAACTATTTCTGGCAAGAAAATTTGTGAGGAGCAACCCTACCTTAACTCCAGGGTGCTACAGCTGATAAGATTTAATCGGGACAGCGCCACATTTACATTTTTAATCTCATGTTGATGACCATCAGTAAGACATTTCCCTGTATAAAAATAAAAATGTCAGTGCAATCCAGGATTCCAGCATGGACCGTGAACAGTTTGTGCCCCTTTTTTTGCAAAGTTACACAGTGTATCTACAACTACCGCTACCAAGGGATGAAATGATGCCCTTCTCTTCTAGCTGCAAATGGATTAAGTCAGATTGGGATCTTAGGCATTGTAATAGCTTTAGCCCCTTCAACTCATCAATTGACATTGATAAAGATTGCAAAAGATACAGAGAAGCTGTGTCTGCCCTGGCATGGCTGCCTTAACAAACATCAACTACTTAACTACTTACAAGATTAAACTCCTTTTTGAAGAGACAGGTAGGCTTTGAACAATTGTGCTATTCCCCGGGTTTACTTCAGCAGCATAAAGGCTATAACCTAGCTTGTCTTGTAGAAAATCCAGCTCTGCTTCTATTCCTCATTTGTGTGTGTGTTGTGTGTGTACTGATGATGACATTTTTAAGCCTCAGGGGTTGGTAAGTATAAATCCCAAGTGGGTTATACCCCTGTAGGCACAACAAATCTGTGTTCACTTCCAGGATTGTAGTTTCACCTATAAAGCAAGCACCCAAAGTATCTTTATGTAATGTCACATTGTACATTTCCTTGAAATACTCCAAATCCTTTGGAACTCTAGTATTAAAATAGCAAGTTAATTTCCTTTACACTACTGCATCTGGCCTCCACTACCTTATTGTTGGTTTGCCACTATGACTGAACATCTTTACTGACCATAACTGAGGTGAAGGAGCAGTTTTGGCCTCACCCAAGAGGCACTATGTCAGGAAAATGGCCATAGGAGAGCTGGCATGTTGCCAATACTGGTAATGTGCGCATTCACATTAATGGGCACACCGAGTGCGCAATGATGCGAATAAGCAAACTCAATGGGGCAAATAGGTGAACTCACGTGCCCAACACAAGCATTACGTGACAGATGTGGCTACTTGCTGGTCTATAAAAGACTGATGCTGAGCCCATAAGATTGCTGGATTGTTGTCAGCCTTCCTGTGTTTCTGAGCCTCCGTGCATATTTCCTTGGATTTCCTGTTGTGACACAGCTTGCTTCTGACCTCTCTGATCTCCTCTCCTGACTTTGACCCCCTGGCTTGCTTCACCGACCCTGCTGCTGTTTAACCACCTGTGTATGACCCCGGCCTGTTCCTGTTGCCTGCTCCTTCTGATTGATCCAATGTGTTTGACCCCTGGCCTGGCTTTCACTACTGTGTGCTGAGGTTTCCTGAGAGACATCTGCCTAGTTGTGTATCCTGCCTCTTCCAGTATACATCAAGTGACCACCAGTCCAGCTCTTCAGTACCCACCTGGCAACATATGCTTCTTTGGGCAATGCACCTCCTGTACCAACTCCAGGGGTGTACTGTCCTTAGCCGCAAGGAGAGCCTTCTCAGCACTTCGGCCTCTGACCAGGTACGTGAAACATTGATGTTTGCATAGCTAAACTCTCTTGGTTTCATAGTTTCCAAGGAACGATATAAAACATAAGTAACCATATATGGTGCTTACATTTAATGGAATCCTGCAGTTTAGGATGTTTAAAGCTAATTTTGCTTGCCACCCCCACCACCAGACATAAGCCCAACTCTGAATAATCCCCCCCTTTACCAGAACAACCCTTTCACATTTGCCACCAATTCATACATTACACCAATTACCTACATACATTCCTGTTTCATACAGTATGTGTCTTCTATCTAGCTAGTCACATGACAAGTGGGCCCTTTTCTTTGCTGATATAATCCTCAAGGTTGCTGTAAATTAAGCTGACCTTACGAAATCAGTGGTGGTCTGATGTCATACCAGCAAGGAGGTGTAGCATTACTCAGTGCCAACCCTAAGGATGAAAGATGGCCAGTGTCTGAGGAAGATGTGGAGGGCAGTTCTGGCATATGAAGAGAATTAAACTTTTATTTTTTTATTTTAGAAAATAATAGTACAGAGGCATAATTTGAGACCAAAAAATATTCAAACATTAGGTTGGTCTTTAAGGTTGACCGTGTTTTATTCAGAAGTTTAGAGCAACCAATGTTTTGGTATCTCAAGGTGTAATAAGAGATCTTGCATGTTTCAAAAAACTAGTGCTAGATTTTTCTGCTCAATATGTAAGGGGGTAAAACACAAGGTAAAACACGGGGTGATTGTTCTTTTCAGCTCCCCATAAATCTGCATGAAAAAAGAAAGATGAGAAAATATCACATGCTGCCTATAAACTTTGCAAGTTGGTGTGGCGCTGATGTTGATAGCATTTGTGGAGAAAATTAATAAAAACGTTTTGAAAGCAGTTTCCTCCCTTTCCAACTTATGTGGAACCAACAGAGTATGCTTAATGCTTTAATTAGTGCAAATGAAGCTGTACTAAAACATCACTTGCAGAGTCTTTTAGAAAAACAGTCCATTAAAGACTTCTCTGGTTGTACACTTGTAGATATGATACGTTTTGAAAAACACTCATTAAGAAACAGACAACAGGCTTTGCAAGTTAGCAGACACTGAGATACAAGTGCCTTTATTACATAACCTTAAAGTGGATGTAAACCCATTTTTTTATTTTTTTTATGTCACAATGTAGAGAATAAGATTTCCTATCATCTGTGCCCAGTCTTGCCACACAGAGTTAATCTGGCTCTGACCAATCCTCTTGTTATTGTTCAGTGAAATAAAACTGACTTCTAGATAAAAACCAAAGTACTTGCTTGAGTGACAGGTTATTTACATATCTCGTGCACTAGCTTGCAGACATGCACAGCTTCTGTAAAAAGTGCTCAATTCACATCCCCCTCTCCTCTTCCCTCCAGCTCTGTGTATATTCTGATGGCTGTTGCATTTCCTCATGGCACTGAACTGTGACTCACCCCATATTTTGAAAACATTTAATCAAAACACAGGAAAGACAGCCAATCCTGGGAGAGCTGAGGAGGAGAGGGGAGGGGGATGTGAAATGTGCACTTTTTTTCAGAAGCTGTGCATGTCTGCAAGCTAGTGCACGAGATATGTAAATAACCTGCCACTCAAGCAAGGACTTTGTTTTTTATCTGGAAGTCTGTTGTATTTCAATGAACAATAAAAGAGGATTGCTGAGAGCTGGATTAACTCTGTGTGACAAGACTGGGCACAGATGATAGGAAATCTTATTCTCTACATTGTGACCTCAAAAAAACAAACATGTTTGGGTTTACATCCACTTTAAGACCAAAATCTGGTATAGTTTTAAAATCTCCCTAATAGCTCTTTTTCTACACCAGGAAGTTCATCCCTAGTGTAGAAAAAGAGCTATTTGAGAGAGTTAATATCTTCCCCACACTAGGGACTTCATCAGAGCCAGCTCCAGGGAGTTGGTTCTAATGAAGAGGTGCTGCCTGGAAACACGTTAGCCAGAATATTAGAGGTTGGTCTTTAAATAAACCACTTATTTGTTGGTTAATGAGATGTTTCTTATGAAATAGACCAACTCACTTTTTTGAGTACACTCTTATAGGACATACACAGGGATGTAACATGACCGTGGGTGGGGTAAAAGTGGACATAGCAGCCACCAGTCATACTAAATGAAAATTAAGGTGGCTGTTGGGATTGCTCACTGTGTGGATAACTGTGTAACAGTTCAGCTTTAAATAACATGCCACCTGTGTCCCCAGTTTGCTATAAGTTAATGTGTATCTAAACTCTTATGTTGAAAAGTATGTTTTTAAATACGTTGAGTTATGTCTCTCATGTATTTCATTTTTTGATTCCAGGATCATAGTTAATCATGAAAATATAATAAAACCAGCCACCATGTTACAAGCGCTGATACATCCAACACTTTTAAAATCTCCCTCCAGACTGGCTTCCAAAGCCATGAATTTCTGTGCAGACCAAAGCAGCTCATGATTCTCAAAGGTGTTAGAGCTGCAGGATGTAATCTTTTAGTCTGTCGCAGAAGAAAGCATACAGGATGGCAATATTACTGTTGCTTACACCGTATAGGGAGGCAACATAGCCATCCTTACCAAAAAAATACTAGTGGCTGAGTTTCCTTATCATGTAATTTCATGACAAAATGCACTCCTGGAATAAAAAAATTATATAATGGGAGACCTAACCCAAGGTATACAACAACATATACTGTATTGTTTTCAATGTAATGGTTTAGATATACTTGAATTTGTTGATGAATATGTAGCACCCTCTAGTTAGGTAGGTGCTAGAGTGAGTTTTTTTCTAAAAGAATAGGACAATTTAGCCAGGTCTAGCTGGTTGCTAGGCCTGTTTGTTTTCATTGTGGGCTGGGAGTGGCTCAGGGCAGGACTGAGTAACTTACAGGTAGCATCACTGTCACCTCCCTCTTCTTTCTATAAGGTGCTGGAAAGAGAGGATGATAGGTGAGGTGGGGCTGCCTGGGGTATTTTGAGGAGCCTTGACCAATCTCCAACTTGGATTGGCAGGGAGCATGCCTCCTTAAATACCTAGGGTCAGCCCAGCTGGTGGGAGTTGTCGGATGGAAGAGCTGGAGTGAAAGAGTGTGGAGGCTGTCGAGGCCCACAGGAAGCTCCCCAGTCTGGGGGGGGGGGGTGACCTTGGGTGCATTAAGGAGGACAGGAGGAGAGAAGAGATCCTGGTAAGAGAGGCACTTGAGAGAGCAAGCAGAGGACAGCACAAGAGAACACTGCTAAGAGACTCCAGGGAGGACAACCGGTTGCAGCCAGGAGGGCTGGTGAGTGAAGCACAGTCGAGAGGACTGGGGAGGTGCGCCTGAGAGAACTGGGAGTTTGCAGTTTGAGATGGGTGCAGAAACCTAAGAGAGGACTGTGGGAAGGGAAGTGGAAAGAGATAATTGCAGCCAGACTGGCTGGCAGGGCCAGAAGAGAGCTATCTGGGATTGGTAGCTGAATAGAGGACAGTTAGCACAAGCCTATTTCTACACCACAGGGGCCCAGGGGCCAGGGTCCCTGCCCGCAAAAGGCAATCCACTGAGACCTGGCTGAGTTAAGCCCTGTACACCCGATCGGATATCTGATGGAATCTAATCCGATGGATTTTTTCATCGGATATCCGATCGCGTCCAACGCGGTGACATAAAACACTACGACGTGCTGAAAAAATTAAGTTTAATACTTCCGAGCATGCGTCGACTTGATTCTGAGCATGCGTGGATTTTTGACCAATGGATTTCCCCACAGACGATCCTTTTTTTCTATCGTTTTTTTAACCATAAGAAAAATTTGAAACAAGTTCTATTTTTTTTTTAACCGATGGATAAAAAAACGATGGGGCCCACACACGATCAGTTCGTCCGATGAAAATGGTCCATCGGTTTGTTTTCATCAGACAAACCGATCGTGTGTACAGAGCTTAAGTGTCAGGCCTAACCATGCGGTGCTAGCTAATCTGGAGGAGTAACAGTCTGCAGCAAAGGAAATGCTGGAGGAGTAACAGTCTGCAGGAAGTGAAGGGCTGAAGTAGTAATATTATGCAGCAAGTGAAGTATTGGAGGAGTGAAAGAAAATAGGTCTTAAGCAAGTGTTTGTGCTTCGAGAGAAGACTGGAGTGTATATAGTAGTCCCTATCAAGTTACACTGAATCTTCTGGGCACTTTTCATTTCCCATCCAAGTTCAATCCCATCAAATAAAAATACAAATAAAAAACAAAGCTTATGGACTGTTCTATGTCTCTGAGAGATGGATGCGGGTGACAGGTGAACCACAACATTCAGCATCCCCTATGGGGGCATGGCTACAAATATATTATTACAATTTATTATCATAAAGGAAAAATCACATCAGGAACAAAATGAATGGTTTCCACTGCCTTCACCCTAAAACGATGCTTAACTAATTCAGAAAAAACAACTTTATTTCTTGTTCACAATATAAGCATTTATAAACTTTTTAAACTTGCAAGTGATTTTCAGCAAATGGAAATATATCTTGGATTTTATGTAACCTGTTTGGTAAATTGATTGCACATGAACATTTAGTTAAATGTACAATACAAAGCAGATGGGTGTCTATAATACAAGATAAAATATCCGCCATACACACTACAAAGCATGAGCTATTTTTTCCATTTAAGTTTACACTTCACACTTATCTTCCATTTCCACATGTGTCCTCCCCTTTAGGCCTCACTGCAATGTCAGAGGATAATTCACAGTTTGATCTGTTTCATATGTGGCCACATTTCTAAACCATCAGTTAAAGCAGTACTCCAGGCAAATAACAAAAATAAAGACATTAAATTATGCAATGTTTTCACTAAGAGATAATTAAAATCATTTTAGGCAATGCTACAATATATAACTAGAAATCTTTTATTTTTTTCTTTAAAGGAAATGTGTAGTGGTGTTGTATATTTTTATACTTTAGGTCAGACCTAAAAATACATTTACAATTTTTTTAAGCCAGGTAAATTTGAAATACTGTGCATTGTCAATGCAGCCAGTAGGTGGGGCTCTCTACTCCTTTGCATATTTTCATGCTCTCCCTAGCTTCTTTGATGGAAAAATAATGGGCCAGATTCTCAGAGCCATTACTCCGGTCTATCTCCTGTTAGACCGGAGTACTTTCAAATTACGCGCGTCGTATCATTAGTTTGAATCCTCAAACCATGATTCGACGGCTTCGGGCTTCGATCCGTCAGGCTTACGTCTTCGTACGCCTTCGGATCTACGCTGCAATCTTTTTGCGGCCGCTGGGTGAAGTTCGGGTCGTTTTCCGCGTCGGGGTATGCAAATGAGCTTTTTCCGGTGATCCACAAAGTTACGATCGTCCTTCGCAATCTCTTACGGCATCTGTAGTCATCTTTTTGCTGTGTAAAGTTCTACCAGCTATTAGCTGGTCTATAGTTAGACGGCCCATGTTAAGTATGGCCGTCGTTCCTGTGTCGAATTTCAATTATTTATTTTTTTGCGTAAGTCGTCTGGGAATAGGAATGTACGTAAACGACGCTACTCAAATAAAAAATGACGTAACAACGTTATTTCGCGCAATGCACAGCGGGAAATTTCTGAATGGAGCATGCGCAGTTCGATCACCGTGGGGACGCCCCTAATTTAAATGCTTCACGCCCCCTAATCGCGTATTTCGATTCCACCGCGAGAAATACACTACGCCGCCGTACCTTACGGGCCGAAATCTTCCTGGATTCGACTCAGAGCCAGGTAAAATACGGCGGCGTAGTGTATCTCTGATACTCTGCGCCAGGGCAATTGTACCTGAATCTGGCCCAATGTGTTTACAGGGTTCAATGAAGCAAAATGAAATGTGCCAACACAAATGAATGAGTCAAAGCAGTGACTCTTCAACTCTCACCATGCATCCCTACCTATTCATATGGCTTCACAGTTTTAGTCAGAAACAGAGGGCCAGATTCAGAAAGAATTAGATTCCCGCAGAGTATCAGAGATACTCTACGCCGTCGTACTTTACCTGGCTCTAGGAGGAATTCAGAGAGATTTTGGCCCGTAAGGTACGGCGGCGTAGTGTATTTCTCCCGGCGGAATCAAACTACGCGATTAGGGGGCGTGAGGCATTTAAATTAAGCGGGTCCCCACGGCGATCGAACTGCGCATGCTCCGTTCAGAAATTTCCCGCCGTGCATTGCGCGAAATCACGTTGTTACGTCATTTTTTTTGAGTAGCGTCGTTTACGGACATTCCTATTCCCGGATGACTTACGCAAAAAAAAATAAAAAAATTGAAAGTCGACGCGGGAACGACGGCCATACTTAACATGGGCCGCGTAACGTTAGACCAGCTAATAGCTGGTTTAACTTTACGTAGCGAAAAAATGACGTACGCGATTGCGAACAACGCTCGTAACTTCGTGGATCTCCGTAAAAAGCTCATTTGCATACCCCGACGCTGAAAACGACGCAAACTCCACCCAGCGGCCGCAAAAAGATCGCAGCGTAGATCCGAAGGCGTACGAAGACGTAAGCCTGTCAGATCGAAGCCCAACGCCGCGGTATCATGGTTTGAGGATTCAAACTAGTGATACGGCGCGCAAAATTTGAAATTACTCCTGTCTAACACCAGTTAGACAGGCGTAATCGCTCTGTGAATCTGGGCCAGAGTCTGTAAGTAAGCTGTTTTACTCTTCTATGTTTTTAGAAAAAACATACTGCTCTCTGTCTTGGTTATTACACGTTAATTTTATATATTATTTCTATAAATACTGTATATACTTGAGAATAAGCTGAGCTTTTCAGCACATTTTTTTGTGTTAAAAATGCCCCCCTCGGCTTATACTTGAGTCTGTCCATCTGCAGCTTGGTGCGCCTGATCTCCTGGCGCTGTGATGTCAGTCTAGTCGACAGCCGTGCAGTGTAACAAAGCCCTGCCCCCTCCTCGTCCTTGTCCATGATAGGCTGAACACTGAACACTGACTCACTGCTGGGAAACTGAGGGTTCCGTCTATCATGGACGAGGAGAAGACTGACTGCATGACAGGTATGAAGATCAGCACAGTGAGACATGCAATGGGCACAGTAAGACATGCAATGGGCACAGTGAGGCTGAAAATGGCCGCAGTGAGGCATGCAATGGGCACAGTGAGACATGCAATAGGCACAGTGAGACATGCAATAGGCACAGTGAGACATGCAATGGGCACAGTGAGGCTGCAAATGGCCACAGTGAGGCATGCAATGGGCACAGTGAGACATGCAATGGGCACAGTGAGACATTCAATGGGCACAGTGAGGCTGCAAATGGCCACAGTGAGACATGCATTTAGCACAGTGAGGCATGCAATGGGCACAGTGAGGCTGCAGATGGGCACAGTGAAACTACAAATGGGCACAACTAGCTGCAAATGGGCATTGACCCTCTTTTCAAACTTACAGTAGCTGCTGCATTTCCTATCCTAGGCTTATACTCAAGTCAATATGTTTTCCCAGTTTTTTTGTGGTAAAATTAGGTGCTTATATTTGGGTTGGCTTATACTCGAGTATATACAGTATTTTACAGTAATACCAACCTAAAAATATAATTATTATACAGGATTTACTGTATATCGCTACAACGTTTTGCGCAGCACTTAACACCATGAGGGCAGACAGTACAGTTACAATACAATTCAATACAGGAGAAATTAGAGGGCCCTGCTCATTAGAGCTTACAATCTAGGAGGGAGGGCCAAGTAATACAAAAGGTAATAACTGTAGGGGATGATCTGATGGAGAAAATTAATGTACAGTTATTAGATGGAAGCAGGATAGGCTTCTCTGAAGAGAAGGGTTTTCAGAAATTGCCTAAAAAGTGATTAGAGTAAAAGACAGCCGGACAGATTGGTGTAGGGAGTCCCGGAGGATGGGAGAGGCTCTGGAAAAGAACTGGAGATGAGCATTGGAGGAGGTGACAAGGGAACTAAAGAGCACAAGGTCTTGGGAGGAATGAAGGAAACGAGTAGGTTGGTATTTTGAGTCCAGGTTAGTGATGTAGCTGGGGGCCGAGTGGTGGATGGCTTTGTAAGTTGTTCGAATTTTGAATTTAATTTGTTGGGTGAGCGGAAGCCAGTGGAGAGATTGACAGAGTGGGATAGCAAACACTGAACAGTTGGTAAGGTGGATGAGCCTGCTAGCAGCATTGATGATGGACTGAAGTGGGGATAGTCTATGTAAAGGTGATCCCGTGAGGAGGGAGTTGCAGTAGTCGAGGTGAGAGATGACCAGGGAGTATACTAGGAGCTTTGTGGTGTAATTGGTTATGAAGGGGCGTATTGTGGAGATGTTTCAGAGTTTGAGGCAGCAAAATTTGGACAGTGATTGGATACGGGGCCGAAAGTTATTTTTTTATTAAACTTACCATAATCTTGTGCACACCATAATGGACTATGGTGACTGGTTGCACCAAAATAAGATGTGTTAATTCTTATGCCGCGTACACACGATCACTTTTTGTGATGAAAAAAAACGACGTTTTATGTGACAAAACAAAACGACGTTTTTCAAACTTCATTTTCCAAAACGACGTTGCATACACACCATCGTTTTTCCAAAATGCTCTAGCAAAGCACGGTGACGTACACCACGTTCGACGGCACTCTGTTCCATTGAAGCTCTGTCTCATAACTTGCTTCTGAGCATGTGCGGGTTTAAAAACGTCGTTTTAAACGTTGTTTTGCCCACACACGATCACTTTTTATGACACAAAAAATGACATTTTGAAAAACGACACAAAAAATTCAAGCATGTTCGAATTTTTTTTTGGTCGTTTTTTTGAAGACATAAAACGACGTTTTGCCCACACACAGTGATTTTAAATGACGTTTTTGAAAACTTATTTTTTTTTTCATCACAAAAAGTGATTGTGCGTACGCGGCATAAGTGTTTGTAGTTGCTCAGGGTGTGGCTGGGGCACAGAACCATTAGTTCTGTGAAATGTTGAATATACAATCTGGATGCACCAACAAATTGCCTGGTTTAATAAAGGATTGAGAATATTCACTCAAAAAATGTGTGTATATTCACTTTTATTATGCAAAGTATGAACATTTTCTGCACTTGATTGGGTATTCAAAGTAGACGGAAATTTGCTTTTCATGATTCATGATTCGATAATTGAAGTTCTCAACTAATTTTTGTAACTCAAAATCTTAAAATAAAAATAAAAAAAGAATATTGTTTAGTGCCACTCTTAAGCCCTGTACACACGATCGGATATCTGATGGGATCTAATCCAATGAATTCTTTGGTCGGATATCCGATGAAGTTGACTTTCATCAGTCTTGCTTACATACCATCAGTCAAAAATCCGACCGTGCCAAAATGCGGTGACGTACAACACTACGAAGTGCTGAAAACAGTTCAGTGCTTCCAAGCATGCGTCGACCTGATTCTGAGCATACGTGGATTTTTCTCCGATGGAGTTCCACACAGACGATCGTATTTTTCTATTTAATTTAAAACATGTTCTATTTTTTTTCACCGATGGAAAAAAGACAGATAGGGCCCACACACGATCGGTTTGTCTGATGAAAACAGTCAATTGGTCTGTTTCATCGGACAAACCGATCGCGTGTACACGGCTTAATACTTCAAAGTGCTGATCTTACTATAAGCAAAGAAACTCATAAAGCAGTTCAAGCAGGATTAAAAATTAAATCAGACAGAATGCATGAAATAGGGTACGTTCCCTCTCTTCACAAACAGCTACAGCTAAACACAACACATAAAAAAACAGTTCAAAAGACATATGACAGATGTGGAAAATCACACATTTAGGGCAAGACCATCCTTCAAAAGACCAGATGTGGCACAAAAAAAAAAAAAAAAACTGCTATTCTAGATGTTGATACAAAACCTCAGTTTAGGTGAACTATTGATTAAAATGGTTACCAAAGGTAGTAAGTAATCCACCTTTGCAAATTCTACTTGATTATATTTAAAGGCAAATTCCACCATTTACAAAATAAATATATACAACAAAGCCTTCAGAGCATTGCAACCACAATAAGTGTGTAGCGCTTACCCCCAAAGGAGACGCTGGATTTGATTTGGGATCGGCAAATTAAGTTACCCCAGCTTGGTCTAGGGATGCACCAGAAGGATCTAGCAGTCCACACAGTCAATAAAGATTTTCTCAATGCTTTAATTCCAGGGCAACATTAGCCAACATCAACTTTGGTGAAGGAAGAATAGGTTAATGAGAGAAGAGAAACTTTCAAAGTCAGGCCTGGATATATGCAAGGCAGATCAGCCCTTAGTAGCACAAACTTTCACACGTTGCCACTCCTATGAGCCCCCGGACAGGTGTCTCTCACACAGACCTGGCAGCTGAGGTGCCACCTTGAATCTTGGCTGGGAGGAACGGGTCTCTCTCACAGGCCGGCTCTAGGCCTCTGCCACAGGCCAGTTCATTTGGATAGACTAAATGTGCGAACAGAGCGAATCCTCCCAGTAGTGTCTCCACATAGGTCACCGGACGGCAGTAGAGCGTACCTGCCAGCATCCCGGTCACCAAATCCCTGTCTGGAATTCTCTTAAGCTTCGGGGACCCAGTAAATCACTGGGGCCCCTAATTCTTGTCTCTGACTGAGACTCAGGAAGGCCCAGGAACCTAGCCATGCCGGCCGCGCCGGCGTGGTCCATGGGCGCGCACACCCTGAAGGTGGATGCCGCACCCCGATTCCGGGACCCCGCACACGTGAAAAGGAAGAACCCCCGAAGCACTGACCTAGGTCCCAGATATACCCCTCCCCAGCATGCCCAGCGAGGAGAAAACTCTCCAATTGGCTGCTGAGGAAGACTCCATCCGCCAGAAATCCCGCTGGCTCCCACTGCCGGCCAAGGATAAAACGACATCCCCAGAATGCAGTCCGAGCCAGTGGACCATTCAGGAATGACATAGGTCAATAACCTAGACAAATTACAACTGGGAGCAACTTAGCTCTCCCAGTCCAACTAGTTTTAAACGCAGTGCCCATGCAAAAAGCAAGGTGGCGCTACAAATGCATCACAGGTACAATGCAAAGGCTCTTGTCAACAGTTCCCTCAGCTCCAGGTTCATGTGGTGGTACAGACCTTCAGTTATGGGGCTGGAGTAAGTAAACCATGGACTTCAAGTGCAGTGACATCACCACACTTGGGCTGAGTTGAGATCCACAAGTGCCTCCGTGGCACATGGAAGTTGTATTCTTTCCATTCACAGATTGTTGTGAAAGGATCCCTGTATCTGAGGATGGTGCAGCCTTGCTGGCACTGCACACACAGGCACAAATTCAAAACAAAACAAGTATGTTCAGGGAGAATATAGCAGTAATGGGCTATATGGCCGAATAAGTGTTTGTGCATACATAAATATCCATGTAGAACAGCAAAAAGTTTATGGAGTCCACTTGGAGCATTCAGGGTAACTTTCTGCTCAATGCATCAGATGCAGCACCTCTGAAGTATTTCTAGGCAAACAGATAAGAGGTACAGCAGAGAGCAATCTGAGTGTAGTATTTTAACAGATTAATTGTGGTGAAAGGATAAATGGCAACTTACATTGTGACAGTTAAAATCAGGCTCATCTCATGCCACGTACACACGGTCGTTTTTTGCGATGAAGTTTTTTTGTGAAGTAAAAAACGACGTTTTTGAAACGTCACTTTCAAAGACGATGTTGCATACACACCATCGTTTTTTTCACAAAAAACGAGGTTACGTTCACCACACTTTTCCATTGAAGCTCGCTTCATAACTAGCTTCTGGGCATGCGCGGGTTGAAAAACTTTGTTTTAAACAACGTTTTTGCTACACACGGTGACTTTTTGTGAAACAAAAAACGACGTTTTGAAAAATTCAAGCATGTTGGAATTTTTTTTTGGTCGTTTTTTTTAAGACAAAAAACAACGTTTTGCCCACACACGATCAATTTAAATGACGTTTTAAAAACGTTGTTTTTTTTCATCGCAAAAAACGACCGTGTGTACGCGGCATTATAGTAAGGGAGCTTGAGAAAGAGGCTTGGGTGGCTTAGAAATGCATAGCTCCGCCCCTGACATCCAGATGACATCACTTCCGGTCTGCACTGCATCCCACAAGAAGCTCTCCGACATCTTGTTGTTTTCCACTTCCTCATCTAAGCTGTCATTTAGCCTGACCTGAGTGCCATTGCTTCTTCCCATTTTAGATACTAATTTACAAATATTTCTCAGTACTAAAAATGCTGCACTTTGTTTGTTTTCTCCTCCGGGGTCCAGTGTGTTCTCTTGGTCCTGCAGGTGTATCCATCCACTATTGGTCTGAGATTCCCTGTTGTTGTGAGACTGTCCATCGGAAGCCCTTACTGTGATGAGCCTGATTTTAAAGGGGTTGTAAAGGTATTTTTTTTCCCCTAAATGGCTTCCTTTACTTTAGTGCAGTCCTCCTTCACTTACCTCATTCTTCGATTTTGCTTTTAAATGTCCTTATTTCTTATGAGAAATCCTCACTTCCTGTTCTCCTGTAATGTAATGCAAGGCTTTCTCCCTGGTGTGGAGTGTTGTGCTCACCCCATCCCTTGGACTACAGGAGAGTCAGGACGCCCACTAACAAACAGCTCCTTTTTTTATCTGCAACGTAGAGAGCGTCCTGACTCTCCTGTAGTCCAAGGGAGGGGGCAAGCACGACGCTCCACACCAGGGAAAAAGCCTCACATTACTGTGTGGAGTTACAGACAGAAGAACAGGAAGTGAGGATTTCTCATAAGAAATAAGGACATTTAAAAGCAAAATCGAAGAATGAGGTAAGTGAAGGAGGACTGCACTGAGGTAAAGGAAGCTATTTAGGGGGGGGGGGGGGGATCCTTTACAATCCCTTTAACTGTCACAATGTGGGTTGCCATTTGTCTTTTCACCACAATAAATCTGTTACTAGACTCAGATTGTGTCCTGCTATTCTCCTTATCTGTTCAGGGAGAAGAACTCAGGTAAGTGGGATGTGATTTCAGGGTTACAGGTTACACCCTAAAACTGAATATGAAACATATTGTAAAAAGGAAGCAGGGAAACTATAAAAGCACATCAAATCAAAGTGAATGTGATACTTCTGAATGTGATTCAACAGAAAAAGTTTTGGAGCCACTTATTTCCACAAAACGCAAGGTTTATTGATATGGCGGTAAGCAACCAGTCATAGAAGCTATTCATAATTTTTATATGGAGATTAGTTTATACATTATGGCTTAGCAGACAGTATATATGGATATAATATGCAAGTTATGACTTTATATATACGGTATAAACAAAAATGTATATTTATTATTAAGTATTGTTTATAGTATCTACTAGTTCACAGAGGTTTTTCAGTATACATATGTAAGGGTATTGATAAGGAGAAGATACTATTAGATTTATTGGCTCACTTGATGTTTGTAAAAAGTTTGGTTGGACAAGGTATAAAAATCAATAATAAAAACCGATAACAAGTCATATGCACTTTCACTGGTACCTCCAAACACAACAAAACCTAATATGGTTATTATCAAAGCTACCTCAGGGTTTAAAACCTGTATGTACTAATATAAATTGGTATTATCTGTAATATCAGTAACTTAACAAGTGCAATCATTATGTACAAGGATGCCTTCCTTGTTTAAGCCCAGGTTCACACTGAGTACGATTTAGTTCGATTTGAGATGCGATTTCACATGTGAAATCGCATCTCAAATCGGCGGCAATTGCCGGCAATGACACCGTCCTAATCGGTGCGACGCCGCATCTGCGGCGCTGCACCGATTTCAAAAGTAGTTCCTGTACTACTTTTTGCGATTTCAGGACGCGATTTACATTGACGTCTGTGCAAAACCCTGCACAGATGTCTCCTAAATCGCGCCGAAATCGGGACTGCCAGAAGGAGTGAAATCGTGCGAGTTCAGCTGAAATCGCGCGATTTCACTCCCGCAGCCCAGTGTGAACCAGGGCTAAGACAATTTCCTGGAGAATACAAAATCTAGCACTTATGTATGCGTTAGACGGTTCGAATTTTAGTCGGTTCAACAGGAACTGATTGAGATTCAAGCCATGTATGGGCAGGCTGAATGTACTGAAATCGATTAACTTTCATATAATCAGCGTGCCAGATTTTTAGGATGTGATTATTGCCAGCGGCTATAGCCGCTTTCAATAAACACTGTGGGTCAGATCCACAGAGCTAGTACGCCGGTGTATCTCCTGATACACCAGCGTACTTTCAAATTACCCGCGTCGTATCATTAGTTTGAATCCTCAAACCATGATACGATGGCTTCGGGCTTCGATCCGACAGGCTTACGTCTTCGTACGCCTTCGGATCTACGCTGCAATCTTTTTGCGCCCGCTGGGTGGAGTTCGCGTCGTTTTCCGTGTCGGGTATTCAAATTAGCTTTTTACGGCGATCCACAAAGTTACGATCGGCCGTCGCATTCTCTAACGTCGTCGCTAGTCGGCTTTTTCCGGCGTAAAGTTAAAGCTGCTATTATCCGGTCTATAGTTAGACGTGCCATGTTAAGTATGGCCGTCGTTCCCGCGTCGTGTACGTAAATTACGGTACTAAAAAAGAAAATGATGTTACGACGTAATTTCGCGCAATGCACGGCGGGAAATTTCTGAACGGAGCATGCGCAGTTCGATCATCGCGCCTAATTTAAATGATTCACGCCCCCTAATCGCGTAGTTTGATTCCGCCGCGAGAAATACACTACGCCGCCGTACCTTACGGGGCGAAATCTTCCTGGATTCGACTTAGAGCCAGGTAAAATACGGCGGCGTAGTGTATCTCTGATACTCTGCGCCAGGGCAATTCTCTGTGGATCTGGCCCTGTGTTCTCCTGGCTGGAATGTTTCCCTGTGCCCCCTGCTAGGAGAACATAATAAATCTACTGAAGGGATTCCCCCATCAACACTGACTGTGTTGATGGGGGAATCTAGCGCTTTTCTTTCCTGCAAGAAAATCGCATCATCTATGACCAGCTTAAAGACACTCCAAAGACATGCTGGTAGGTTACTTGTATCCTGTCCAAATTGGCCCAGTATATATGTATATATGTGTGTACAAATGTGTGTCCCAAGTGTGTCGAGATCCTATGGGGTAAACGACCGCACCAGCCAGGAAGACACTGGCTGCAAAAAGCGCCAAGAGGCAATTCAGTTTGCATGTGTAGCGCTATACAACTCACTCTTTCATTAAAAGTAAGATTTGATATCCATAGTATATAAAAACTAGGTGTGATTGTTAAAGCTGGTGAGCCCCCAGAATGGATAAACTCAACCAGTCAATAGTTGAAAAACCATACATAAGTAAGCTGTTGATTTGCCTGGACCCAAAAGGTGTACCTACAGAGGATTTATTTTTTCCGTTTTTGGTGGAACGTGGAAGGGGTTGAACCCTTGCCAGGTTTTTATTATTGTATAGGCCTACTATATTTTTCCTGGTGTCCATTGTCACTGAGACAGCTAGTTACGGGAATTTCAAAAATGTTACAGTCGTTACTAAAACCAAAGGTGAAGGGCAATCTTTTAAAGCAAACACCTGTTTTGGTGACAACTGTCTAGGGGGGAATTGCCCTCAATTTGTAGTGCTTTCCTCTCACTTCCTGTTATGGTGTCCGTTTATGAAGCAGTGAACAGCGGTGATCCCAGGGATCACCACTGATCACAGCCCATAAACAGTTTATGAAACAGAGATAATCGGGGGGAGAAGTGTTTGAATTTGTTCTCCCGCCAATTATCTCTACACACAGTGAAGTCTCATAGACTGACACAGAAACGGACACAGAAACGGACATGAAGCTGTTTATGAAGCTGTGATCTGAGAGCTTCACTGGCGATCTGTGTCAGAATTCACATGCCACGATTCACCATCTCAGAGCTGGTGAAGCGGGGAGTGAAGAGCGAATCCCGGGGGTTCTGAGGAGGAAGGAGGAAGATTTTTAACTTCCTTCTACCTCGTTCTGACCCCCCAACACTGTAACCATGTCCCCCTGTAATATTTATGTGTATACATATATATACATACATATATATAATGTGTACATGTTCATATATATAATGTGTGTGCATATACATGTATATATATAGTTTGTGTGTGTATACATATATATATTATGTAGGGGGACTCGTTATTTTAAATACAATAACCACGCCGTCTGTCAGTGTACTGAGCGGTGATAATTTATCACTGCTCAATAAACTGACATCTCCGTATTTCTGTGAATTTCTGGTACTGTAATCTCGTGAAGTCTCACGAGATTCCAGTATCAGGGGCCGTTCTCCACTGTTTGAAGCGTTGGAAGATCACTTCACTCCTCCAAAGGTGAAGCGATCTTCTCCACTTCATAAACCGGCACACAGAGGAGAAAAATCTCCTCCGTGAATGCCGGAGAACGAAGCAGTGAATAGATTTCACTGCTTCATAAAAGGACACCTGTATCTCTAAGGCCCTGTACACACGAGGAGACATGTCCAATGAAACAGGTCCGACGGACCGTTTTCATCGGACATGTCTGAAGGGATTTTTGGTCTGATGTGTGTACACACCATCGGACCAAAATCCCCTCGGACCAGAACGTGGTGACGTATAACACACCAACGTGCTGGCAAAAGGAAGTTCAATGCTTCCACGCATGTGTCGAATCAATTCGACGCATGCCCGGAATTTCGGTCCGATGGTTGGGCGTACTAACCATCGGACATGTCCGTCGGACAGGTTTCCAGCGGACAAGTTTCTAAGCATGTTTAGAAACCTTTGTCTGCTGGAAAACTGTCCGCTAGGCCGTACACACGATCGAATATGTCCGCTGAAACTGGTCTGCGGACCAGTTTCAGCGGACATGTCTCCTCGTGTGTACGCGGCTAAGAAAAGAACCCTAAGAGGACACATACAGCAAAATAACTTGACAGGGGTTTTACTATTTCCTATTCTAACCAAAATTTCTAAAAATGTAATATACCAGGGGTCTTCAAACAGTTTACAGACTTTTTTGTATTTAATAGAGTTAAAAAAAGTACAGAAACATTTTGAAGGACCCTCGTACATACCCTTAAAGATTGCAAAACAGAAGCACCCAAAATGCCTTTACCGTCAAAACCAGCAAGCTGACTGGCAGATAAAACTAGATCCACTTACTGTAGTTCCATCCTTACAGCATTTAAAACTAAATAAAGAACGTACTAGGGTGCCTGCTTACCCTTTTGCATTTGATAAGCCTAGAAAGTGTTCCATAGGAAAGCAGGTGAAACATATGCAAAACTCAAAGGGGTAGTCTGCTATGTGAATAATCTTTTAGAATTTTGGCAGCACTACTGAGGAATATGATTCAATTTGAAAGTTATGATAAAAAGTTCCAGGAAAAAATAAGTGAAACTCAAGGCAGAAAAATGCATACTATGAGTGAGAAAAGTCAAGTATTTTGGCCGCGTTTTGTCATCAAAAGACCTAAAACCGGTCCAGATAAAATTGCAGAAACCTCTCACATTAGACCATCTGAAAATCGTTCAGCGCTGGAAAGAGTTTTAGGAACAGCCAGCTACCTGGCAAAATTCACTTCACATCTTGCTGATGTTTTGTTGCCTCCAAGGGGACTATTAAAGAAACACTCTGACCCGCAATGGAAATCTCAACAGATTAATACATTTGACAAAATGAAACAGCTCATTGCTAATTCTGGAATATTAGCCCACTACGACATATCAGTAAGAAGTGACTTTCTTGATCAGGCCTCCAAACAAAGTCTTGGTGCTATATTTCTGTAAGACAGGAAATCACTCATTTAATAATCCTACAAGACAGGAAACTGTATTTACATGTATCACTTACACCGACATTGATCAGCTGTACCCAATTGGGGCACTTCAAATTGCTGTATGCAACTACATTTTGAACTTACTCCTTCTATCAGTACAGATATGGGAGATAAGAAAACGTGAATCAGATGATAAGCCCTTTGGAAAGCATCATGAAAAAGTATCTAGATCTACGCCAATTAGATTACAAAAGATAAAGCCACACCAGTAAAAAAAAAAAAAAAAAGTCAGCATAATTCCAGTTTCTGATACCTTAAAACGATCTTAAATGGTTCACTTTTAAAAAAAACAAATATATCATACTTCCAGTTCGTTTTGCACAGAGTGGCCCCGATCCTCCTGTTCTTGGGTCCCAAGGTGGATCTTGCGGCTCCTCCCCGCATTAGATAACGCCCTCTGGGAAGCTCTCTCCCGAGGGGGTTACCCTGTGGGCGCGCTGCTGTGTCATACACTCGGCGTCCATAGATGCAGTGTATGATGACTCGGCGCCTGCGTCATTGGATTTGATTGAAAGCAGTAGGAGCCAATGGCTGTGCTGCTATCAATCTATCTAATGAAGAGCAGAGAACCCATGGAGAGAGCGACGCGGGATCACGCCCACGGAAATTCGGGCTCAGGTAAGTAAAATGGGGGGGCTGGACACTGCAAGGTGTTTTTTCATCTTAATGACTAAGATGCATTAAGGTGAAAAAACACGAGGGTTTACAACCCCTTTAAAGAGGAAGTAAACCCTCTGAAGAAAAATAAAATAAAAAATACACCCTGCAAGACAAAAGCATAATGAGCTAGTATGCAAAGCATACTAGCTCATTAAGAATTACTTACCTGTGATCAAAGCCCTCGCAGCTCTCCTTGCTCTCTCCGTGGAGGTTAAGGAGATATTTTTCTTGCACCTACAGGTAAGCCTGAATCTAGGCTTACCTTCAGGTCAAAGTGGTCTATAAGGGTTTACAACCACTTTAAGCAAGCTGTCACTCATATTAAAGGCGGGTCTAGACTACTAGTTTGTCAACATGATTCCAGTTTTTGATATCTTGAGCAAGCTGCCACTCAAATTAAAGACCACTGGGTTGAATTAAAAAAAAAACTGACAGCTCAGGAGGAACTGCTATACCAACTATGCAACGTTAGTACAGTGATCTACACTGCTGTGCTATTGTGTTCTGACAGGGGATGCCTCCCCCAGCCAGAACACTATGCTCAGCACACTCAGCCATTGGTCATTGCGCTCAGCCATTGGCTATAATGCTATTATCAGCCCGTACCTACATGCCAAGGTGTAATCCTGGACTCTGAACTATCCTTTCGACTCACTCATGTTGTAAAGTGCTGGGCAAACTGCTGGCACTATATAAATCCTGTATTATAATAATAATAATGACCAGCTTGGGGAGGCAAATTGTATCAGTGCCAAGAGCACTGCTACAGAGTAAAGTTTTAGCAAATAGTCTATGCACAGCTTAGCTCCATCTAGATTTTGTTGACTCTCACTTTAACCACTTGCCGACCGCCGCAGGACTATGTACGTTGACAACATGGCATGGGCAGGCAGAATGGCGTACAGGTAAGTCCCTTTAAATCTGCCGCTCAGCGGGAGGCCCGCGATTTTGGTTAGCAAGGGCAGAACAGCCTTTGTAAACGAGGCATTCCCCTATTCTGCCTAGAGACACTGTCACTGATGACCGTTCCCAATGATCGGGAGCGGTCATCAGTGATGTGTCACATGTAGCCACGCCCCCTAACAGTAAGAATCACTCCTTAGGGAACACTTAACCCCTGCAGCGCCACCTATTGGGTAACCCCTTCACTGCCAGTATCATTTTTACAGTAATCACTGCATTTTTATAGCACTGATCGCTGTAAAAATGACAATGGTCCCAAAATGGTGTCAAAAGTGTCCGATGTGTCCGCCATAATGTCACAGTCACGATAAAAAGTAAAAAAAAATAGTTTTAATAAAAATGCCATAAAACAGTCCCATATTTTGTAGAAGCTATAACTTTTGCGCAAACCAATCAATAAACGCTTATTGTGATTTTTTATCAAAGATATGTAAACTGTGGAAAAAATTTTTTTTATAAATTTTTGGAGATATTTATTATAGCAAAGTAAAAAATATATATTTTTTTTTTCAAAATTGTCGATCTATTTTTTTGTTTATAGCGCAAAAAATAAAAATCGCAGAGGTGATCAAATACCACTAAAAGAAAGCTCTATTTGTGGGAAAAAAAGGATTTCAATTTTGTTTGGGAGCCACGTCGCACGACCGTGCAATTGTCAGTTAAAACGATGTAGTGCCGAATCGCAAAAAGTGGCCTGGTCTTTGACCACCAAAATGGTCCGGGGCTGAAGCGGTTAAGGAAAACAAACAGCAAAGTAAAGCTCAGAGCCTTTCCAACTAATTAACATTAAGTTTTTTTTTTCTGATTTGTATTTAACCACTTAAGCCCCGGACCAATATGCTGCTAAATGCCCAGAGGCGTTTTTACGACGTGGCTCCCAAACAAAATTTGCGTCCTTTTCTTCCCACAAATAGAGCTTTCTTTTGATGGTGTTTGATTGCCTCTGCAATTTTTATTTTTTGCGCTATAAACAAAAAAAGAGCGACATTTTTGAAAAAACAAACAATATTTTTTACTTTTTGTTATAAGAAAAATTGAATAAACTAAATTTTAGTCAAACATTTAGGCCAAAATCTATTCAGCCACATGTCTTTAGTAAAAAAAAAAATCGCAATAAAAAAAATTAGCTACCTAGCGGGAACAGCGACACTAATACAGCGATCAGAAAAATGATCGCTTAGTGATGCTGGTAATAGGGGGTGAAAGGGTTAACTAGGGCGGTGATCAAGGGGTTAAAACTTTATTAGGGGGGTAGGGGGCTACCCTGGACCTAACACTAACTGCCTGACACACTAACTGTCACACTGACACTAAATGCAGTCATCAGTAAATATATGATCACTGCAATCAGTGACAGTGTGACAGGGGGTGGGGGGGGGGGGGTCGGAAGGGGTTAAATGTGCCTATGTGTGTGGTGTCAGTGTAGTATTGTGCAACTTACTGTGAGTCTTCTCTCCTCTCGGCGGTTTGAAAATACCGCCGAGAGGAGAGCTCACATCACTTCCTCTGCCTGTGTTTACATTATACAGGAAGAGGAAGTGACATGGCGGGGGGTTTCTGGATTGGCTAGGAGCGATCACGAGGGGGCAGACAGAATCGAGCAGCCGCCCCCTCAGCACGGATCGCTCCCTAATGTAAGCCGCCCCCCGATCAGACCCCCGACCCGCTGGAAGGCAGGGACGTACATGTACGCCCAATTACCTGTACGTGCCATTCTGTGGACGTACATAGTCTTGCGGCGGGCGTTAAGCAGTTAACAAAATAAAGCGTGGTTCACAACAGATTCTTAACATTGACAAGATTCTTACACATTGTAATTGCTTTGCAAATTTTTCAAAGGTATAGTTTGGTGTGGGTGAGCTAAAAATGTTGGCTCCAAATGGTATTCTTATTTTCCATCTCAAAAGGTTAGTAAGCATAGGAAGCGTCCCTCTGAACTTCTGAGATTCAGCCTTCAGTTTGTGGAGAAGGAATGTCCAGAGTGATGGGAAAATGTCCTCTGATTAACACTACTCTTGTCAGCGCACACCACAGTTCTTAGTGCTATGAAATGGTATGTCTGTATTCTAAAAACCATGCCGATACAGAGACTGCAACTGATAAGTAAGGTGACTACAGCATGAGAATGTCATTATTCTGTTATGAGTGAATACGTTTTTCCATCCCAGGCGCAGCTGTTATTGTGCACTTTATAGTCGTTGGACTGATTTATAAGCGTGGACACTTTTTTGCATCTGAATTGAGATTTATTGGAATGCCATAGCTACACGTGTTTCTTTTTACAAGTATTGGAATCTAGTGGAAGTTTTAAACACCAGGACTCATTTTAGGTCTTATGAAAGCTGAATTTCTGAACTGAAACCAAACTTTTATGAAAGCTTTCCTATAAATCCTGACTTTAATGGTCTTACACGCGCTTTGTAAATTTTTTTTGCAGTTCTCTATATGACCTTTGAGCTAAATAATACATGATAATCATAGCTTCTCTCCAACAACTTTTCTCTATTTCTTTTTTATTCTGGAAATGGTTTCCAGTATTTCTGTTGCTCCCAGCTAAGTTGTGTGTTACAAAAGAACATGCTGTCTCTCGATAACCATTTCCATAGTACAAATGTCACAACCTCTCTTCTTAGCCTTTAGTGATTGGTTGTCTTACTGAGTTATTTGCTGAAACAGCCTATAATACATCAATGTTTTGTTTAAAAGTTATTTTTTTGTGACTGTGTTCATAATGTTAAGACTTTTTGTAATAAAGGTAGCTTAAAAGATTGACTTACTTTAAAAATATTAAAATATTTTTTTTACAGCACAATTTAGGTTCATGGGGCGAGATTCAGGTAGATGCGCGCATCTTTTTGCCAGCGTAGCGCAACGCATATACGCTGCGCTGATGCAAACTAGCGAGTGAAGTACAGCATTCACTAAGCGCATGGGCGTTACTTTGCGATGGAGTAACGAAGATGCGTTGGCGCAACCCGACGCAAGTGGAAGTGGGTGTAATCATATGTAAATGATGGGCGGAGCCCAGCGCAGAGGCTTACGTTCAGCGCATCATCCACGGAGCATGCGCAGTGAGTGAGGCTTCAGTCGGCCCCCTGTGCGCATGCTCACAACTTCCGTCGGCACCACTTCACGGGAAACGGCAGCGCAATGTGTTCCATTGCGCGTATAAAAGCGCCAGCGGAAGCGCCATTCCGGCGCAAAAGTATTTCCGTTTCCCCCCACCCCAGGGAAGTTACTTTTGCTCTGTTATGGCTGCTCCCGCTACCCCCAAAGAGAGGAGGAACCTCAATTTCAATGCCCAGGAGGTCTCTGTGGTCATCTCTGCTATGGAGACTTATAATGATTTTCTGCATGGGAAGAAAAGTAGGAAGACCACCCGGGAGAGGAAGCAGGCCATCCTGGACACCATTGCTGGCAGGGTGAATGTGTTGGGGTACTCCACCCGGTCTGCTGGTGATATCCAGAAAAAAAAAATGACCTGCGGCGCAAGGTCCGTGGCAAGGTGGCCACCATTCGGAGCCATGAGCGGGGCACAGGTGGTGGACCCCCATGTCCGGTCAGCCTGACCACAGAGGAGGAGGTGGTCGCCCGCTGCCTGGAGAGGGAGCAATTGGAGGGGGTACCAGGCTATGATTCTGTGGAGGAAGGCTCCAGGACAGGTAAGTGTTTTTTATCCCCTATTTGGTGTGTTGCATGTGGGGGGGGGGGGTAGGGTACATGTGCCAAGTGTGTGGGACCACCCAACATATGTCTGCTTTGTGTCATCCACAGATGACGGAGCTGGGCCATCATCTGTTGGCGGCCAGTCCACCCCATCCCCCCAACGGCATCTTGTGCCCGAGCCCATGGGTGGTGAAGAGACCGAGGTGGAGGAGGGTGCCCACACCACACCTGCAGAGGTCGTTGAGGAGGAGCCTGTTGTGGCAGAGCAGGACATAATATTATTTTTGGAGGAGTCCTCCTCTTCTGCAGGACCCTCTCAGATCCCCTCCCCCATCATAGGAAGCCCCTCAAGGGCGACAACCATCTACTGGCCCCAGGAAGGCCACCCGTAAGACCAGGGGGGTGTCTGATCTGGTTCAGGACCAGGTGGCGAGGGATCACGCCAGGCAGACCCAGCAAATGGGGGACATAGTTGGGCACCTGGACAGAGTGGCTGACAACCTGTGCTCCGTGGCCCAGATATCTTCTGCATTGCAGGATGTCAGCTGCAACTGCGCTGCAGTGGTAAACAGTCTGGGGGAGGTGCAGGGTGATATAAGGCACCTCACTGCAGCCGTCCAGGCAAACACTGCTGCCATCCGGGACCAGGGGAGGCAGAGTCGGCGGGCCCCGCATTACCAGGTCACCCGGCAGCTGAGGATGCAGGCCCAGCAGCTCAGGGTGCAGGCCCAGACCAATTCGTACCTCGGCCGGATTGCCGTGGCCTAGGAGGGCATGCAGGCCACACCTGCCAGGAGTGGCCCACCCGGGGATCAGCCACCTCCAGATGCCCCCCCACCCCCACCCACTCCATCCAGGCAGCTGAGGAGCCAGAGAGGGGCCACCAGAAGGAGCCCCCGGCATCCCCGATGATTTTTTTTGATTTACTTTTTTTTGAATGCTCAGGTTATGAGATTTTTATATTCTTTTTTTTTGAATGCTCAGGATATGAGATTTTTATTTTATTTTTTTTGAATGCTCAGGATATGAGATTTTTATTTTATTTTTTTTGAATGCTCAGGTTATGAGATTTGTATTTTGTGATTATGCTCTGGATATGAGATATTTTATTTTTTGATACTGCACATGTTGCAGTGTGAATGGTGTGTGAATGTGAGGGGGGGCACTCCTGCCAGTAAGGGGTGTCACCCTCGGCCGTGGTGGTGAAGTTAACCCCACGGCTGTATGAATGACGTGTGAAAGGTGTATGAATGGACAGCGATATCATTGGGGCCTTGACGCTGGCGTTGCTGCTTCCAAGTCCTACATGTTGGACTTGGGCTAATCCAATGTGATGTGGATGTGGTGTGTGTGATCTAAGAACATCAGTGGTGTGCATGCGTGCAATGTCCGTGTGATCAATGTTTTTGTTTAGTGTCCAAAGATGCCTACGGCTAGGACCCTCCTGACTGCTCTTCCATCAGCAGACTGGTTCTCCTCTGGCAGGTGGGGACTGTGTGGGTCGGGGGTCAGGTCATCACGTATGTCAATCTGCAGGCCTTTTCTCATGACAAAGTTGTGCAGAATGCAACATGCACTGATGATCTGACACACGAAGGTAGGGGAATACAATAGGGTCCCCCCGGACTTATCCAGGCAGCGGAAACGGGACTTCAGGAGCCCAAATGTTTGCTCCACCACTGCACGGGTTTTGATATGTGCCGCATTGTATCTTCTCTCTCCTCTGGTTTGGGGGTTCCGGAAAGGAGTCATTAGATGGGGTCCCAGTGCATATGCAGAGTCACCTGTAAGGGAAAAGACAGGAGGATGTTAGTCATGCATGTGCCCCTTGTGATGTGTGCATCATGGGGGGGGACAGTCATGCCTGCCACCCATGTCACTCACCAACCATCCAGCTGTCCCCATACATGTTCTGCTCGAATTCTGCTGGGATGAGGCTCTGACGATATATGAAGCTGTCATGGCTGGACCCGGGGTGTTTGGCACGGACGTGCCATATGAGGCGTTGGGCATCGGCTATCACCTGTACGTTGATGGAGTGCCAATGCTTCCGATTGCGGTATATGTGCTCTGTGGCACTGGGGGGCTGGAGTGCCACATGTGTGCAATCAATGGCCCCCACAGTGCGTGGGAATCTGGCAATGCTGTAGAAATCTGTCATTGCCTTCAGCCGCAGCTCCTCAGTGGTTGGTTTTGATGAACTGGTTGGACATGCGTCTGAGGCTTGCAGGGACAACCTGGTGCACACATCTGCTCATGGAGGACTGTGACATCCCAGCCACCACTCCACTTGTACGCTGGAATGATCCACTTGCAAGGAAATTAAGTGTTGCCAGTACCTTCACCAGTGGCTGCACTGCTTGTGAGCGGTGTGTCTTGCTGGTGATGTCACCCTGCAGGATTGTGGTTAGTTCAAGTATTGCATCTGGGCTGAATCTGAAGAGGCGATACACCTCCTCATCCCCCATGCCAAAGAGGCTCATGCGCGTGCGGTATATCCTCTCACGTGCCCGCCTCCTCCGTACCGGGGGACCCAGTACTAGTGCTAGGACCGCGACTGCCCCTGGCATGTTGGCACACAGAGGTGTTGTCCTTGCACGTGTGGTTGTTCAGCTTGCTAGTTTCGTCGGTAACGCTGCTGCTGTAGCTGCTCTCCTGCTGACCTGAGGCCGTCTGGAGTAAAGATAAAGCAGCTATTTGTAGAAATAACTTTGCGCCGGACGGACGAGATACGCGCGGCACATGTAGCCAGCGTATGGTGCTTATCCGTTCGCGAATCGGGAAATCTCCCTCATTTGCATATTTGCAGGGGAAATCAATAGGCGCGACTGATGCGCCAAGCGAAATTATGCGCTGACGAGACTCTGGCGTCGGAAAGTTAAGCCGATCGGAAATGGCCCGTTTTCTGTCGCATCTAGTTTGGTGGGTACGGCCACATAGATACGACGGCGCATATTCACAGTTACGCGGCGCATATCGAAATACTCCAGCGCAAGTCTTGCTGAATCTGGCCCATGGGACTGGCGGCCGTACAACTATATACGGCCGCAGGGTGGTTCTTAAGCTCTGGGAGGCCGTCTATATACTGCCGCCCCTTTCCTCGTTCCCCGCGCTCCTGAGTGCGCATGGGGGAACTTCTGTGCTGGCCGTGTCCCTTGGACAAAGCCAATCACAGATTGCGGTAAATAGCCAATTAAAGCGGCTATATACAGATTGATCGTCGTGGCCAGTGAGAGATGATCTCAAATGTAAACATATGAGATCATCTGTCATTGCCATCTCTCCCTTCTCACACAGACACCGCGTGTGAGGAGGGAGAACGTTCTGTGAATTGGTAACAAAGTGACAAACAGTATTGTTACAGTGACAAAGTGACAAACAGCCCCAATCAGTGCCCAATCAGTGCCCAGTGCTCGGGAAACACTTGGTGCCCACCTGTGCCACCAGTACCACCTGTGCCACCAGTACCACCTGAGCCCACCTGTGATCAGTGCCCATCTGCCGCATCAGTGCACATCTGCTATCAGTGCCCACCTGTGCCACCTCATAAGTGCCCATCTGTGCCACTTCATCAGTGCCCACGTGTGCCACAGTCAATCAGTGCACATTTGTGCTGCCTCATCGGTGCACATCAGTACACATCTCATCAGTACCCATCTCAGTGCCATCTGTGCCGCCTCATTAGTGCCATCTGTGCCGCCTCAGTGCCATCTGTGCTGCCTCATCAGTTCCATCTGTGCAATCAATCAGTGTACATCTGTGCCGCCTCATCAGTGCACATCTATTCCATCTCATCAGTACCCATCTGTTCCACCTCATCAGTACCCATCTGTGTCACCTCAGTAACCATCTGTGCCACCTCAGTACCCATCTGTGCCACCTCAGTACCCATCTGTGCTGCCTTATTAGTGCCTATCTGTGCAAACAATCAGGGTCCATCTGTGCCGCCTTAACGCACATCTGTCCCGCCTCAACGCACATCTATGTCACCTCATTAGTGCCACCTGTGCCGCCTCATTAGTGCCACCTGTGCTGCCTCATCAGTGTACATCTGTTCCACCACCTCAGTGTACATCTGTTCCACCACCTCAGTACCCATCTGTGCTACCTCAGTACCCATCTTTGCCACCTCAGTACCCATCTGTGCCCATCTGTGTCGCTTTAGTGGCCATCTGTGCCACCTCATTAGGGCACATCTGTGCAATCAATCAGTGCACATCTGTGCCTCCTCAGTGCACATCTGTGCCACACACCTGTGAAGTCGCATCACCACCGCCAGCAACCAGGGCCATCTTAATAGCATCATGGGCCCCTGGGCAAAGTAATGCTATGGGGCCCCTACAAGCCTGCCCCAATTTACGCACCTACTCTCAAGAATGAAAGCACAATATTTCTACTTTACAACGTGTCACTTGATACTGTTCCCTGCCACCAGATTCAGCATGTCACTTGCCACGGTCCCTTGTCACCAGATTCAGCATGTCACTTGCCACGGTCCCTTGTCACCAGATTCAGCATGTCACTTGCCACGGTCACTTGTCACCAGATTCAGCGTGTCACTTGCCACCGGTTCCTTGCCACTGATTCCTCTCCAGAGACAAAGCCGCTCTACTGCTGACAGGGGGAGGGGATAAGCAAGAAATAGGGCCCTCTTGTTACAGCGGCGGCTCGAGGGGCAGCAGTTTGTTCTCTTCAGACCCGCTCGTCTTTGGCACTTGAGCTTCGGCGCCCCCCTCTGCCTTAGCTCGCTCAGTCACTCAGGGAGGTTTAGGAGAAGTGGTGATAGCCCAGCTTGCAGGCGGAATAAAAGATGCCGCTGCACGCTGGACTGCCTGTGCTCACTCAGCCTGACTCCCTTGTCCCACTGCTAGTGCTATTTGTCCGGCTCTGACCATAGGCAAGACCAGCTACATGCGCCCCCCCCAAAAAAAAAAAAATCTGTACCTCTAAAATATAATATCTATACAGTATAGATATAGACTCGCACAGGCCATGTCTATACCCCCCTGTGATGTTTGTTGCCCCCTCATTGAACTGCCATACACAGCGAGCATAGTTGCCCATATTTAAAAAGTATTATTTTTTAGAGGACTGGGTGACAGCAGAGGGACTGGGCGACAGCAGGGCAGAGGACTGGTTGGCAGCAGAGGGACTGGGTGGCAGCAGAGGGACTGGGTGGCAGCAGGGGGACTGGGTGGCAGCAGGGGGACTGGGTGACTGCAAGGCAGAGGGACTGGGTGACTGCAGGGCAGAGGGACTGGGTGACTGCAGGGCAGAGGACTGGGTGACTGCAGAGGGACTGGGTGACTGCGGGGCAAAGGACTGGGTGGCAGCAGAGGGACTGTGTGGCAGCAGGGCAGAGGACTGGGTGACTGCAGAGGGACTGGGTGACTGCGGGGTAGAGTACTGGATGGCAGCAGAGGGACTAGGTGTCAGCAGAGGGACTGAGTGGCAGCAGGGCAGAGGACTGGGTGACTGCAGGGCAGAGGGACTGGGTGACTGCAGGGCAGAGGGACTGGGTGACTGAGGGGCAGAGGGACTGTGTGACTGCAGAGGGACTGTGTGACAGCAGGGGGACTGGGTGACTGCAGGGCAGAGGGACTGGGTGGCAGCAGGGCAGAGGACTGGGTGACAGCAGGGCAGAGGACTGGGTGGCAGCAGAGGGACTGGGTGGCAGCAGAGGGACTGGGTGACTGCAGGGCAGAGGACTGGGTGACTGCAGGGCAGAGGACTGGGTGGCAGCAGAGGGACTGGGTGGCAGCAGGGGGGACTGTGTGGCAGCAGGAGGACTGGGTGACTGCAAGGCAGAGGGACTGGGTGACTGCAGGGCAGAGGGACTGGGTGACTGCAGAGCAGAAGACTGGGTGACTGCAGAGGGACTGGGTAAATACGGGTCAAAGGACTGGGTGGCAGCAGAGGGACTGGGTGGCAGCAGGGCAGAGGACTGGGTGACTGCAGAGGGACTGGGTGACTGCGGGGCAGAGGACTGGATGGCAGAAGAGGGACTGGGTGGCAGCAGAGGGACTGGGTGGCAGCAGAGGGACTGGGGGACAGCAGGGCAGAGGACTGGGTGACAGCAGGGCAGAGGACTGGGTGACTGCAGGGCAGAGGGCAGGGCAGAGGACTGTGTGGCAGCAGGGCAGAGGACTGGGTGACTGCAGGGCAGAGGACTGGGTAGCAGCAGGGCAGAGGACTGGGTGGCAGCAGAGCAGAGGACTGGGTGACTGCAGGGCAGAGGACTGGGTGACTGCAGGGCAGAGGACAGGGTGGCAGCAGGGCAGAGGACTGGGTGACTGCAGGGCAGAGGACTGGGTGACTGCAGGGAAGAGGACTGGGTGGCAGCAGGGCAGAGGGACTGGGTGGCAGCAGGGCAGAGGACGGGGTGACTGCAGGGCAGAGGGACTGGGTGGCAGCAGGGCAGAGGGACTGAGTGGCAGCAGGGCAGAGGGACTGGGTGGCAGCAGGGCAGATGACAGGGTGATTGCAGGGCAGAGGCACTGGGATGCAGCAGGGCAGAGGACAGGGTGACTGCAGGGCAGAGGGACTGGGTGGCAGCAGGGCAGAGGGACTGGGTGGCAGCAGGGCAGAGGGACTGGGTGGCAGCAGGGCAGAGGGACTGGGTGGCAGCAGGGCAGAGGACGGGGTGACTGTAGGGCAGAGGGACTGGGAGAAATTGGGTTGAAAACTTACACTCAGGACACTGCTACAGGAAAACCAGATACCATCTTTGTCAGCTTATATTAGAAAAATAAAGAGGGGTTGGGACTTTGTATGAGGCATGTGGTATGCACCACCACAGGCCTCCATCCCTGTAAGGGTGTAAAAAATAGGTGCGGACCACATCAAACTGGGTCAGCTAGTCAAAAAATGACAATGCATAAATTAACTGTTGGTGGTAGATCTGTGGAGGCACTCTGTTAAACTCTTGGTTTGGCATTTTTGAGCCTGGTCATTATGGAATTATTTTTATTTATTTTTTCCATATATATATACTTAATCGCATTTTGCTAATCGCATCTCATTTAAAGTCCCAACCCTTCATTTTTTACACCCTTACAGGGATGGAGGCCTGTGGTGGTGCATGCCACATGCCTCATACAAAGTCCCAACCCCTCTTTATTTTTCTAATATTAGCCAGGGATGGAGATGCGATTTTCAGGAGTTTAACAGAGTGCCTCCACAGATCTACCACCAACAGTTAATTTATGCATTGTCATTTTTTGACTAGCTGACCCAGTTTGATGTGGTCCGCACCTATTTTGGTGGTATTTTGGTTTGGCAGGCATGTATTGGTTTCACCCCTGTTTTTTTGTCTTTCCAGTGCTCTCATTTGTCAGACCAATTATAGATAGGGGCAGGTCTAGGTTTCCATCTGCTCCCTGTCTATTAATTAGCACACCTGTGCTCCTCCTTTGGAGGCTATAAAAATCATAGTTAGGACTGCAGTTACACAGAGTGCCTTGACGCTTGGCCTGCAGCTTCCCAGGTATTTGCAAATCTCTGCAACTAAACCTCTGTTTTAATTACACACAGTTAGACAGTTTAATTTGGTTTGTGCTTCTTGGTTTGGCATTTTTGAGCCTGGTCATTATGGAATTATTTTTATTTATTTTTTCCATATATATATACTTAATCGCATTTTGCTAATCGCATCTCATTTAAAGTCCCAACCCTTCATTTTTTACACCCTTACAGGGATGGAGGCCTGTGGTGGTGCATACCACATGCCTCATACAAAGTCCCAACCCCTCTTTATTTTTCTAATATTAGCCAGGGATGGAGATGCGATTTTCAGGAGTTTAACAGAGTGCCTCCACAGATCTACCACCAACAGTTAATTTATGCATTGTCATTTTTTGACTAGCTGACCCAGTTTGATGTGGTCCGCACCTATTTTGGTGGTATTTTGGTTTGGCAGGCATGTATTGGTTTCACCCCTGTTTTTTTGTCTTTCCAGTGCTCTCATTTGTCAGACCAATTATAGATAGGGGCAGGTCTAGGTTTCCATCTGCTCCCTGTCTATTAATTAGCACACCTGTGCTCCTCCTTTGGAGGCTATAAAAATCATAGTTAGGACTGCAGTTACACAGAGTGCCTTGACGCTTGGCCTGCAGCTTCCCAGGTATTTGCAAATCTCTGCAACTAAACCTCTGTTTTAATTACACACAGTTAGACAGTTTAATTTGGTTTGTGCTTCTTGGTTTGGCATTTTTGAGCCTGGTCATTATGGAATTATTTTTATTTATTTTTTCCATATATATATACTTAATCGCATTTTGCTAATCGCATCTCATTTAAAGTCCCAACCCTTCATTTTTTACACCCTTACAGGGATGGAGGCCTGTGGTGGTGCATACCACATGCCTCATACAAAGTCCCAACCCCTCTTTATTTTTCTAATATTAGCCAGGGATGGAGATGCGATTTTCAGGAGTTTAACAGAGTGCCTCCACAGATCTACCACCAACAGTTAATTTATGCATTGTCATTTTTTGACTAGCTGACCCAGTTTGATGTGGTCCGCACCTATTTTGGTGGTATTTTGGTTTGGCAGGCATGTATTGGTTTCACCCCCTGTTTTTTTGTCTTTCCAGTGCTCTCATTTGTCAGACCAATTATAGATAGGGGCAGGTCTAGGTTTCCATCTGCTCCCTGTCTATTAATTAGCACACCTGTGCTCCTCCTTTGGAGGCTATAAAAATCATAGTTAGGACTGCAGTTACACAGAGTGCCTTGACGCTTGGCCTGCAGCTTCCCAGGTATTTGCAAATCTCTGCAACTAAACCTCTGTTTTAATTACACACAGTTAGACAGTTTAATTTGGTTTGTGCTTCTTGGTTTGGCATTTTTGAGCCTGGTCATTATGGAATTATTTTTATTTATTTTTTCCATATATATATACTTAATCGCATTTTGCTAATCGCATCTCATTTAAAGTCCCAACCCTTCATTTTTTACACCCTTACAGGGATGGAGGCCTGTGGTGGTGCATACCACATGCCTCATACAAAGTCCCAACCCCTCTTTATTTTTCTAATATTAGCCAGGGATGGAGATGCGATTTTCAGGAGTTTAACAGAGTGCCTCCACAGATCTACCACCAACAGTTAATTTATGCATTGTCATTTTTTGACTAGCTGACCCAGTTTGATGTGGTCCGCACCTATTTTGGTGGTATTTTGGTTTGGCAGGCATGTATTGGTTTCACCCCTGTTTTTTTGTCTTTCCAGTGCTCTCATTTGTCAGACCAATTATAGATAGGGGCAGGTCTAGGTTTCCATCTGCTCCCTGTCTATTAATTAGCACACCTGTGCTCCTCCTTTGGAGGCTATAAAAATCATAGTTAGGACTGCAGTTACACAGAGTGCCTTGACGCTTGGCCTGCAGCTTCCCAGGTATTTGCAAATCTCTGCAACTAAACCTCTGTTTTAATTACACACAGTTAGACAGTTTAATTTGGTTTGTGCTTCTTGGTTTGGCATTTTTGAGCCTGGTCATTATGGAATTATTTTTATTTATTTTTTCCATATATATATACTTAATCGCATTTTGCTAATCGCATCTCATTTAAAGTCCCAACCCTTCATTTTTTACACCCTTACAGGGATGGAGGCCTGTGGTGATGCATACCACATGCCTCATACAAAGTCCCAACCCCTCTTTATTTTTCTAATATTAGCCAGGGATGGAGATGCGATTTTCAGGAGTTTAACAGAGTGCCTCCACAGATCTACCACCAACAGTTAATTTATGCATTGTCATTTTTTGACTAGCTGACCCAGTTTGATGTGGTCCGCACCTATTTTGGTGGTATTTTGGTTTGGCAGGCATGTATTGGTTTCACCCCTGTTTTTTTGTCTTTCCAGTGCTCTCATTTGTCAGACCAATTATAGATAGGGGCAGGTCTAGGTTTCCATCTGCTCCCTGTCTATTAATTAGCACACCTGTGCTCCTCCTTTGGAGGCTATAAAAATCATAGTTAGGACTGCAGTTACACAGAGTGCCTTGACGCTTGGCCTGCAGCTTCCCAGGTATTTGCAAATCTCTGCAACTAAACCTCTGTTTTAATTACACACAGTTAGACAGTTTAATTTGGTTTGTGCTTCTTGGTTTGGCATTTTTGAGCCTGGTCATTATGGAATTATTTTTATTTATTTTTTCCATATATATATACTTAATCGCATTTTGCTAATCGCATCTCATTTAAAGTCCCAACCCTTCATTTTTTACACCCTTACAGGGATGGAGGCCTGTGGTGGTGCATACCACATGCCTCATACAAAGTCCCAACCCCTCTTTATTTTTCTAATATTAGCCAGGGATGGAGATGCGATTTTCAGGAGTTTAACAGAGTGCCTCCACAGATCTACCACCAACAGTTAATTTATGCATTGTCATTTTTTGACTAGCTGACCCAGTTTGATGTGGTCCGCACCTATTTTGGTGGTATTTTGGTTTGGCAGGCATGTATTGGTTTCACCCCTGTTTTTTTGTCTTTCCAGTGCTCTCATTTGTCAGACCAATTATAGATAGGGGCAGGTCTAGGTTTCCATCTGCTCCCTGTCTATTAATTAGCACACCTGTGCTCCTCCTTTGGAGGCTATAAAAATCATAGTTAGGACTGCAGTTACACAGAGTGCCTTGACGCTTGGCCTGCAGCTTCCCAGGTATTTGCAAATCTCTGCAACTAAACCTCTGTTTTAATTACACACAGTTAGACAGTTTAATTTGGTTTGTGCTTCTTGGTTTGGCATTTTTGAGCCTGGTCATTATGGAATTATTTTTATTTATTTTTTCCATATATATATACTTAATCGCATTTTGCTAATCGCATCTCATTTAAAGTCCCAACCCTTCATTTTTTACACCCTTACAGGGATGGAGGCCTGTGGTGGTGCATACCACATGCCTCATACAAAGTCCCAACCCCTCTTTATTTTTCTAATATTAGCCAGGGATGGAGATGCGATTTTCAGGAGTTTAACAGAGTGCCTCCACAGATCTACCACCAACAGTTAATTTATGCATTGTCATTTTTTGACTAGCTGACCCAGTTTGATGTGGTCCGCACCTATTTTGGTGGTATTTTGGTTTGGCAGGCATGTATTGGTTTCACCCCTGTTTTTTTGTCTTTCCAGTGCTCTCATTTGTCAGACCAATTATAGATAGGGGCAGGTCTAGGTTTCCATCTGCTCCCTGTCTATTAATTAGCACACCTGTGCTCCTCCTTTGGAGGCTATAAAAATCATAGTTAGGACTGCAGTTACACAGAGTGCCTTGACGCTTGGCCTGCAGCTTCCCAGGTATTTGCAAATCTCTGCAACTAAACCTCTGTTTTAATTACACACAGTTAGACAGTTTAATTTGGTTTGTGCTTCTTGGTTTGGCATTTTTGAGCCTGGTCATTATGGAATTATTTTTATTTATTTTTTCCATATATATATACTTAATCGCATTTTGCTAATCGCATCTCATTTAAAGTCCCAACCCTTCATTTTTTACACCCTTACAGGGATGGAGGCCTGTGGTGGTGCATACCACATGCCTCATACAAAGTCCCAACCCCTCTTTATTTTTCTAATATTAGCCAGGGATGGAGATGCGATTTTCAGGAGTTTAACAGAGTGCCTCCACAGATCTACCACCAACAGTTAATTTATGCATTGTCATTTTTTGACTAGCTGACCCAGTTTGATGTGGTCCGCACCTATTTTGGTGGTATTTTGGTTTGGCAGGCATGTATTGGTTTCACCCCTGTTTTTTTGTCTTTCCAGTGCTCTCATTTGTCAGACCAATTATAGATAGGGGCAGGTCTAGGTTTCCATCTGCTCCCTGTCTATTAATTAGCACACCTGTGCTCCTCCTTTGGAGGCTATAAAAATCATAGTTAGGACTGCAGTTACACAGAGTGCCTTGACGCTTGGCCTGCAGCTTCCCAGGTATTTGCAAATCTCTGCAACTAAACCTCTGTTTTAATTACACACAGTTAGACAGTTTAATTTGGTTTGTGCTTCTTGGTTTGGCATTTTTGAGCCTGGTCATTATGGAATTATTTTTATTTATTTTTTCCATATATATATACTTAATCGCATTTTGCTAATCGCATCTCATTTAAAGTCCCAACCCTTCATTTTTTACTTTTTTACCATCTTTGTCAGCTAACAGAACTTTTTTATTTCTATGTAAAAGTCTAAAGATAGAAGTAATAAAGTTGACAAAGCTCAAGATGGTGTCTGGTTTTTCCTGTAGCACTATCCTGAGTGTAAGAAATCGAGCAGAGCCATTTTCAACCCAATTTCTCTCAGTCCAGTGGCTGCATGGATAATAAAACAACATATTTAGAGGCTTTTTTTTTTTCTTACCTCCATGTTGCTCTGCCCAGAAGAATCATGCGATCATCCCTGAGGTCGGCCACTCCGCCCCCCGTGACATGGCCACACCCCCTCACGAGTCCCAACCATTCACAGTAAAGGAGGCGGGCCAGCTCCTGGGCACCAATCAGAGCCCTGAGGCACCGAACAACTCTGCAGCTGGGGGAGCCGGGGGAGGGATCTGTCAGTGTACTGGCAGCGTTCCCTCCCCACTCCCCTGCGCGATTCCCGGCCGGCAGCACTCTCTCTCCACCTCCATCTACAGCGTTCGCCACTACACACACACACTTCTGTAGGTAGCGGCGGGGGCACCGGCCCTGGATGGGGCCCTAGGTGAACGTGGGGTCCCTGGGCTGTGCCTGGGTTGTGCCCGGGCGTGCTTGCTCAGAAAGACGGCCCTGCCAGCAACCATGTCAAAATGTTGCTTTTCCGCTGAGGAGGCATATCAAATTCTTTCCACACCTGACGAGAGCAACGGGAAGCTCTCTTTTTCAGATTCCCTTTTGGATTCTGAGTCGGACGTAAACTATGAGCCAGTCTACAGTAGTGGAACAGTGACAGGCTCAGAGGGGGAAGATAGTCAGCCTGCCAAATGAAGGCACTCTGGTGAGGAGGCAGTGGCATCCACCAGCAACGCAGTGCCATCCACCAGCACCGACGTGCCATCCACCAGCACCAAAGTGCCATCCACCAGCACCAAAGTGTCATCCACCAGCACCGCAGTACCTCAGCAACAAAGGCCAAGGACCCATGCCAGCCTTCCCTATGCCCTTCAGAGCCCCTTGTGTCTTCCTCCAAATTCAGGAAAAGCCAACATTCCTCCTTTCACTGCCCAGCCAAGAGTCCAGGTGGACATGGACAATTTTTCCCCAATTCATTTTTTTAGGCCTCACATTTTGCATGGGACTCAACCCAAAAAATGAAATGCGATCCTTTTGGTCAAAACGCCCCATCTACCATATGCCAATCTTCTCTGCAACAATGCCCAGAACGAGATACTTTATGATCATGAGGTTCCTCCACTTCAATGATAATACCCAGTGCCTTCCCGGAAATCACCCAATTTTTAACAGGCTTTTCAAAATTCACCCCTTATTAAATAATTTTTCGGAATTATTCCCCCAGTTCTATACCCCGGAACAAGACATATGTGTGGATGAGTTCCTTGTAAAATTTAGTGGCAGACTTAAAATCAAGCAGTTTATCCCCAGCAAAAGGGCCCGCTATGGGGTGAAGGTTTACAAACTATGTGAACGAGTCACAGGGTACCTGTATTCCTTTTTATGTCTACGAAGGGAAGGACACCTAGCTGCATCCCCCCAATTGCCCAGACTACTTGGGATCAAGTATAAAAGTTGTTTGGCAACTCATCAAACCCCTACTAGATAAAGGCTATCATCTATACGTAGATAACTTTTACACCTCTCGTCCCCTGTTCCACAACCTTTACCAGAAGCAGACCCCAGCATGTGGCACGGTAAAAAAGAACCAGAAAGGCTTTCCTCAATGCCTTGTGAACAAGAAGCTGTAAAAGGAGAATCGGCAAGTCTGTGCAACAAGCAGGTTCTGGCAGTGAAGTGGAAGGACAGAAGAGATGTGTATATGTTGTCTTCCATCCACAACAATTCTTTTGTGGAAATCTGCAGAAGGCGTGGCACCACCATCCAAAAGCCCACATGCATCCGGGACTACAATTCGTTCTTGGGGGGAGTCGACTTTAACGACCAAATGTTGGAACCCTACCTTGTCACAAGGCGGACGTACCATTGGTACAAAAAAGTAGCAATTTTTTATTTTTATTTGGCTGTATACAATTCATATATTACTGTATTTATTGGCGTATAACACTCACTTTTTTACCCTGAAAATAGAGGGTAAACTGTGCCTGCGTGTTATACGCAGGGGGCAGTGGAACGTTTTTTTCCTGAAACCTTCCTCTTAAAGTTAGGATGCGTGTTATACGCCTGTGCGTGTTATACGCTGATAAATACGGTATTTATCGTCCACTCAAAAAACCCCTATCCTTCCTTGGCTTCCAGGAGGAAATCACCACTGCCCTGGTATTCCAGAACGACCTACCCCAAAAAATCCGATCAGATGTTCTAAGTCGACTCTCCGAACGTCACTTCCCAGATAAAGTTCCTCCCACAGCAACAGGCCGACAAGGTAAAAAGAAAATGTAAGGTGTGTGCCAGTGAAGAAGTCAGACATGATCCTCAGTTCCTGCCTTCACACACCTTCACACCCCTTATGCCACTGCCTGCTTTGTAACTGACCCTGGCTTGTTATTCGACCACGCTTCTGCCTAACGATTCTGAAATACCTCTGCCTGATCTGGAATTGACCCTGGACTGTTTTTTCGACCATGCTTCTGCCTAACAATTCTGTAATACCTCTGCCTGATCTGGAACTGACCCTGGACTGTTTTTCGACCATGCTTTTGCCTAACGATTCTGTAATGCCTCTGCCTGATCTGAAACTGACCTTGGACTGTTTGACCATGCCTTTTGCCTGCCTCATGGACTGATATTGTACCCTGCTACTGGACTAGTGGGATTCAACACAGGAGTCTGACATATGTGAGGGGCTCCAGAAAAGTTTTTCTGGATGAAGAAAACATTTTTTTTTGTTTTCTCATCATAGATTAGGGTCTGGAGACTCGGAGGCTTCAAAGAGATTTGGGTGGGAGAAGCCTCTACCCCTGTCCCCATTATGTCCTGAATGAGGCCCTACTTCTGCCTGCTGCCTGTAGGACCTATGCCATCATGCCTTTGCCTGTTGCATGAACTGACCACACGACATGGACCTGCCTACTACCAGGACCAATATTTTTTTGGCATTACTGACAATATGTCTGCCTGCACTAACCCTGACAGGACAGTATCCCTGCCTGGACAATTGTGTATGCCGTTTCTGACCAAGTCCATGCCTGCTGCCTGGACCAGTGCTATCCTGCTGTGTAGAACTGTGCTACTATTACCACAGGTAATCTTTTGTTTACGCTTTGCTCAGCATAATGTATTTTGGGGTGTAATTCTTGGTATGTGCATGCTATGTATCTCTGGAACACCTGACGGTGTTCCTTGCATGTTGGATCTCTGTATGTGGTCAGGCTGTGTAGAAGTCTCACACATGTTGTATCGTTGTACTCATGAGAAGTAGTAGAATGTATTTTGGGGTGTCATTTTTGCTATGTACATGCTATGTGTTGGAAATATCTTATCAATGGACAACTTTGTGTAAAAAAAAAGCATTTTCAGTTTTTTTACACATTTTCCAAAAACTGCTGAAAAAAAATTAACCGTTCAAAAGACTCATTATGCCTCATAGATTATACGTTGGGGTGTTAGCTTTACAAAATGGGGTCACTTTGTGGGTAATTCCATTGTTCTGGTGTTCCAGGGCCTTCAAAAGTGTAATAGGTAGTCAACTAGTTAGATGTGCAATTTATGCTCCGAAAGCCCTGATGGCGCTCCCTGCATGTTGGGCCTCTGTATGTGGCCAGGCAGTGAAAAAGTCTCACACATGGGGTATTGTTCTACTCAGGAGGAGTAGCAGAATGTATTTTGGGGTGTCATTTTTGGTATGCACATGCCATGTGAGAGAAATAGGCATTAACATTTTGAGAAATTTTTTAAATAAAAAAAAATCTTAATTTTGCAAAGTATTTCTGGGAAAAAATTACAATTTCAAATAACTCACCATGCCTCTTACTAAATACCTTGGAATGTCTACTTTCCCAAAAGGGGTTATTTGGTAGGCATTTGTACTTTCCTGGCTTGTTAGGGTCTCAAGAAATGAGATAGGCCTTCAGTACATTAGGTGTGATCAGATGTGATCATTTTTTATGATGTGCACTATAGCTTGTAGACTCTAAAACATTTACACAGACCAAATAATTTCCAAAAATGTTGGGTTATTTTTATCAAAAACATGTAGCAGTATAAATTGTGGCCAAAATGTATGAAGAAAAATTAATAATTTGCAAAATTGTATTAAAAACTTTTGGTCTTCATTAATAGCGCAAAAAATAAAAAACCCAGAGGTGATCAAATACCACTAAAAGAAAGCCCTATTTGTGGGGGGAAAAAGTACAAATAAATTATTTGGGTACAGTGTAGCATGACTGAGTAATTGTCATTCAAAGTGTGAGAGCGCTGAAAGCTGAAAATTGGTCTGGGCAGGAGGGGTGTTTAAGTGCCCAGTAAGCAAGTGGTTAAATACCAGCAGCTACAAATACTGCAGCTGCTGACTTTTAAAATATGGACACTTACCTGTCCAGCACACCCGCGATGTCGGCAGCTGAGGGACGAGCAATCGCTCGTCCCTCGGCTACATCCGCCGACATCCTTGGTGAGGGAATCGGGAAGTGAAGCGCTGCGGCTTCACTGCCCGGTTCCCTACTGCGAATGCACGAGTAGTATGGCACACCGTCACTGGTCCCTGCTCTTTCCTGGGAACAGTGTGTTTCCCAGAAGACAGCGGGGGCTGCGGGTAGGGGCGGGGCTGTCGCACAAGTGTATATGCCAAATGTGACACTGGAGGGGGTGAGGGTTCCAAAAAGCGGAAGTTCAATTTTTGGGTGGAACTCCGCTTTAACAAGTCTACACACCCTGCAACCTGTAATCTCATCTCTACAAAAGGATTAAAAATTACGTTTTTCTAACTGTGCTAATGTTTTTATGAGTGAATAGGCTGAAGTTTACAAAATTTAGTTTTTTATGGCGCATACACACGGTCAGACTTTTGACCAAGCAAAACTCAGTCGGAATTTCGGAATTTTACGGCGGAACAATAGAGAACCTGATCTCTATCTTTTCTCTATCTTTTCTGACGGAATTTTGTTCGGTCAAAAGTCTGACCGTGTGTACGCGGTATTAGAGTGATATATATATAGATATATATCTAGATACAGTATATAGATAGATATAAATTAATATATATCTTTATATGTATACAGTAGATATATATCTATATCTATAGATAGATCTAAAGATATATAGTTATTTATAATACTGTGCAAAAGTTTAAAGTAGGTGTAAAAAAATGCTCTAAATTAAGAATGTTTTCAGAAATATAAGTGTTAATAATTTATTTTTATCAATTTACAAAATTGAAAGCAAGTGAAGAGAGGAGAAATCCAAATCAATTCAATATTTGGTGTGACCACCCTCATCAATTCTTTAATTCTTCAAGGTACACTCGCACACAGTTTTTGAAGAAACTTGGCATGTTGGTTGTTCCAACCATCTTGGCGAGCTAACCACAGATCTTCTGTAGATGTAGGCAGCCTCAAATCATTCGGTCTCTTCAATTAATCCAAGACAGAAATGAGGGGCCAAGCCATGACTTCCAGGACTCCTTGTTCTTCTTTACACTGACGATAGTTCTTAATGACATTGGCTGTATGTTTGGGGTTGTTGTCCTGGTGTAGAATAAATTGTGGGCCAGTCATTGCCTTCCTGATGGTATGGCATAATGAATAAGTATCTGCCTGTATTTCTCAGAAATGAGAACATCATTAATCCTGACTAAATCTCCAACTCCATTTGCAGAAATTAAGCCCCAAACTTGCAAGGAACCTCCACCATGCTTTACTGTTGCCTGCAGACGCTCATTATTGTACTGCTCTCCAGCCCTTCACAAACAAACTGCCTCCTGCTATAGCCAAATATTTTGCATTTTGACTCATCAGTCCAGAGCTCCTGCTGCCATTATACTGAACCCCAGTTCCTATCTTCTTGTGCATAGTTGAGTCCAGGAACGTGCAGTGAGCTCTGTGACCCCCAAACGACCCTAAAAGCTCAATTGTTTTGTTTTTTTATGTTCATGGCAGATGAGGCTCTTCCTCACCTGGCTCACCTGCCTTCCCTGGCTGTATGTCCCTGGTTGAGTTGTTAAGTCTTCTTTCCATGTCCTTTTGTGACTTCCATCCAGGGCTTTTTTTCAGGGGGAACTTGGGGGAACTCAGTTCCACCACCTCTGGCTCAGACCCTTTGGTGCCTGCTCACCACAATCACTTGTAAACACAGAAGTCTGGTTTCTGTGTTTACAAGTGACAGCTCTGCGCTCTGTGTGTAACCCCCTGAACTCTACACTCTGTATGTAATGCAATCCTGGTATTTAATGGCATTTAAGACCCTTCTACTCTTTGTGAAATCTGAACGGGTCATGGTTGAGTTCCTGCACCTATTTTCTGAGAAAAAAAGCTCTGCTTCCATCAAAACGCATCTAAAACCCACAGCAAAAAATGTAACATACTGCATCTGCAACGCACACATTTGAACAGAGCCTAATACATATATGTTAATTGTTGTAAAAAACAAATTGTTGGCTACCTGTGGATTGGTAAACAGCACAGCTAATTGTGTGTAACCAAGACAGAAATGAAGAACCTCCTTGTCAGTTTATTATGCTGCAACAGTGTTAAAGAGATAACTACACTGCTCAAATAAATTAAAGGAACACTTTGAAAACATATCAGATCTCAACGGGCAAACATCTCATGCTGGATATCTATACTGATATGGACTGGGTAATGTGTTAGGAATGAAAGGATGGCACATCATTTGATGGAAATGAAAATTATCCACCTACAGAGGGCTGAATTTAAAGACACCCCCAAAATCAAAGTGAAAAAATTATGCAGCAAGCTAGTCCATTTTGCTGAAATTTCATTGCAACAACTCAAAATGGTCCTCAGTAGTTTGTATGGCCCCCAAGTGCTTGTATGCATGCCGGACAACATCAGGGCATGCTCCTAATGAGACGACGGATGGTATCCTGGGGTATTTCCTCCCAGATCTGGACCAGAGCATCACTCAGCTCCTGAACAGACTAAGGTGCAACCTGGGCGGGACCGAATGGACCAAAACACAATGTCTCTGAGGTGTTCTTTTGGATTTAGGTCAGGTGAGCGTGGGGGCCATTCAATGGTATCAATTTTTTCATCCTCCAGGAACTGGCTGCATGCTCTCGCCACACGAGGCCAGGCATTGCTGTGCACCAGCGTAGGGTCTGACAATGGGTCCAAGGATTTCATCCCGATACCTAATGCCAGTCAGGGTGCCATTGTGTAGCCTGTACAGGTCTGTGCATCCCTCCATGTATATGCCTCCCCAGACCATCACTGACCCACCACCACACCAGTCATGCTGAACGATGTTACAGACAGCATAAAGTTCTCTGCGGCTTCTCCAGACCCTTTACGTTTGTCACATATGCTCAGGGTGAACCTGTTCTCATCTGTAAAAAGCATGGGGCACCAGTGGCAGACCTGCCAATTCTGGTGTTCAATGTCTAGCAGTGAGCACAGAGCACACTAGAGGACATCAGGCCCTCAGGCCACCCCCATGAAGTCTGTTTCTGATTGTCTGGTCAGAGACGTTCACATTAGTTGCCTGCTGGAGGTCATTTTGTAGGGCTCTGGCAGTGCTTATCCTGTTTCTCCTTGCATAAAGGAGAAGATACCGGTCTTGCTGATGGGTTAAGGACCTTCTACGGCTCTGTCCAGCTCTCCTAGAGTAACTGCTTGTCTCCTGGAATCTCCTCCATGCTCGTGAGACTGTGCTGGGAGACACGGCATACCTGGCAATGACACGTATTGATGTGCCATCCTGGAGGAGTGGGACTGCCTGTACAACCTTTATAGGGTCCAAGTATCGCCTTGTGCTACCAGTAGTGACACTGACCCTAGCCAAATGCAAAACGAGTGAAAAACAGTCAGAAAAGATGAGTAGGGGGGGGGGGATGTCAGACACCTCCACCTGAAAAAACATTCCTGTTTTGGAGGTCGTCGCACTGTCTAGTGCACCTGTTGTTAATTTCAATTAACAGCAAAGCAGCTGAAACTGATTAACAACCCACTCTGTATACACCCCTCCCCCTCTGCTACTTAACTGACCAGATCAATATCCCAGGAGTTCTAATTCAAAATTGTTCCTTTAATTTTTTTGAGCAGTGTACATTTAGGGTATTTGTTGCATAATTAATTTTTTACTGCCTGAAACTTGCACAATTCATTGTGTGCAAACTAGACATGCCTTAGGCATCTCCTGGCTTTTCTATTAAGTTCTAACAGTTTCAAGAGATGAATAAGTTCAAGCTACATGTTCGAAAAATGTAACTGTTAGCAGCTCATGGCATGGTGACCAGCAGAATATTATCCCTACAGCCTTGATGTGCTATATGCCTCTTTTCTTACATACAGTCAATATAATAAACTGCAATATCATTCAGGCAGAAAATACATACAGGTTTTCTGTATGTCTTTCCTCTCTAATTAGTCAGCAATTGGTCTCTGAATTGTGCCCAGTGAAGAGGACAGTCAAAATTGTAAGCAGCATCGCCCCCCACAGTTGCGGAATGTTGCCCACCTGCATACCGGAAGCAGTGCGGCCACTTTATGGAGGCGCTAGACTAATTTGCCTCTCAGCCCAGTCCGCCCCATAAGACTGGAGCTACACTAACGACGGGGACTCTTTCCGTGCTGCCCCCTGCAAAGTGCTGCCCTAGGCCTGAGCCTTGTTGGCCTAGGCCAGAATACAGCGTTGCTTATGCTGAAGGGATACTGCTGGGCTAAACAGAACAGGAGGCTCTTCTCACTATAAGGATATTAGCTCAAATGCATAGTCATTTGCATTTATGGGGGGTGCAATGTTCTAAATACAAAAAGGGTTAACATGGGGATCAGTGATTCATCAGGTTGATGTATATGGAACAGATACACTCACTGTATAGAAGGATGACTTCTTGCAAGTGGTGTGGTGGCGGGGGTTCGTCCGTGGAGGGCAGGAGAACTGAATGTGGACATCTTGGGATCATTGAGGCTTGGTCTGCTTTTAGAGAAACAGCAATTCCTTTGGCCATAGAACACAGCTTTCTCATCAAAAAGTGGTAGAGATATACTGTTCTGTTGTAATATAATATATTGACTACAAAGAATGATGTATTTACAAAAAAAATAATCTATGAATCTTTCCTCTTTCCTTTTTTGCATTAAAAATGTTCTCCCTGAAGAAGACCAATAATTAAAAGGTTGAAACGCGTAGGAATATCATGTGAAACTCTATACAAGCACAAAGAGTTTATATAAATGAGTAATATGTATTTTCCCCATCTTTGATGAGTTATGTCGCTTATGTTAAGGCCAGAGCTGCTTTTTATGACTCTCGTGTATTTATGGAAATACTCTTTTGATACCATGACACAAATAAATAAATATGAATTTTTATGTAAATTTATTGCTTCTCTTTTCATAAACATAAATGGTGCTGCTAAAAAAAATCTTGAGAGATTTTCCATTTAATACAACAAATTGGGTTGTGCAGCACCTACAACTCATGAACAGATGTTATCTATTCCAGATACACTCACCGACCACTTTATTAGGTACACCTTTCTAGTACCAGGTATAGATTCAACTAGGTGTTGAAAAAATTTCCCAGAGATTTTGAAATTGTGGTCCATATTGACATGATAGCATCATGCAGTTGCTTCAGATTTGTTGGCTGCACATCATTGATGTCAATCTCCCATTCTACCACATCCCAAAGGTGCTCTATTGGATTGAGACCCGGTGACTGTGGAGGTCATTGGAGCACAGTGACCTCTTTTTCATGTTCAAGAAACCAGTGGTGAGATGATTTGAGCTTTGTGACATGGTGCATTATCCTGCTAGAAGGAGCCATCAGAAGACGGGTACACTGTAGTCATAGAGGGATGGACATGGTCAGCAACAATACTCAGGTAGGTCATGGTGTTTAAACGATGTTCTATTGGTACAAAGGGGCCCAAAGTGTGCCAAGAAAATATATATATAGACAAGGCAGAATGGATCCATGCTTTTGTGTTGTTTAATCCAAATTCTGACCCTAACATCTGAATGTCACAGCTGAAATCGAGACTCATCAGAGCAGGCAACGTTTTTCCAATCTTCTATTGTCAAATTTTGTTGAGCCTGTGCAAATTGTAGCCTTGGTTTCCTGCTCTGAGCTGACAGGAGTGGCACCCGGTGTGATCTTTGCTTCTGTAGCCCATCTGTTTCAAGGTTTGATGCGTTGTGCATTCAGAGATGGTATTCTGCATACCTTGGTTGTAAGGAGTGGTTTTTGAGTTTCTGTCACCTTTTTATAATTTCTGACATCAACCTGTTTGAGTAGCGTCGTTTACGTACATTCCTATTCCCGGACGACTTACATAAAAAATAAAAAATAAAAACAAACGTTGAAATTCGACACGGGAACGACGGCCATCCTTAACATGGGCTGTCTAATACTAGACCAGATAAAAGCTGGAATAACTTTACGCGGCAAAAAGATGACTACAGATGCCGTAAGAGATTGCGAATGACGCTCGTAACTTGGTGGATCGTCGGAAAAAGCTCATTTGCATCCCCCGACGCGGAAAACGACGGGAACTCCACCCAGCGGCCGCAAATTTATTGCAGCGTAGATCCAAAGGCGTACGAACACGTAAGCCAGTCGGATTGAAGCCCGAAGCCGTCGTTTCATGGTTTGAGAATTCAGACTAATGATACGACACGCGTAATTTGAAAGTACTCCGGTCTAACGCGAGATAGACCGGAGTAAGGGCTCTGTGAATCTGGCCCAGGGTGCGTGTTATACGCCTGTGCGTGTTATACGCCGATAAATACGGTAACTGTTATTTGTAAATCTCACTGAAAATAACACATGCTTTTTTTACATGTCCGAATACGTGTTAGCTTTGTGAACTGAGCCTACTGTATCTATGTGCTGCTTAAATTGGTCTACTATTAACCCCTGTGTTGTCTAAAAGTCACCGACAAGTGACCTTGGCATGAGTGCTGCCTTTACCTTAGAGGTGGAACTCAAGTGGCAAGTTGCCAACTGAGGCTCTCAGGCATCATAACAGAGTATTTTTTTTGCCTACATCTGGTGAGTTCAAATGTGGTCCACGAAAGAGGATAGTGGGGGGAGCTGGGTGGAGGGAGTTTTCATCTTTACATACAGTTGCCCTGCAAAAGTAACCAATTATAGAGGTTGAACAAACCACTTAACACTGCCAGAGGTGCTTACAATGACCTTTTACTCATATGGGTTACATTGTTTTCAAAAAGAAGTAAAAAGTATGTTGCTGTAACTGCTTTAGTGTAAGCTGGACTTAGGCTTAATTTGTTTGTCGCCTAAAGTCCATTTAGAACTATGGGGTCAATTCACTTAGAATTAATAAGAGGCAAATAAAATGTGGTATAATAGAGCTTGTGTTAAATCAGTTTTGAAAGTGCAATTCACTAAGAATTTTGTGTTAAATAATGAATAAGTGGGGAGCCTATCGGAATCTGGAAGCCCTCTTTAATAAAGGGGCTCTCAAATTCCGCCCCTCCCCCCATGTGAATGAGTGTGGGGCACCCATTCACCACAAAAGTGTAAAAGTGAAAAAGAGACAGTAGAAAATTGTATTAAATAAATAAATAAATGCCCCTCAATCCATTGTAAATCATGAGGTCGCCACCGCCGGATACTCCCCCCCCCCCCCAAAAAAAAAGGTTGGCTTGCCACAAACGCTCCCACAGTCTGCCTGTTCTGCCATGTGACATTTCTTATATAACTGAGGGACCACCGATCGGTGTATGCTGGTTCGGCGAGGTCACAAGCGGGTGGTGCCTACTAGTGACATTGCCAGCTGGCCCCGCTTTATTGCTATTAACCACTTGCTTACTGGGCACATATACCCCCCTCCTGCCCAGGTGAAATTTCAGCTTCCAGCACTGCATCGCTTTAACTGACAATTGCGCGGTCGTGCGACGTGGCTCCCAAACAAAATTGACGTCCTTTTTTTCCCCACAAGTAGAGCTTTATTTTGGTGGTATTTGATCGCCTGTGCGGTTTTTATTTTTTGCGCTATAAACAAAAAAGTGTGACAATTTTGAAAAAAATACAATATTTTTTACTTGTCGCTATAATAAATATCCCAATTAAAAAAAAAAAAAAAAACATTTTTTTTTCTCAGTTTAGGGCGATACGTATTGTTCTACATATTTTTGGTAAAAAAAAAAAAAAAAATCGCAATAAGCGACTGGTTTGCGCAAAAGTTATAGCGCTTACAAAATAGGGGACAGAATTATTATTTTTTATTTTTTATTTTTTTTACTAGAAATGGCGGCGATCTGCGATTTTTATTGGTACTGCGACGTTATGGCGGACACATCGGACACTTTTGACACATTTTTGGCGCCATTCACATTTATACTGCGATCAGTGCTATAAATATGCACTAATTACTGTATACATGTGACTGGCATTGAAAGGGTTAAAACTAGGGGGTGAGGAAGGGGTTAAATGTATCCTAGGTGTGTTCTAACTGTGGGGGGAGGGGGGGTGACTGGGGGGGTGACCGATCTGTGTCCCTATATGTACAAGGAACACAGATCGGTCTCCTCCTCTCCAGAGACAGGACGCTGTCTCTGTGTAAAAACGGCAATGAGAGATGATCTATGAGATCATCTCTCATTTGTCGCACAGATCGCATCGCAAACGGCCACTCTGATTGGCCGTTCGCCGCGATCTGTGATTGGCTGTGTCCAAGGGACACGGCCAACACAGGGCTTCCCCGCAGCGCGCTCTAGAGCACGCGCTGGGAACGCCCAATGGGGCGTCCGTCTTTTGACGGCATGTTGGATATTTAGACCCGTGCTGTAGCCGTCATTCGGCTATACCGCGGGTCGGAAATGGCTAAAGAAATGTCACAAGGTGAGGAAGGCAGATCTACATGGGGGGACAGTTTGTAAAAAAATGTAACAAAGGAATTGTCAATAACGTTTTTTTAGAATCGGTTCACACAGGGGCAACCCGACTTACAGTGCGACTTTGCAAGGAAACTTCCATGCAACTTCAGCGCAACTTGGATTAACTTACAACGCAACTTAAAATTGCCTCCAGGACAGGCGACTTTGGCTGTGGCCAATCACAGAATAATCAGCTCTGTGGGAGGGAGGGGTTTGCCTGAGTAAACTATTTTCTCTTCCTGTAAAGTTGCTTCAGTTAAGACAGTGATCCGACTTTGGAGGCAACTTCCATTGAAGTCGCCTTGAAGTAGTACAGGAACCTTTTCTGAAGTCAGAGCGCCTTCAGTGGTGTGCATTAAGACAGCTCTCATTCACTTCAATTGGATTTCTCATGTCGCGCGACTTGGGGTGACAAAGTCGACAAAGATCCAAAGTCGCGGTAGTGTGAACCGGCACTTACTGTCTTTGTTTACTTTTACACTTTTCGTGAATGGGTAGGGGTACTACGTACCACATACTCATTTACATAAGGGGGGCAGGATCTTTGGGCCCCTTTGTTAAAGGGGGCTTCCAGATTCTGATAAGCCCCCCTCCCACAGACCTTCACAACCACAGTCCAGGGTTGTGGGGTAGAGGCCCATGTCCCCACCAACATGGGGACAAGGTGCTTTGGGGTGGGGGGATGGTCCAAAGAATCTATTTACCACAGGGTTAATGAACACTGCAGAACAAATAAATAAAGCTGCTCCCAGCACAGAGTTCAGGTTCTCACTGAGGGCTCTGGGTCTCCTACTAACAATCAGTTCCCTGGTTGCCTATCACAGTGATCAGTGATTGTGCAGCCCGCCCATATGTTTTCTTTCTCTTCTGAATGAAGAGATAGTTACATTACTAAAGGCAAATTCACTTTGCACTACAAGAGTACTGCAAGTACACTTGAAAGTGCAGTTGCTGTAGATCCGAGGGGGACAAGCAAGGAAAATGAAAAACAGCATTTTTGCTTGTACATGATTGGATGATAAAATCAGCAGAGCTTCCCCTGAATTAAGATCTTCCCCTCAGATTTACAGCGACTGCACTTCCAAGTGTAGTCCACTTGTAGTGCAGAGTGGATTTTCCTTTAGTAAATCAATCCCACTGTATCTTTCTCTCCTTGCAGGGGATAAAGATGTCAACAAATTGTATAAAAAAAATCTATAAAACAAATGTAAACATAAAGAAAAAATAGCTAGGTAAAGGTATGATATAGGTCAGTGTTACTTTCCTTTCACACGGATGGTTGTTTTGCTGCAGATAAAAGCATATTTATGTTTTGCTGGAATATAAGACTCCATGCACAGTGGTCAGCTGCATTTGTACAGTGCGATTAGCTGCGGTTGCGTTTAGCCGAGGCACGATATTGAACAGGGATCCGACTTGGATCCCTGCCAATACCAAGCACTGTGTCTGGTATGAATCTTGAGGGGGAACTCCACACCAAATTTTAAATAAAAAACCGGCATGGGTTCCCCCTCCAAGAGCATACCAGGACCTTGGGTCTGCTATGGATTTTAACCACTTCGGGTCCGCGCCATTGACAGAACACGTCAACAGCGCGGACCTGAGGCTCCGGGGTCACGTCTTTGGACGTGATTTACTTGTAATTCCCCTGCGCGCGCCACAGGGTGGCGCGTGGCGGGGAAAAACAGTCCCGACGCATCACCGAGGATTCGATGCGTGTACCCGGCGGCCGCGATGTCCGTCAGGTACACGCGATCGTCGGTGACAGAGCAGGGAAGTGGAGCTCTGTCACCGACGATCGCGTGGAGCCCTAGTGTTAACCCCTTCAATGCCAGTCACATTTATACAGTAATTAGTGCATATTTAGAGCACTGGTCGCTGTATAAATGTGAATGGCGCCAAAAATGTGTCAAAAGTATCCGATGTGTCCGCCGCAATATCGCAGTCAAAATAAAAATCGCAGATCACCGCCATTACTAGTAAAAAAAAAATATTAAAAAAAAATCATAATTCTGTCCTCTATTTTGTAGGTGCTATAACTTTTGCGCAAAGCAGTCACTTATTGTGATTTTTTTTACAAAAATACGTAGAAGAATATGTATCGGCCTTAACTGAGAAAAAAATATATATATATATTTTTTTTTAATGGGATATTTATTATAGCAACAAGTAAAAAATATATATATATTTTTAAATTGTCGCTCTTTTTTTGTTTATAACGCAAAAAATAAAAACTGCACAGGCGATCAAATACCACCAAAAGAAAGCTCTATTTGTGGGGGAAAAAAGGACGCCAATTTTGTTTGGGTGCCATGTCGCACGACCGCGCAATTGTCAGTTAAAGTGACGCAGTGCTGCAAGCTGAAATTTCGCCTGGGCACGAAGGGGGTTTATGTGCCCAGTAAGCAAGTGGTTAAGGGGAACCCCCGTACACCGAAAAAACAGCGTGGGGGTCCTCCCTAAATCCATACCAGACCTGTATCCGAGCACGCAGCCCGGTCGGTTAGGAAAGGGGGTGGGGATGAGCGAGCGCCCCCCTCCTTAACCGTGCCAGGTCGCATGCCCTCAACATGGGGAGATTTCTTTGGGGCAGGGGGGCGCCCCATGTTGATGAGGACATGGCCTCTTCCCGAAAAACCCTGGCCATTGGCTCTGTTATCCTGACTGGTGGCGCACGGCGATCACTAGTGCGGCGTGTCAGTTTGACATGCTGAATCTCCGATCATGGTCAGAGGCTTCTTACCACGTGATCAGCTGTAAACAATCACAGCTGATGATTGCGTGAACCAGGAAGTGCCGGTAAACGTCATTCCTCGGCTCGCGCTGACAGGAAGAGCTCTCCCTGTACATTTTTTTTCCCTAAATAGATTCCTTTACCTTAGTGCAGTCCTTCTTTACTTACCTCATCCTTTAATTTTGCTTTTAAATGTCCTTATTCCTTATGAGAAATCCTCACTTCCTGTTCTTCTGTCTGTTACTACTCCAGGAGAGTCAGGACACTCTCTACGTTGCAGATAGGGAAAGGAGCTGTGTGTTAGTGGGCGTCCTGACTCTCCAGTAGTCCAAGGGAGGGGGCGAGCACGACACTCCACATCAGGGAAAAAGCCTTGAATTACTGTGTGGAGTTACAGACAGAAGAACAGGAAGTGAGGATTTCTCAGGAGAAATAAGGACATTTAAAAGCAAAATTGAAGGATGAGGTAAGTGAAGGAGGACTGCACTAAGGTAAAGGAAGCTATTTAGGAAACAAAAAATGTTGCCGTTACAATCCCTTTAACATTTTCCTTACCCTGAAAACCCCCCTGTCAATAATAATGTGTCAACAAGTATGAATTCCCATTTCAGGCAGCACAATATGAAGAAGAGTGCTGCTTTAAAATGATTAAAGCAAGTAAGAGAAGGAAGAGGATACATTATATCACCAAAAATACACACCCAATCATTTATTTTAATTTAAATATAACAGAGAAAAAGACTAGGAAGGCAGAAGAGTTCACCTCACGATAAACTGTACTTATGGATCAATTGAAACATTAACTTTTAGTAGTTTAGGGCTGTTGCTTTTCAAACTAGGAAAGGGTTAAGGTTTGACTCAAATATTAGAAGTCGACTGTTTTAAGTTAATCAGCCCAGGGCAACCTGTGTTTTGTTCCAGAACTTCTGAGGCACCTCCTGCTGTCCCAACCACAAGTGCACAGAGGTTGGCAGCCACCTGGCTACTGGCCCCAGGGCAGGAGGATTGATTTGTGAAGCAGACTATTGTACTGCACAGTAGCTTGCAAAGTACTGGCTTATTCTACAGAGTTTCACTTAAAATGTAAAAGCTGCAAGAAAAAATGACTGCAGACTACAGAAGAATAATGTAAAGTAGTACGTTTCGTAGCTGTTTTTTTCATCTCAGTGTCTAAGTTCATAATCGTCTTGGCTAAGAGAATATCAGCCCATATCTAATATAAAGCTGGTGGGGATGGAGTACATCTATACAGTGTATACACTTGGAATATTTATACCAGGTTTAAAATACTAACTACTTAAGCTAGTCATGAACAGCTTGATTTTCTCTCACTGAGCCCAAGTGGATGGGGAAATGAATTCCCCAATCTCTGGTAAACAACATGGATGGAGGATTCTCCACTGCCTGCTGTGGTATTTGATTGAACACAATGGCACTGCCAAACAGTGACCACCAGGGCTGCTGTTAGAAACCATGGGGCCCTCACCCCCCAAATAAACAGTTTACTATGCTTCAGTTATGAATAAAAACAGTGATCAGTACAGATCACTCTTTGTGTTCATTCAGAAAAGAAAGGGGCAGGTAAATATGACACATTTACCTGTATCCTCAACTTTTCTTCCTGAAGGATCTTATTGTGTGCTTGAAGCTTCCGGCAGGAAGAAGAGGAGGGAATTCGAAAGCACTGCACAAGTAGGGGGCAGACAGGGGGGACTGGGCAGCAGAGGAAATGGTGCAGTGCACAGGAAGAGTAATCGGTGTGGTGGGGTGCAATGACTGTAACTGATCCCCTGTCTGGTTCTCTCTGCAGCAGCTAAAAGCTGGATAAACAGTCATTTGTTGCAGGCAAATGCATCTTAAAAAAAACTATTTTTTTCAAGTTTTAGAAGAAGCAGATTAGGGTGCTAGTAATAATGTAAAGTAAAAGTAAAAAATACACATTGAAATTATGTGATGCCAGAATAAGATGTCGCTGTTTTGCTGTTTGTGAAATCTTAGGCCTCGTACACACGAGGCAATAGATTTGTTCAAAATCAGTCTGTCCGACCGATATGAACAAATCTGTCTGTTTGGATTTTGGTTTGCTCGCGTGTACACACGAGCAAACCAAAATCCCCGCCAGCAGACGGCGCGCTGACGTGGCGGTGACGTGGCGGTGACGTTGACGCCGCCACGTCACCGCACCAGGAAGTAAAACACTTCCGCGCATGCGCCGAATCTATTCGGCGCCGGTGCGAGACAACATGTCTGCTGGTAAGTGTACTAACCAGCAGACATGTCGGGCGGACGGGTTCCCACCCGATAGATTTCAAAGCATGCTTTGAAATCTGTCGGGTGGCCAAATCCGTCGGCTCGCCCGTACACAGACCGTTTCCAGCAGACAGATTTGATCGTGTGTACGCGGCCTTACTGTTCAGTATCACTACATATAGATTAAAAGCATCTCCCAAGCATGTAATTGAAAGGATTGGTGTTTTCATATATCACCCTAGAAGTTGTATAAAAAGGAGGACCTTCTTCCCACTGAACAGTATTTAGAATTTTTTATTTTTTTTTGGCAAATGTCTCCCATGTCATTTGACAACCCCTTTCCTATTAGTCTTGAAAATGGCCAGAAAAAATATTTAATATTAACCACTTCCCTACGGCCGTACGACTATATGTGGCCGCAGGGTGGTTCTAAATCTCCGGGCTGCCGTGTTTTCACGGCAGCCCCTTTCCTCGTTCCCAGCGCGCGCTCCAGAGCACGCAGCGGGGAACTTGTGTACTGGCCGTGTCCCTTGGACACAGCCAATCACAGATCGCCGTGAACGGCCAATCAGAGTGGCCGTTTGCGATGCGATCTGATGGGCCAATGAGAGATGATCTCATATGTAAACATATGAGATCATTTCTCATTGCCGGCTCTCACAATGACAGTGTCATGTCACTGGAGAGAGCATACCGATCTGTGTTCCTTATACATAGGGACACAGATCGGTCACCCCCCCAGTCACCCCCCCTCCCCCCACAGTTAGAACACAATGCAGGATACACATTAACCCCTTCCTCCCCCCCTACTGTTAACCCCTTCCCTGCCAGTCACATTTATACAGTAATTAGTGCATATTTATAGCACTGATTGCAGTATAAATGTGAATGGTGCCAAAAATGTGTCAAAAGTGTCCGATGTGTCCGCCATGATGTCGCAGTCGCAATAAAAATCGCAGATCGCCGCCATTACTAGTAAAAAAATAAAATAATAAAAAATAATAATTCTGTCCCTTATTTTGTAGGCGCTATAACTTTTGCGCAAACCAGTCGCTTACTGCGATTTTTTTTTTTTTTTTACCAAAAATATGTAGAAGAATACGTATCGCCCTAAACTGAATATTTGTTTTTAAATTGGGCTATTTTTTTATAGCAACAAGTAAAAAATATTGTATTTTTTTTCAAAATTGTCGTTGTTTTTTGTTTATAGCGCAAAAAAGAAAAACCGCAGAGGTGACCAAATACCACCAAAAGAAAGCTCTATTTGTGGGGAAAAAAGGACGCCAATTTTGTTTGGGAGCCATATCGCACGACCGCGCAATTGTCAGTTAAAGCGACGCAGTGCCGCAAGCTGAAATTTCACCTGGTCAGGAAGGGGGTTTACATGCCCAGTATGGAAGTGGTTAAAATCTTAAATAAATAATGTTTAAGATTAACCCCCCACAGAGGTGTATCTAGTGAAAATAGCGCCTATGGCAAGCACTGAAACTGCGCCCCTGTCAAAACATTTGAAACCCATCTTTCAGATAACCTTAACCAAAAAAACATCTAACAAAACGAGTGATATTTATCATCCCTTGTGATACCTTGGATAGTGACATATCCTTCTTTATGGAGAAATATGGGGTTTATTAGACCCCTGATTCCTCCTCTGCCCTCCAAGGTCAGGTAAATGCAGAACCAATACTGGAAGTGATGAAATCTTCATCATTTAAGGACTCAGTTTTCACAGAGGAGGGGGAGAAACTGATGTTCCTCCTTCTTATTTGTGCACTGTCCAATCCGACCAGATGGAATGGGAGAGCCTGGGAGAAAAGGGGAGGCTGTGGCTGAACGCAGCAGGGATAGCGCTGCCATTGTCCATCAGCAAAGCTGCTGAAAAGGAGATCCTGCCTATGCTCGGGAAAAAAAGAAGAGACCCTCAGACCATGGTAAGTGCCTTGCTGCCCAGCCACTCAACAGTGCCCCCTTCATATGGCGTTGTGCACTTGCCATGGCTGCCATACCCTAGATACGCCACTGACCCCCCATAGACTTTAATAGGGTTCAAATTTACTGTAGGTTTGTAGTTTACAGATTTTATTATGGGTTCCACAAACACCCCACAAACTGAACCCTAGCCTATTCATTTATCCGTTTTTATAAGCACCAATTTATTAACACGAGTTAATAAATAGAAATTAGTTTAGGCGTCCGCTGAACTAATCTTTATCCAAACTCCAGAGTTCCTTTCTTATATTTCTGCAGTCAGCTGTGGGTTGGGTCATTCATTGCCCAGCAGAACATGTAAACAAAGAAGGGAAGTTGCTGACATCAAAGCCCTTATATTTACACATATCCATTATTAGCCAATGACTTTCACAACCACAGTTTGGATAAAGATGAGCTCGGAGGACATCCAAGTTCATTTCTAATTAAGAACAACTGAAAGGCCTTAATTAATATGATAAATTCCATAAGAAAAGCATGAAAATAATATATAATATACAGGTGTTATAAAGACAACACAAGGGCGATCAGATAATACATGGTGGAGAATAGGCATGAGCTTCGAGTTCGAGTCGAACATTGCCTGTTTGCCGAAAAGCGAACAATTTGGGGTGTTTGCGGCAAGTTTGTGTAAACTTTAGAACCCAGTTAAAGTTTATGGGACTCGAACGTTTGAAATCTAAATTTTAAAGGCTAATTTCCAAGTTATTATCATAAAAGTGTTTGGGGACCTGGGTCCTGCCCCAGGGGACATGTATCAATGCAAAAAAAAGTTTTAAAAACTGCATTTTTTAGGGAGCAGTGATTTTAATAATGCTTAAAGCGGATGGTTCACCAAAAAAAATTATTAAAAGCCAGCAGCAACAGATACTGCAGCTGCTGACTTTTAATATTAGGACACTTACCTGTCCTGGAGTCCAGCGGCGTCCGCAGCAGAGGACGAGCGATCGCTCGTCTCCCTGCTGCTCCCCCCTCCATCCACGGTGAGGGAACCAGGAAGTGAAGCGCTCCGGCTTCACTGCCCGGTTCCCTACGGCGCATGCGCGAGTCGCGCTGTGCCCGGCGATTGGCTACCGCTGTGTGCTGGGAGCCGAGAGTTCCCAGCACACAACGGGAAAAGCCCGTCTTTTGCCCGAGACTGCGGGCCGGAAGTGGGTGCAGATACCTGTCTTTAGACAGGTATCTGCACCCCCCTCCCCCTGAAAGGTGTCAAATGTAACGCCGGAGGGGGGGAGGGTTCCGATCAGCGGATCTTCACTTTAGGGTGGAGATCCGCTTTAAAGTGAAACAATAAAAGTGAAATATTTATAAAAATTTTGCCCACACACCATAGTTTTTAAAAAATGATGAGCAAAGCGCGGTAACGTACAGCACTCTAAAGGGGAAGTTCCATTCACGCTCCAGTCTCATAACTTGCTTCTGAGCATGCGCGGGTTTAAAACGTCTTTTTTAATGTCGTTTTAGCCCACACACGATTATTTTTTACAACCCAAAAAACTACACTTTTAAAAACGACGTTAAAAAATGCAAAATGTGGTCGTTTTTCAGAAGATGAAAAACTATGTGAAGCCTACACACGATCATTTTAACCACTTAAGGACCGCCTACTGCACATATACGTCGGCAGAATGGCACGGCTGGGCACATCAACGTATATATATGTTGATTTTAGTACCCAGCCATGTGTCACGGACGCGCGCCCGAGGCGCCCTCCCGTGACCCGGTCCGAAGTCCTGGAGGACCGGGACCGCGGGATTCGTGGACCCGATCGCCGCTGCAGTGCGGCGATCCGTCCCTGGAGCTGAAGAACGGGGAGAGCCGTGCTTCTCTGTGGCCGCAGCATCGATCGCGTCATCCCTGTAATAGGGGAACGCGATCGATGACGTCACACCTACAGCCACACCCCCCTACAGTTGTAAACACACACACAGGGAACATTAAAAGTCACAGCGCCCCCTGTGGTTAACTCCCAAACTGCAACTGTCATTTCCACAGTAAACAATGCAATTTAAATGCATTTTTTGCTGTGAAAATGACAATTGTCCCAAAAATGAGTCAAAATTGTCCGAAGTGTCCGCCATAATGTCGCAGTCACGAAAAAAATCGCTGATCGCCGCTATTAGTAGTAAAAAACCAACAGATAAACGCTCATTGCGATTTTTTTTACCAAAAATATGTAGAAGAATACGTATCGGCCTAAACTGAGGAAAAAAAAAGTTTTTTTATATATTTTTGGGGGATATTTATTATAGCAAAAAGTAAAAAATATTGCATTTTTTTTTAAATTGTCGCTCTATTTTTGTTTATAGTGCAAAAAATAAAAACCGCAGAGGTGATCAAATACCACCAAAAGAAAGCTCTATTTGTGGGGAAAAAAGGACGCCAATTTTGTTTGGGAGCCATGTCGCACGACCGTGCAATTGTCAGTTAAAATGACGCAGTGCCGAATCGCAAAAAGGGGCAAGGTCCTTTACCTGCATTTTGGTCCGGGTCTTAAGTGGTTAAATGACGTTTTTAAAAACGTCATTTTTTTTCATGCCGAATAGTGATCGTGTGTACGTGGCATAATATTAATTTTTGCAACCAAAAACACACTAGCAGCCCACAACCACCCTAAACTTGGGCTTATTTTTTTCGGAGTATGGCTTCTGTTGCAGCCCTCCTGGAAAATCGGGGTAGGTCTTTTTTTCGGGGTAAGTCTTACTTTTGGGCAAACACAGTAGTAATGCATTTATTGCATGTAATTATGGGGAACTAGAGAGCACAAGCCACCATAATAATGGAACAAAATCATAGTGTTCAACATACCCCAAGGTAGGGAGACATTTTATTAGGGAAACAAACAGGCTCTTAGGTGTAAACTCATAACTATTGCAGGTTAGATCCCCTATGGCAGATGTTCAATGGAGTGTTTCTGCTATAAAGGAGACAAAATCAGATAATGGAAGTATGTAAGTAAAATCCCTATATAAGCCCAGGTTCACACTGGGCTGCGGGAATGAAGTGGTGCTGAAGCCACCTCCTCGAGTCCTCCCTCCTCTCTGTTTACATGTACACGGGACAGGAGAAGGGGGTCCGAGGAGAGACACACCACTATGCCTATGCCGCTCTGTTCTGAGGTCTGAATAGTGTATTTTTCTTAGATGGACATGTGCTGGGGGTGCTATGGGAGGGGACCGGGGGGGACTACTAGCACAAGTGGAGAGGGGGATCTGCACTGGGGGGGGGGTGTCTCTGCTGATGGAGGGGGGTTTATGCTGATGGAGAGGGGTCTGCACTGGGGGTTATCTATGCTGATGGAGGGGGTTCTGCACTGGGGAATGTCTATGCTGATAGGGGTCTGCACTGAGGCATGTATGAGGCATGTATGTGGGAGCAGTGAGGCATATGGGCACAGTGTGGGAGCAGTGAGGTATGTATATTGGCACAGTGAGGCTGCAAGTGTGCATTGTTAACCCTCTTTTCCGCTTACAGTATGCTGCATTCTCACCCTAGACTTATACGCGAGTCAATAAGTTTTTTAATTTTTTTGTGGTAAAATTAGGTGCCTCAGCTTATATTCTGGTCGGCTTATATTCGAGTATATACAGTAGGTCATTGCTGAAAAGATTTATAATGGCCCATGCATCCCTAGCAGGAGTATTTAAAGAGTTCTTCCAAAATACACTTAGGTAGATTCACGTCCCTCGGCGCATCTTTGTGCGGGCGTAGCGTATCTTCTTTACGATACGCCGGCCCAACATTGAGAGGCAAGCATGGTATTCACAAAGAAAATGCGCTCAACGTTGCGCCGGCGTAGCGTATAGTTGTTGACGTAAGCCAACGTAAGTCAAAGTGGGTGGAAGTGGGCTGGAAGTGGGCGTGATATATTAAAATGAAGCGTGACCCCATGCAAATAATGGGCTGAGCTTCAAAAAACGAACTGCGCATGCGTCGTCTCTTGGACGCATCCCTTTGCGCATGCTCACAGTCACGTCAAAATAGCTGGCTAAGATACGTCAATACACTGCCTACGACGAGAATGTAACCTACGCACAGCCCTATTCATGTACTACGTAAACGGCGTAAAAATCAACGGCATACATTCCCTGGTCCATACCTTTGCATGGGTTGCACCTCCTATATAAGGAATAACTTTACGCCGGACGTAACCCTTACACAAATCGCTTAAAACATGCGTCAGGCGCAAGTACGTTCGTGAATCGGCGTATCTTACTCATTTGCATATTTAAAATGGGAACGCCAATTGTGTCCAGCGTAACTATGCGCCCACGATACGCCGGCGTAGGCAAGTTACTTCAGGCGGCTGAAGCCTTATTTTTCGACGTATCTAGCTTTGTGAATCGGCGCATAGATACGACGGCGCACATTTGTACTTACGACGGCGTATCTCGAGATACGTCAGCGTAAGTGCTACGTGAATCCGGGCCACTGAGTTTAAATATGGCGTCTTAAAGTGGTTGTAAACCCAACCACACAACTTGAACCTACAGGTAAGCCTAGATTAAGGCTTACCTGTAGGTGCAAGAAATATCTCCTAAACCTGCACGGTTTCGGAGATATTTACAATAATGACAGGTGCCAGTGTCTATGTCTACTTCCTCTTTAAGCCAGCGCACAAAAGTGTTTAGGTTTGACCTCATATTATATGGTTTAGGTATAGTTAAAGGTAAATTGTACTAGAAAATTGTATAATGTATCGCCAAGCCTTAGGCTGCACCAATCATTTATTATTATTTTAACACCACAATGAGTGTTAGGCCAGGCGTTACACAAGTGCACAGTAATGTACTATATATGTGTGTTGTGGTGCATTGCCACCGATTGTTATTTGCACCCCAATGCATTTACACAGCACACTGCAGTATATCTATATTATAGTGTACTACAGTAAACGGATGCAAATGCCCTGTAAGCTACCATGTGATGCATTTTATATGAATCAAAATAAAGAGCTGGAACTATTTTCTCTTGCATTAAGGTGCATTTCACAGCAGAATAAAAATGAAAAAGCTACCTAATGCCACACACCTCATGGCATGAAAATAAGTAGATTGAAGTGCATTATATTTAGGTGTGAACGTGCCCTGTATTTCCCTGCCCTTCCCTAATTCCCAGATAATAAAGTTTTTTTTCATAGTTGATGTACAATGGATAGTAATGGCATAAGTTATATATTCATTTTTTCTTGTGCCTCTTTATATGAATTGAGTTTGTCATTTGTTATATGTTTTGCTTCACATTTTATTTGTAAGCAGACATATAACCTATTTTGTTTTTTTATGTAACTTGTAACCATTGTATTTGGATTTTGATGTTTCTGACAATTGATATCATCTTCCCCTATAAATCCCCAGTCTGATTCATAATGTATGTTCTGAACAGACTTCAGTAGGGACTAGGGTGTCACAAAGCGTGTCATTAGCAGATTAATAAAGCTTTTCCTATTTCATATCCTGCTGAGAGGATGAGAGGCAGGAAAACCTTTGTTATATTATCTAAGGTATAGGCTAAAAGAACAAGGAACAGAACTGTGCGGTTTGATGCTACAGAAGCTGAATACAACTTTGTAAAGTCTTTTACTGAATAACATTTGAAGCTCATGCTGGTATGCTAAGATGAACTCCACGCTTGCGTTTTGATGTTAAAGTAGATATAAACCCAATTGTTAAATTCTCATATAATCTGTAACCTGGTAATGTCATTTCAAAATCCATCTTTAATCTATTTTAATATAAATCTTTCTTTAAAATAATACCTGTTTTTTTCTGTCATGAAGGTCCATGTTGAAGCAGTTCAAGTTATACAGTAAAAATGTTATGTCTCTGTCTCCCAATAGTTCCCCTGTATTGCCACACTTTTACATGTGACGCTCTTTGCACAGGTGTGTTCGGCCTTTCCTGTAATTTTTCCTATATTTTTTAAAATTAAAATAACAAGCAAAACCCTAAACCTCCGCTTTTGGGGTCCCCCGCCAGCGATGTCTGCCACTATAGCAAGCTGCTTGCTGTGGGGGCTTGCTCCTGTTTGGGGCTGTGTGCATCCATAAACACACACAGAGCATCAGGATTGCAAGGGTTGTATATAATAATTACGGATTATGACTATGTATGATCATTCCTATAGCAATTAATAACATATAAAGTATATAAAGTATATAGGATATATATATGAGATATAGAGCATGTGTTTGCGCATTGAAATAAGCATTTCATCATCTTACTTTGGCCATTTTTATCATATCCACAACAGCCCCATCCTAGCTCCTTCCTCACAGGATGTGATTAACAGCAGCATGGCTCCCGCAGCTGCATCTGTGTCTTGTGAAGAGAAGAACACAGGCTAGTGCCGCTGCAGACAGACACAAGGCTGGATCGATACAGGACTCAAATATATAAGGAGGTGGGGGGGGGGGGGGACAACTACTGGCTACATATATTCTTTTATCTTTTTGCTTATAACCACATTTTTAGAATCCTTTTTTTTCTTAATTAGCAATGAAAAAGCATAATTTAAAAAAAGAAAAAAAAGATAACTATAGGATACATTCAGCAGTGTCATGTATCTAATAGAGAGACATAGTTAAATATCCAAGTATGATAATAACATGAAAGGTGTTCTAAAAATGACACATTAAACAGTGACAGTAACTACAGATTTAATAAGCAGTCAACTGCTATGCAGAGAAAAGAGCATTGATCACAGCTTGGAGGCAAGTCAGCAAAAATAAGGGAAGGTGAGAAGGATGTGTATAGAGTACTACCACACACGCTGAATCGAGGGGCAAGTGGGTAGAAAAAAAACTTGTTATATAGATACAAGGCCTTCTGTCTAGCAAAAATTTTGGGAGCAAGACTAAAATTAGTATCAGTATGTAGGTTAAGGAGATCAGCAACAGCAGTCCAGAATGTGTATAAGGTGGGACATGACCACCAGATATGCGGTAAAGTGCTATTCTGTTCACAGGATCTCCAACATTTAGGTAAGAATTCCCAGTGGATCATACTTCTGTATAAAGAGCTAGGGGGCTCTGGGCTTAGTACCAGGGCTCAAGTCCTGCGGGAACGCATGGGAACGGAGTTCCTGCACTTTTTTCACAGCAGGAACTCCGTTCCCTTTGCAGGACTAGAGCAGCCGAGCCTCCTGAGCCAATCCTTCACTAAGCGGCGATGCCCAGCTCGAGTCACTGTCAGGGGCAGGCGAACCTTAGTAATCCTTTGTTACTGCCCGCTTCCTGTATATGGATACATCGGGTAGTGTGCGGGTATTTTGTCACTTCCTCAATGCCGCAATGTCTCCTGGGAGCTTTTGTCATTGTTCCCACTTCCCAGGAGACATTGCGGAGGTCTGCCGCAAGTTATCGCGGGATTTAGAAAGAACTTGCTTCATGTGGTTTAGTAATAATGCATATGAGCGTATCATATTTTTTTTGTTGGTGGGGGAGTGGATCTTGGGTGGGAGTTCCCACACTTTTTCCCCCAGGACTTGACCCCTGCTTAGTACCATATGATGGGAGCTAGTGAGAATTGAAAGGTTTCCTCCCAAAGTTCTATAGATTTGGTAGATTTGGTATCAGCTCAAGGACTGTTGGGAAGATTACAAATGAGGTTTACAAATGAGATTTTGGGTTAGATGACTCATAAAGCCTGATAAGGTTCCAAGATCTCGTTGAGGCAGACCATGATATTGTGGTGAGAATATGACAGATGCGTAGATAGATGGCTTTGTTTGAAAAGTCTTTGTTGGAAATGTTGAAAGTATCGGTGAGGTGTTGAAACGAGAGGAGATCCTGATGATTGAAAATGTCTCTGAGGCCTCGTACACACAAGGAAATTTATCCGCTGAAAATGGTCTGTTGGACCATTTCAGCCGAAAAATCCGCTCGTCTGTAGGGGCCGGCGGACAGATTTGGACGGATTTCTGCTCGTCGGATATGTCAGCTGGTTAGTACGCCTAACCAGCGGACATATCTGTCCGCACATGCGTCGGATCCTGTGAATGGATTCGACGCATGCGCGTGGAAGTGTTTCACTTCCTGGTGCGGTGACGTGGCGGCGTCAACGTCACCGCCACGTAACCACGCTGTCCGCCGGCGGGGAATTTGATCCGATGGTGTGTACAGCCATCGGATCAAAACAGCCCGGCGGACATATCCGATGGAAACGGTCCGTCGGACCGTTTCCATCGGATAAATCCTATCGTGTGTACAAGGCCTCATGGTGTATGCCTGCAGATGACCATTGTCGGCAGGGTAAGTTAGGGGAAATAAGTTCCAAGGAAGTGAGCAGAAGGCAATTCAAAGTCAGATATGAGATACTGTTAGCCCCTTGGAGAATAGAGCACCATGCATGGCCAAGAAGGAAAGAGTGGGGTGAAATCGAAGCCACACTGCACTTAGCAATAATTTTATATTAAAATGTAGCGCTGATTGCTAAATTTTTAGAAAGAGAGGTTGCGTCGGGGAAGTCCACTAGTGTTATGCTTGGTCAAGTTAGGCAGCTCTGTATTATAAGCCAACATCAGGGGCTCCAAGCCCCGCAAAAGTGGAGAGTAGGCAAAGCATGGATTGTTTCAAGCATGGTGCCCTAAGGCCTCGTACACACGATCAAATCTGTCTGCTGGAAACGGTCTGCTAGACCGTTTCAGCAGACAGATTCGATCGTGTGTATGGGCAAACAGACGGATTTGGCCACCCGACAGATTTCAAAGCATGCTTTGAAATCTGTCGGCTGGGAACCCGTCCGCCCGACATGTCTGCTGGTTAGTATGCTAACCAGCAGACATGTCTTCTCGCACACGCGCCGAATGGTTTCGACGCATGCGCGGAAGTGTTTTACTTCCTGGTGCGGTGACGTGGCGGCGTCAACGTCACCGCCACGTCACCGACACGTCAGCGCGCTGTCTGCTGGTGGGGATTTTGGTTTGCTCATGTGTACACGCGAGCAAACCAAAATCCCAGCAGACAGATTTGTTCAAATCTGTCGGACAGACAGATTTGAACAAATCTGTCTGCTCGTGTGTACGAGGCCTAATGCCGCGTACACACGGTCGTTTTTTGCGATGAAATAAAACGACGTTTTTTAAAACGTCATTTAAATTGATTGTGTGTGGGCAAAACGTCGTTTTTTGTCTTAAAAAAAACGACCAAAAAAAAATTCCAACATGCTTGAATTTTTTGTGTCGTTTTTCAAAACGTCGTTTTTTGTTTCACAAAAAGTCACCGTGTGTAGCAAAAACGTCGTTTAAAACGACGTTTTTCAACCCGCGCATGCCCAGAAGCTAGTTATGAAGCGAGCTTCAATGGAAAAGTGTGGTGAACGTAACCTCGTTTTTTGTGAAAAAAACGATGGTGTGTATGCAACATCGTCTTTGAAAGTGACGTTTCAAAAACATTGGTTTTTACTTCACAAAAAACGTCGTTTTTTTCATCGCAAAAAATGACCGTGTGTACGCGGCATAAGAGTTCCATATGATTGTGTTGAGAAGACTTTGAAGTTTTCACAGATAGCATGGTGAAATTGGTAGAGTATTGGGATGGTTCAGAACAACTAGAGAACCTGTGGAAGAATGAATGTTTTAGTCAAGGCTATACATCCTGCCCATGAGGCTTTGACAGTATGCAAAGCTAAGCTTATGTCTTGAAGCTGTTTGACTGGAATGTTGAAGTTAACACAAACAAGATCAGAGGATGGAGTAACCAGTTAGGTACCCAGGTAGGTCATAATAGAGTTTGGTGCCCATGAGAAAGATGTCAACTGAGATATTTTATCTTTAATGAGTAGGGTGAATACCCAACAAAAAGGATTTTAAATGGTTAAGCTTATATAAAGATATGGCTCTAAAGGTGTCTAAAAGGTGCTGAAGGATAGGGTGTGTCACTCTGTAGGGTCAAATAGTGATACAATTATGTCATCGGCGTATAGACCAATTTTATGAAGAACATTGTCTAACATTGCCTGAGATAAGGGGGTTAGATTGGATGGCTTAAGCTAGAGGTTAAATGACCAGGGAAAAAATGAGGGGAGACAATGGACAGCCTTTGCGGATGCCATTAGTGATAGGGAAAGATTTCAATAAGAGGCCTGATGTCCAAACCCGAGCACTAGGGATAGAATACAAGCCAAAATAGCTCTTAAGAAGGTTCCTGTAAATTCCGAACTTAATAAGGACAGCTTCAAGATATTTCCAATAAACTCTAGGGAATGCCTTCTCTGGATCAAAAGAGATAAGCAGCGAAGATGTTCGATAATGCTCAGCCCACTGATACCATCTGATGCTCATCTATTGGGGATAAACTGAACCTGGTCGGGATGTATAAGGTTGGAGATAAATTTTGTTAGGCGAGTTGCTAAAAGTTTAGCGTATAATTATAAGTCCAAACTCAGAAAGGAGATAGGGCGATAATTAGCAGGATTATCAAATAATTTACCAGGTTTTTAGATAATAATAACAAGTGCTTCTAGGGATCCTTTAGGAATATCAACCATAGCAGCAAAACTATTGGTGAGGCACAAAATGAAGATGTAAGTAGGTTAGGGAATTACTTATAATATTCATTGCAGAATCCGTCATGGCCAGGGGCTTTATTAAGTGGTAGAGCTCTAAGAGCTGATCTCATCTCAGTTCTTCATCTGTGAAAGTTTGTGATAGCTCACAAAGCTGTTCAGCGATGGACTCAATGTAGAGAAATTAGGATTGCAGAAATCGGAATGTGCGCTGGCATGGCTGTATGAAAAAACCCATGAGCCGGTGGGGTTCCTGTGGCTTGGTCTTCTTACGGGACATAGCAGGGTGACTTTTTATAGAGAAATCATTCTAACTGGAGAGGAAAGTGGCTGATACCGATGCAGGGGGTTGCTGCAGGATCCCAGGGGAAAAGAGAGCAGCTGAGTCAAGAAGCCATCCGGCACCATCCATTCCCACAACATTTATTTTACCTTAAAGCAGGGAGTGCATTAAAGGGGTTGTAAAGGTAAAAAAATATATATATTTTTTTCCCTAAATAGCTTCCTTTACCTTAGTGCAGCCCTCCTTCACTTACCTCATGCTTCGATTTTGCTTTTAAATGTCCTTATTTCTTCTGAGAAATCCTCACTTCCTGTTCTTCTGTCTGTAACTCCACACAGTAATGCAAGGCTTTCTCCCTGGTGTTGAGAAAGCTTCTTGAGGGGGGAGGGGGTGAGAAGGAGTGTCAGGACACTCTCTACTTTGCAGATAGAGAAAGGAGCTGTGTGTTAGTGGGCGTCCTGACACTTCTGTTTACCCTCAAGAGGCTTTCTCCACACCAGGGAGAAAGCCTTGCATTATGGTGTGTAGACAGAACAACAGGAAGTGAGGATTTCTCAGAAGAAATAAGGACATTTAAAAGCAAAATCGAAGGATGAGGTAAGTGAAGGAGGACTGCACTAAGGTAAAGGAAGCTATTTAGGGAAATTCCATTGCAACCCCTTTAAGCCTAGTACACATTAGTAGTTTAGGGCTCTTTCACACGGAGCAGTTCGTTTTGCGGTCCGCTCCGTGTGTCCGTCGGCTCAGCGGGGGGTCTCCGCTGAGCTGTCGGGCGGACAGGGCGGTCCCCGCACACTATGCAGGGACCGCCCTGTCTCTCCTCCGCTATACCCTATGGGGAATCGGATGGAAGCGGACCGTCTGTCCGTTTGCATCCGATCCGTTCCACCGGACGGAAGAAAAATAGGACATTCTTCCGTCCGAAAAAAACGATGCGGATCTTGCGGACGTTAGTGGATGCATCATCCGCTAACGGATCCGCTCCCATAGGGGCCCATTACAAGTCCGTTAACAGACTTGTAATTAGCGGACCATTCGTCCGCTAGTGTGAAAGGGCCCTAATTCATTTAACTCAGCTGTACTAACTATGCAATGTTCCTTGCTGTCCTATTGTGTTCTTACAGGGGAACAGCCAGAACACTCCAGTCAGTTCCCTTAGCCATTGGCTCTCGGAGGGATCAGGCGGGATTTTTTTCCCCTGCTGGAGAAAATGTGTTCATGCTTTGCTGAGGTTTTTTGCCTTCCTCAGGATCAACTATGGGTATAGGACTGTATATATAAAATTGTATGATTTTTTTTTTTTTTAGGATATTTTTTATCTTTTTTTTAGTTGAACTAGATGGACTTGTGTCTTTTTTTAACCAGGGTAACTATGTAACTATGTATGTACTAATGTTTTGATTAATCTGTTTTATTTATTTTTATATAGTATAATCTAATCACAACATTAAAACTGAACTCTGGGAAAAATCTCAAAGCTACCCATGCAGTAGGGCTGCACTGCAAGAGTTATGCCGCATACACAAGATTATTTTTTGTGATGAAAAAAACAGCGTTTCAAGTGATGAAACAAAACGACGTTTTTCAAACTTCATTTTCCAAAACGACGTTGCATACACACCATTGTTTTTCCAAAATGCTCTAGCAAAGCGTGGTGACGTAAGACACGTTCGACGGCACTCTGTTCCATTGAAGCTCCGTCTCATAACTTGCCTCTGAGCATGCGCGGCTTTAAAAACGTTGTTTTCAACATCGTTTTGCCCACACACCATCACTTTTTATGACACAAAAAACGACGTTTTGAAAAATGACACAAAAAATTCAAGCATGTTGGAATTTTTTTTTTACGTCGTTTTGCCCACACACGATCAATTTAAATGACGTTTTAAAAAACAACGTTTTTTTTCATCGCAAAAAACGACCGTGTGTACCGTGTGTACGCGGCATTAGGGCTTGTTTTTGTCTAGGGTACCTTTAAATGCAGTTTACCTTACTTTATCGCCTTCTCCCACAGGCTTCCTCCTTTCTGTGCGACAGGTCCTCCGAAGCCTGTTCTCTTTGACTTGCTAGTTGCACTCTGATATGAATGAATGAATGAATGAATGAATGAGAAACTTATATAGTGCGGCACCTGCGAACTGAATCGCCTCTGGGCGCTTGATGTTTGTGTCTCTCTGGTCATCAAAAGAGCAGAGTTTTTATCTGTCTTCTGAAACTCAGTTGGTTTTCTTCCAACCGAATGCTGGTTGGTAAAGCGTTCCATCGTCTGGGACCTTGGAAAGCAAACCTTCTTTCTCCTTTGGACTTGTATCTGGCTTTGGGTATCTTGACCAGATTTTGGTCGGTGGATCGCAGAATGCGATTGGAATTGTGGGCTTCTATCTTTTCGCATAGGTATTGCGGGGCCTTCCCATGGATGCACTTATGAGTCAGACAGAGTGCTTTGAAAGCAATTCTGTCTTTTACTGGTAGCCAGTGGAGGGATCTCAACGACTGTGAGATTGATTCCCATGTTTTTTTCCCAGTCACAAGTCTGGCGGCCGTATTCTGAACGACTTGCAGACGAGCGATTTGGTACTTGGGGAGTCCAAGGTAGAGGGCATTTGCATAGTCCAATCTGGAGTTCACAATTGTTCCCACCACGACTGCTACGTCTTCTTTGGGGATAAAAGGATTAAGTCTACATAGTAGGTGCAGCAGATGGTGAGATCCGCTGACTACTGACCCTATTTGTGCGTCCATTGTCATGTAGGTGTCGAAAATGACTCCGAGACTTTTGACTTTGGAGCTAGGGGCGATGATCTGGCCCAGAAACAGCAATCTTACATTATTATACAGGATTTACACAACGCCAACAGTTTGTGCAGCACTTTACAATGTGATAATTCAAAATGTTTGGGGCCTGCCTACAGCCCACAGCATCAGAGGAAAGAGGAGAGCACTGGCTGCTCGAGGAGCAAGGGATAAGGAATGTAAAGCTGCTCTTTTAAGATGTCCTAGACAATAATGAGTACCTAACTCTTGCAAGGGTACACCACTGCAATGGTAGTTTCTTATTTTGCCTGGCGTTGAGGTTTAGAGCTCATTAACAATGGCCGTTCACACTGCATGAAATGAGCCCTCAAACATATAGCACTGCAAATACACACTGCAGCCAGAAGGTGGCAGCATTAATCTGCAGGATAGGGGCTTTTATTTTTTTGAATGAAGCCTCCATCCTGCATGTGATTGTTGTATCACATTGTGATCACATAATCAGAAAACATAGTGATTGGTTTCCAAACATCAGTGGGTGCCCGAGCTGTCAGTGACAGTCCAGATGGAGAGTCACCAGTGACTAAAGTGTCAGGTGGTGGCTCTTAAAGGGGGAGACGTTTTGTAAATGTATTCCCAACATTGGGCATCATGTTTGGATAAGGTTATATACAGTTGGTGGGAAGAAAGGAGTCGACTCCTTAGCATAGGAAGGAATTGATTGGCATATTTTTCTAATGCAAAGGTGCTTAAAACCCCAACTCCAGCAAAAATAATTATTTAATATTGGACAGGGTAGGAAATGTTTTTAATTTTTATTGATGCCATAACACCCAAGACACTCTTTATTATGAATAAAGTAACATTATATTGAAATTGTATCGAATGGTTCTGCAGCTCTCTAGCCTCGGTTTGCATTGGCTGCATATGATGGGCACAGTGGCTGCATATGATGGGCACAGTGGCTGCAAATGATGGGCAGAGTGGCTGCATATGATGGGCACAGTGGCTGCATTTGAGGTTTTTGTTTTAGTAGTTTTCTGAATTTTTCCGTTTTGAGCACCAGCCGCCACTGGTGCCTTGACTAAAAAAAGGTTGAGAAACACTGCTAAATATATACAAAATAAACAAAGCATGTGGGCAGGTGCTTTGAAATGCGGGGCATACAATTTGGACTTGCTTTAACATATTGAAATAAGAAACAGGTTTACAAATTGTCATTATTAAGTGCAATGATTAGTAATGTCTCGGATAGTGAGACTTACCAACCTCAATAAGCATAGAGGGCAGGGAAATCTCAATGTGCTCATTATTACTTGAAGTAAATGACTTGAAGGAGTTGTAAAGAAAAACATTTTTTTGCTTAAAATTAATGTCTGCAAGGTAGACAGACAGAATAGTGTAATGATTCTGTTAACAAACAAGTAAATACCTATTAAATTCCTTCATCTATATCACCTCCGGCGTTCTAGTTTCTGTTCTCTCATCCACTTCCTGGTTTGCATCACTTGTTCATGTAAGAACAACATTTCCCAATATGAATTGTGGCACGCCCAGTAATTCACACCGTAGAGAGCGTCCTGCCACACAGATGTAGTTCCCAGGAGGGGACGAGCAAGTTACTGACCACCGCAGTAAAGTCTCCCTTCACGGTGGTCAGTAAAATCAGACAAGCTGGAAGTGAACAGAGAAGAAATAGAGCAACTTCTGAGCAAAAACAAACAATGAGGAAGTGAAAAGAGGAATGTCTGCAGGTAAAGGATGCTTATTATGCTTACTATGAAAGTTTTGGATAGAGTACAGAAGGTTTAGAACACCCAGTGGTGGCTGCTGCTAAATTTCTTTGGGGAGACGGCAAACCTGGCCCCCTCACTTCCCAAACACACCAAACCCCCCCCCCCTCCCCGTCACAAGATCGATCAACGCTTTTCTCACCCTTCCCCCACCAGGCCCCCAGCCAGGCCTACACTTACCCCATCCAGGTCGCGGCTTCACCCATGCATCGCCTCCCGAATCCTGACGGTTGCTTCTCCTCCCGGGCAATCCGGTCTTATAACTCCCAGCCAATCGGGTCTCAGGACCCGCTTTCTGATTGGCCAGGAGGAGAAAAAGGAAGACATTAGCATATTAATTTCCTAAAGTGACACAAGTGGATGGGCTGGGGGCGCAGCCTCAGGGTCTAATCATGTGTTAAAAAAAAACATTCAAGTTAATGCGTGCGACACCCTGCGTGGAGATTAGGGGTCGGGTGCATGGATTAGGGGGCGGCGACGCCCCTGTGCCCCTTATGAGCAGCTGCCTCTGAGAACACGAGTCAGTTTTCATTGCTGTCTGTGCCCATGTTAAGCTTTGTACACACGAGAGAGCCATGAGAGCTTTTAGCCGGTAAAACCGGACGTGTGTATGCTCCATCGTAGTTTTCCTGACAGGAAAACTGCTGGGAAAAAGAAGAGAACCAGCTCTCTTTTTTTCCCACCGGAGTCCCTGGCGGTTTTCCTATGGGAAACACTGCGATGGAGCATACACATGGCTTCCCGACCAAAGCTCTCATAGCAGTTTTCCTGTCGGGAAACCCGGGCGTGTGTAGGGGTAAAAAGTTATCGAGTAGGTTCTCGGTTTTTCCCTCAGGTTTCCTGCCGGGAAACCCGTACATGTATACTAGGCTTGAGGGAGATTCATCGTCTCTATTTGTCCTGTTAACCATTATCATCGAAAGTGAAAGTAAAAAAATTACAAATTTGGGTTGTCCCCAGAAAAGTGATAGAGGGGGAATCTTTCAATGGGGAATCTAGTTCTGGTCACCTGCGGGTCACCAAATAATTCCCCTAATTTACAGGAATGTCCTCTCAGTTCCTGTTTGACTCTGGGGTTACACTATCCAAAATGAAAAAAAAAATTTTTTCCTGACGCATTCATGGCAGCACACACTGGGTTGTGACTCCGCCCCCACAACCTGACAGGATTGGTTAGCTATAAATTTGATTAGGAGACACCCGGCATCATTCTCTTTTTTTATCCTCACCTGAACAGGACATGGACGTACAGCTTGTCTCCTACCGCTATCGCCCCAGCAGGTTCAGCCTCTCCTGTTTGGAAGTCCCCCCTGTACAGTCTCTAAAGGAGCTCTATGGGGGGAGCCCCGCTCTGGTGGTCTCAGGGGTTAAATCCCGGCAATACCTGGCTTTACACAAGCTCTAAATGAGCTTATATTTGGCATGGCTCCCCTTAGGTCCGGTGGCTATATATCTCCTAAGTATTTTTTTTTACATTACTTTCAAACCTTGGTTGTTTTTCCCCCTTGCTCTCACCTTTTTTTTAGTCAGCAGGCTTGCTGGGCTCTGCTGTCCCACGTCTCTCTGCTCCGCGGCGCCCCCCCTGGCCGCTCTGCGCATGCGCGCAGCGGAGCGATGAGGTCGGCAGTCTCTTCTGCCCTCACCCAAAATGGCGACGGGCCGCGCGCGGCGCTTCTGCGCATGCGCGATGACGTCATCAGCGCCGCGACAGCGGCGCCAGATTTAAATAGCTCTTTTTTCCTTTTTCCTCTCAAGGCTGCTGCTTTGCCCCAATTCTTCTGGAATTTTCGCTAGGTACTGAATCTCTTCCCCCTCTTAGGAACAGTTCTTTCCCTCACCTTTTCCTAACCCTTTTCCACCCTTTTGCCTCCTCCAGCTGCTGCTTCCCAAAACTGTGTCAGTACACTTCATGGAGCCCACTGCCCTAGCAGACCACTGCCAACAAACGAGGTATGGAGGCCATCATAGGGGTAAGTACTGAAGAGACAAAAAGAGAGCCGGCCACTAAGCACTGCTTTTTTTATTGCAGTCCCACCAGGCCCAGAGATGCGAGCCCACGGCGCAGGGAGAGATCCAGGCGTACATCAAGCAGGAGGTCCCGCAGAAGCCGATCAAGATCTTCCTCCCGCTACCATCGGTCTAGACATAGCCGATCACGGCGCAGCCGATCTCGCCACAGCAGGTCTCACCGGAGACGGTCCCCCTCATTGCACCGCGAACGCCACCATACCCGTCCTGCGGCTAATGCCTGCTGGGTGTGCGGTGCTATTGCGTTGCCAGGGAAATTAGCCTGTCGCACCTGCCTTAAAGAGGCAGTCGGAGAGACAGAGGCGGACGCCAGGATAGCTAAAGACATTGCTCAAGAGCCGGTGCGAGAATCAAGCTGGACTTCGGTCCCTACGGCCAGTGACGATCCCACCCCTGGCACCTCCTCAGCTTTCGGCCCTTACGCCCAGCTAGCGGGGAACCTATCCGATCATGAAGACCATGAGATGAGATCGGGATTTGACTTCAGCCTAGTTGAACCCTTTGCACGCTCTGTTAAAGAGACCATAGGCTGGGAGGAACCCGTAGCAGAACCAAAGATTGGGAAGTATTTTCCTGAATTAAGGAAGGATCCCGAGCTGTTTCCCTTCATAGAGGAATTAGAGGATCTCATTAAAGATGAGTGGGAAAAACCTGATAAACGACCTGGTCTCTCTAATAAGCTCGCCAAGCTATACCCTCTAATGGAGTCTAAAGTTTCTTCCCTTATCAACCCTCCGGTTGTGGACTCGTCCCTGATGCGGCTCGCCCGGCATGTCACTCTACCAATAGAGGACGCAGTCTCGTTCCGAGACGTTCTTGACCGCAGGATGGACTTGGAGTTGAAGAAAGCCTACTCTTCAGCAGGTGGAGCATGTAGACCAGCTATTGCCACGGCTGCTGTTGCCAGAGCCATATCCACATGGGCGGCCAACGCAGAGAAGTCTCTCCTAGAGGGTACCGACCTGGAGGAAGTGATATCGTCTTTACAAGAGATCAGGCTAGCGGGAGACTTTGTGGCAGGAGCCTCAGTAGATGTCATCCGTTCCTCGGCTCGTTCCATGTTTGCTTCGGTAATGGCCCGCAGAGCCCTATGGCTGAAACCCTGGGTCGCCGACGCGACCTCTAAAACCAATTGGTGTAAAATACCATATGATGGCATAAACCTGTTCGGCGCAAAATTAGACTCGGCGATCTCCAAAGTTACGGGAGGAAAGTCAGGGCTTATCCCCTCTGACAGGAGGCCTAAGCCCCAGAGGGGACCTACCTTCAGGCATAATCTGCCTGATAGATACAGAGAAGCCAGAGCCTATCGTCCAGGCAGGGAATTCAGAAGAGATAGGAGAACTACTCGCCCTCCCTTTGCTCGGTCTCAGAAGACCAAGGCCATTTCCACAGGGGATCAGCAAAAGTCCTTTTGAAAGCTTGCCTGCCCACCCAGCTCAGGTGGGCGCCAGGCTCAAGAAATTCGCGCAAGTTTGGTCAGAGCACATAGAAGACCCATGGGCCCTTTCCACGATCAAACTAGGCCACAGATGGAATTTCATGGGGGCATTACCTCACAGGGTCTTCCAACCCACCAAAATTCCTTCCTCCCTGCACAAGCGAAAACTTCTCATTCAATATATCTCAGATCTAATCCAAAAGGAAGCAGTCGTGGAAGTTCCTTCTCACCAAAGGGGCAGGGGGTTTTATTCCCCTCTATTTTTGGTGCGAAAAAAATCAGGGGATCTTCGCCCCGTATTGGACCTCAAACGCCTCAACCAAAAAATCCAGATAGAGGCTTTCAAGATGGAGAGTCTCCAGTCTATCCTTCTAGCAGTGAACCTGGGAGATTGGATGCTGTCTGTCGACCTGTCGGATGCTTACCTTCACGTGCCAATCCACCCAGCCTTTCAGAAATACCTGCGCTTTTCCATCAGCCAGCACCATTTTCAGTTCCGATGCCTACCCTTCGGCATCTCTTCGGCACCCAGGACGTTCACCAAGGTCCTCCTCCCGCTCATAGCACTCCTCAGGAAGAGGGGCTTGCGGGTTCATCATTATTTGGACGACATACTGCTCCTAGCAGCAAATCGAGAGACTCTCCTCCTCCAGCGGAAGATCCTAATCACAACCCTTCAGAACTTCGGGTGGTTAATCAATTGGCAGAAGAGCAGCCTCCAACCTTTACAATTGATGACATTCCTCGGAGCAGAGATGGACACGAAACAGAACAGGGTGCAACTGCCCCTAGAAAAGATGCAACCCCTAGCTCGGAAGGTACGAAATCTACTATCCTCCAGATCCCCGTCAGCCAGAACCTGCCTCAGCATGCTGGGCTCTATGTCTTCAACCATACCCATGATCCAGTGGTCTCAGTGGCAAATGAGACCCTTACAAAACACCCTTCTCAGACAATGGGACGGAGCCTCAATGCACCAACCCATCAATATCCCCAGCCAGGTGCGTCTCAGTCTTCTTTGGTGGACTCAACCTTCCAATCTCAGGAGATTCAGGCCTATAGCTCCCCCGAGTCCGGAGGTCGTGACGTCAGATGCCAGCGAGAAGGGCTGGGGAGCTCACTACCAGGATCAGACGGCCCAGGGACAGTGGCACTTTTCTGCTCGGGGAGTGGTCTCAAATATTCTGGAGCTTCGGGCAGCGTTCCAAGCCCTCTTAGCATTTGCGCCTCTTCTGCAAGGGAAGTCTGTCCTAATCCGGATGGACAACAGGGTGGCGGTGGCCTATATCCAGAGGCAAGGCGGTACCCGAAGCCGCACATTATTGGAGGAGGTTCTCCCCATAATGCAGTGGGCCCAGGCACATCTATCGGATCTGCGGGCGGTTTACGTTCCAGCGGCTCAGAATACGCTAGCCGACTTTCTAAGCAGGGAACTTTGGTCAAACAACGAGTGGTCCTTGAACCTCCGGGAGTTCTCTATTCTGACGGAGGCCTGGGGGGTCCCAGAAATCGACCTAGCAGCAACACCGGCCAATACCAAGTGCTCAAGATTTCTATCCAGAGTGCCATTTCCGACAGCGGAAGGGATAGATTGCCTTCTCCATCCATGGGACTTCAACCTGGGGTACGTCTTTCCCCCGACCCCCCTGATAGCGAGATTCCTATGTCGACTCCGGAGATCATCAGCGACAGTAATTGCGGTAATACCGTTTTGGCCAAGGAGGCCGTGGTTCACAACTCTCTTACAACTCAATACCCGACCTCCAATCCATCTTCCAGCATCACCAGACCTCCTACACCAAGGTCGGTTCCTCCATCCAGCCCCCGACAGGCTCCACTTGACAGCCTGGAGGTTGAGAGGGCTAGATTAAGGGAACAAGGATGCTCCCAGGCAGTCATAGCAACCTTGATGCAAGCCAGGAAGGTTTCCACTAACACCGTTTATACCAGAATTTGGGAAAAGTTCTCCCACTTGGCACAACTTAAAGGTTGGAATCCTATCTCGCCAGAACCTTACCAGGTCCTGGAGTTCCTACAAACGGGAGTCGACAAGGGTCTAAGCTCTAGCACCCTAAAGGTACAGATCTCCGCTCTGTCTGCAAAGACTGGCACCAGATGGGCCCTGCACCCTTTAATCACCCAGTTCGTGCAAGCCTGTGTAAAGATCAGGCCCCCGAGAAGACCATCCTTTCCGGCCTGGGACCTTTCACTGGTTCTGGAGGCACTATCCAATCCTCCTTTTTTTCCACTCAGCTCAATCTCCTTATGGGACCTGACCCTAAAGCTGTCCTTCCTCATTGCTGTAGCTTCAGCTAGGAGAGTGTCTGAGCTGCAGGCTCTCATGACTAAAGAACCATATTTACTTTTCCTGCCCGACAGGGTGGTGTTGAGGCCTTCTGATCGTTTCCTCCCTAAAGTTACCTCGGCCTTCCACTATGGTCAGGACATCATCTTGCCATGCCTTACTAACGAAGTTGGTGAGCCTCACGCTTTGGACATTAAGTCTACACTTTCCAGCTACCTGTCGGCCACCGTCCACCTTCGGTCAACGGACACCCTCTTGATTATACCTCACGGAGCCAGGCGGGGTCAGGCAGCCACTTCCCGGACTATCGCCTCTTGGCTAGTCAAGACTATAGGAAGGGCATACTCTACTCAACAGCGGGAGATTCCGGAAGGCATCAGAGCGCATTCAACCAGGGCACTGGCGACATCTTGGGCAGCATATTGCGGGGTCTCGTCAGAAACCATCTGCAAGGCAGCAACTTGGTCTTCCAGGCATACCTTCATCTCCCACTACAGAGTGGACGCAGCTCTTCTGGCTACAGCTGAGTTTGGCAGATCTATCTTCAGGGCCAATTCTTCTGCTCTCTAAGAAATAAATACTTTGCATTGAACCCTCCCGACTGGCGAGTTATTTCCCAGTGTGTGCTGCCATGAATGCGTCAGGAAAATGGAAAATTGTATACTCACCTTTCCGTAATTTTCCTTTCCTGACGCATCTTCATGGCAGCACACAACTGCCCACCCTGTTGTTCAATGATGATATTTACGGAGAATGATGCCGGGTGTCTCCTAATCAAATTTATAGCTAACCAATCCTGTCAGGTTGTGGGGGCGGAGTCACAACCCAGTGTGTGCTGCCATGAAGATGCGTCAGGAAAGGAAAATTACGGAAAGGTGAGTATACAATTTTCCATTTTTGCTCATAGTTCTACTTTAAAAGATAACTTCAGGTAAAAATAACAAGATAAAATAGATAGCCCATTTAAAGATGATCCAGAAATTTCTTGCCATACTTTTTTTCCACCACCAGATGTCCTCAGTCCGATGGCCGACATCATTCAGCCCATTTGCTCATGTCATCCTGGACCCGCCCCCAGCCTGTGACTGGACAATGAAAGGATAAGCAACACAGTGAAGAATTAATCTCCCTGTCATGCTGCTCTCTCCCTTTATTTGTCTATAGTTGTTTACATTTTCATAGAAATAAAGCAAAAAGAAATACAATTCACATTGTATATATAGTATAGAGTAGTTGAGAATGAATTCAAGTTGTAAAGTCACATATCAAAACAGTACACGGACTGTTCATCTGTGTGGACTGTGTGACAACCATATTCTGTCTCATTTTAACTTGCTGCTTGTTGGTATGAGCTGATTGGCTCCTTGTGCTGCTTCTTTCTTTCTCACTCTAGTCTGGCTGTACAGGGATTACAAGAGGCTGATACCGGGTCAAATTCAGGTACTTTAACAAGCTCCTGCTAGATAGATGAGATTCCACACAAGAGTCAGTGTACAGTATATACAGACATTTGTGATTTACTACGAACATGATCTGCTTTTGACAGCATTTACAATACAGTGTTTGGATTGGCTCTTATGCAGCAGTACACTGTTTGAAAATGGCGTACAGTTATGACAGATGATAACAAAATAATGGTTCCAGGTACAAGGGGTGGGAATAGATATTGCATCCTTAAAGTGGTTGTAAACACGTTACAACCACTTTTACCTACAGGTAAGCCTAGATTGAAGCCGCGTACACACGGCAGAGAACCTCGACGGGCAGAACACATCGTTCCGCCCGTCGAGGTTCTCTGCCGGCCGTCGAAATCGGCGACCCGCCCGTCGGGAATGGCAACCAGCCATTCATCCAGGCGGGCCGTCGAGCAAAAAGAGAGTGTGCTCTCTTTTCGCTCGACGGGATTCCCAACGGGCGGGGCAATCGCTCTGTGTACACACGGCCGAGGTCCTCGCTGGAATGCAGCTTCCAGCGAGGTTCTCGCTGGTTTCCAGCGAGAACCTCGGTCGTGTGTACGCCGCCTAAGGCTTACCTGTAGGTGCTCGAAAATATCTCCTAAACCTCCAATACTTTTTTCCCCCCTATGTTTTCATGCATTTTACATGCATTTCATGCGCTTCAGTCAATTTCAATGGGCCAGAAAATGTATAAAATATAAGACCTGCCTCATTATTTTTTACAATGCCGAATGCAGATGCGTACAGCCTCGTTACAATGTATTTCCATGACACATACTATACATTTCTATGCCCTGCAAAATGCACATAAATGCGCACAGGTGTGAACCAGGCCTTAGACTTGAATTGTAAAAATTAGAACTTTCCTAGAAAAACAACAAAAGTAAAGAATAGGAGAATTCAGTTATGTCATCCCTGCTATGATTTGTTGCCAATGATAGAACTACCATGTTTATGTGTTCAATTAATTGTCTTATTAAAATTTCTTAGTATGTTTATATTATTATGGTATTTTATTTAGAGTATGTCTAAGGATTTGGTGTTGTTGTTACTAATGTGGTTCCTATCTGACTATACATTCAGCTGATTATCTGTGCTATGTATATACCTGATAACACAGATAGATGGCGCTTTGTGTGCAGTCACAGAGTTCTTGTGTGATGCAACTTTAGTGCTCTCAAGTCTGAAAAAGAAAGTGGTGTCACATTCCATATATAAGAAAGTTATGAAGAATCATGAAATAATATCAGCAGGTAAATAGGCTGGAGACCAAATGAGCTGTATGAATAATATAAACAGTATATAATATAAGAAAGCAAAACAGCATACACTATCTTTTAAGAAAAAACACTTAACCACTTTAAGTCTGATATACACTATATTACCAAAAGTATTGGGACAGCTGCCGTTACACGAACATGAACTTTTTTTTTTTTTTTTTATATTTAATCTTTATTTATTTTTAATACCATACAAAAATTTCAATTGATTTTCACAGACGAGAAAAACTTGTTCCATGCAAATATAACACTTATTCTAGGCATTGGTATATGATAACCTTTAGATCTTAATTTACCATGTTTAGAAGGTGGGTTGATTCTTAATTAAGACTTTAAGTCTGATATACACTAAATTACCAAAAGTATTGGGACAGCTGCCGTTACACGAACATGAACTTTAATGGCATCCCAGTCTTAGTCTGTAGGGTTCAATATTAAGTTGGCCCACCCTTTGCAGCTATAACAGCTACAGCTCTTCTGGAAAGGCTGTCCACAAGGTTTGGGAGTGTGTCTATGGGAATGTTTGACCATTCTTCCAGAAGCACATTTGTGAGGTCAGGCACTGTTGTTGGATGAGAAGACCTGGCTCACAGTCTCCGCTCTAATTCATCCCAAAGGTGTTCTATAGGGTTGAGTTCCTCCACCCCAAACTCGCTCATCCATGTCTTTATGAACTATGCTTTGTGCACTGGTGCGCAGTCATGTTGGAACAGAAAGGGAAGTATGAAATTGTCCAAAATGTCTTGGTATGCTGACACCTTTGGAGTTCCCTTTACTGGAACTAAGGGACCAAGCCCTATCCCCGAAAAATAGCACCACACCATAAATCCCCTTTACCAAATGATTTGGACCGGTGCACAAAGCAAGGTCAATAAAGACATGGATGAGCGAGTTTGGGGTGGAGGAACTTGATTGGCCTGTACAGAGTCCTGACCTTAACCCGATAGAACACCTTTGGGATGAATTAGAGCGGAGACTGTGAGCCAGGCCTCCTCGTCCACATCAGGGCTTGACCTCACAAATGCGCTTCCGAAAGAATAGTCAAACATTCCCATAGACACACTCCTAAACCTTGTGGACAGCTTTCCCAGAAGAGTTGAAGCCATAAAAAATAATTAGTTGAACACACAAGTGCTTTTTTTTACCACTACTATTCCTTTGTACCGGCTTTTAAAATTTACAAATGCAGCAGTTTAGAAATTGATTGAAAGGTTTGCACTGTAAAACACCTTTTGAAAAATAAAAAGTGCATTTTATATAGATCAGACACAAACTAATAACAGAGGAGGAAAGAGGGACAGTGGGACTTTGTTCTAAATAAGGGACAGTCCATCGTAATCAGGGACAGTTGGGAGCTATGCAACTGTAGTAGGTACAAAATGGAGCCCACAAGCAAAGACAACTGTGGCCTTTCCCATGCAGTGTCCCTTAGTGGCAAATATGCATATTTCTCTTGTTTGAGAACTACATTGAGAAATACAGTGTTACTTGAATTGTATTCCAGGATTTGCTTGTCTTCTGCTGAGAGAAGTTGCAATAATTTAAGACTTTACATAAAGCTTCAGAAATCTTTCATTGATGACTTCATGTTATGTAGTTTGAATACGTAGACATATTATTTATCATTGTAAAGGAACATATTCCATACTTCCTTCTTTTCTTTTTTTATGCTTTGAAAAACTGAAAGAAAACAGTGTTTTATCTAATTTTTTATTTCATTTATTTTTTCCTCAAGCCCTTCTTACCTCTACATTTAACTACTAAAATTGTTTATGCAAAAGACATTTCTCAGATAACTCTCACCTGAAATGTAATATGAAAATCTGTGTATTTTTTTTTTTTTTTTTTAACAATCAGTCTTTTTCCTTTTGAAGATGATCTAACAGTTGTATGTGATAAGCATTTTCTGTACGTGGAAGCATTGTTTCTTTTTTTTGTTAGTTAGTTTTTTTTTGTGTTTCTATGTTATCTGGTACCACTGCATGGTATTTTTGTAAACATATAATTCTTTCATATAGGGAAAAATTCACACTATTTATAGTATTATCAAGCGTAGGAAGGATCTCGTGTTTATCTGATGAGCACTTATGGCTGTGATCAAAATCAATGAACAGTTTTATCTGGGATTGCACAAACAATTGCAACACATAGAATATTATCAAACGCCCACCACAAAGGCATGACATTGTTCAGCTGTATTACAAAATGTCTGTGTACAGTACAGTCATTCTTTGATCTTCAGTCACTGTATTGTTGACAATAAACAAAGTGTGTAATGCTTGTTATGAGGCCCTCGGAGGCCGGAAGTGAAGAGCCCAATATCAGATCCAGTGGATTCCTTCTTCTCTGTGTCTTGCAGCTGTTAATCAATGCAGGATAGCAGAAGAGAGAGGGAAGAGGTCATAGCTTTTTATTCTAAGATCAAAGGAGTTCCTGCACTTGAATAGTCAGTGTTTACATAATCACTACAAAAGGCTGCAGCCATCACACTACCTCTCCAGTAACCCAGGCTATTGTCCCTCAGACAATCATTCATTAGGCCAAAAAAAACTCATAGAGCTGCATCCACTGCTGTTCTGGGTAGCAAGTGTGGGGTAAGATATGTCTGGGGGCGGGGAGTGGATGGCAGATGATACTCAGCCCCATCTTTTCATCCCATCCTCTAATTTACCCAGTCATTGACCTCTGGGATGTGATTAAAAAAAGCAGATAGCTGCTGCTTGCCTGAACTTCACTCAGAGGTCCTGTATGCTTTCATGTAGATGTCTAGAGGAGGGGGGGACCTCTACGGTGGAAGATGGATATGCAGACAACTAAGAGCACAGATGGGGAGCGCTCTTTTAATTTATTTTACTGAACAGTTAATAGGCAGCTTCTGTCAGAGGATTACTTCTGAGAGCTGCCAAGAAACTTTTATAGTTGTCAACCTTTAGAATTAAAGTGGGCACAATAAACAGGCCACAACATGGGATTGTGGTTGCCAAGCGTTTTTAAATAAAGGTAGGTATTATTAATTTTAAAAAAAAAAGAGCCGGATTGTCATGAGGCAGCGAAGCAGGAAAAACGTTTTTCACAGGTGTAGAAAGGCTATATAAGCCCCTGCGTGACAAGACCCACTTACAGTTCACCTCCCCTTCCCTCCCACCCCTGTCGCAGGCACCATTATGTGGTTTTGTTACCCTTTGGTTTTATGATTTGATGCATTTATAGCTCAAATTCTATGACTGAGCAAGTTCAGAATTGGAATTTTTTAGAAAATTAATTATATCATTTTAAATTGATCTTATTTATTCACTTTTTGATTTATACTGAATCAAGTTATTTATTTATTTATTATACCAATAGAGGTGCCGCGGGCCATGGTTTACTATGCTTCAGTTATGAATGAACACAGTGAGTGAGTGTGTTCAATTAGAGAAGGAAGTAAATTACATATTAACTAGCCCCTTCCCCCCACTCTCCATCTTGAATCTTTCCCTGCAGCAGCTGGGGGGAGAGAAGAGGAGGGAACCTAGCAGCACTGTAGGGTGGGGGGGGGCTGTTACAGGGGAAAGCCCGGGCATTAGGGGAAATCTGTATCACACATAGAGATTAGGGTGTTCCCAGGCACACCTGGCACACCCCCTGCACACGCCTATGCGTCACAGGAGTCTTAGCCACAGTATACAGCTCTGAAGGAATATCACCGGCTGCTGCTCAGTGGAATATCTCTTAACCACTTGCTTACTGGGCACATAAACCCCCTTCGTGCCCAGGCGAAATTTCAGCTTCCGGCACTGCGTCGCTTTAACTGACAATTGCGAGGTCGTGCGACGTGGCACCCAAACAAAATTGGCGTCCTTTTTCCCCCCACAAATAGAGCTTTCTTTTGGTGGTATTTGATCGCCCGTGCGTTTTTTATTTTTTGCGTTATAAACAAAAAAAGAGCGACGATTTAAAAATATATATATATTTTTTACTTGTTGCTATAATAAATATCCCAATTTTTAAAAAATAAAATAAAAAAATTTTCTCAGTTAAGGCCGATACGTATTCTTCTACGTATTTTTGTAAAAAAAAAAAAAAAAAATCACAATAAGTGACTGCTTTGCGCAAAAGTTATAGCACCTACAAAATAGGGGACAGAATTATGATTTTTTTTTTATATTTTTTTTTTACTAGTAATGGCAGCGATCTGCGATTTTTATTGGGACTGCGAAATTGCGGCGGACACATCGGACACTTTTGACACATTTTTGGCGCCATTCACATTTATACAGCGACCAGTGCTATAAATATGCACTAATTACTGTATAAATGTGACTGGCATTGAAGGGGTTAACACTAGGGGGTGAGGAAGGGGTTAAATGTATTGCCTGGGTGTGTTCTAACTGTGTGGGGGGAGGGGGGTGACTGGGGGAGGTGATCGATGCTGTCTCCCTATGTACAAGGGAAACAGCATCAGTCGCCTCTCACTGACAGGACGTGGAGCTCTGTGTTTACACACAGAGCTCCATGTCCCTGCTCTCTCACCGACGATCGCGTGTACCTGACGGACATCGCGGCCGCCGGGTACACGCATCGAATCCTCGGTGATGCGTCGGGACTGTTTTTCCCCATCGCGCGCCACCCTGTGGCGCGCGCGGGGAATTACAAGGAAATCACGTCCAAAGACGTGACCCCGGCGCCTCAGGTCCGCGCTGTTGACGTGTTCTGTCAATGGCGCGGACCCGAAGTGGTTAAATGGTGCACGGTTAGGAGATTCTCCTTTTACCTACAAGTAATCTTTACTATAAGCTTACCTTTAGGTCCCTTTCACACCAGGGCGGGAGCTGTGGTGGCGGCACAGCGCCACTATTTTTAGAGGCGCTATACCGTTGGAATTGCTGCGGAATTGCCGTGGTATTCGGCCACTATCCAAAAAAGGGTCAATACCGCCGGCAATGCGCCTCTGCAGAGGCGCATTGCCGGCGGTATAGCCGCGGTGTCCCATTGTTTTCAATGGGAAGGAGCGGTGGAGGAGCGGTAAACACACCGCTCCTCTCACCGCTCCAAAGTTGCTGCTGGCAGGACTTTTGGAGCGGTCCCGCCAGCGCAGCGCCTCAGTGTGAAAGCCCACAGGCTTTCACACTGAGACTGCAGGGCAGGAGTTTTTCAGGAGGTATTTAGCCTGAAAAAGTCCTCTGCCTGAAAAACTCCTTAGTGTGAAAGGGGTCTAAGGTAAAAATCACATTTAGGAATTTACTACCACTTTAAAAGAGTAGTAAAGGAAAAACATGTTTTTGCTGAAATGACTGTTTACAGGGTATAGAGACATAGGGCCAGATTCAGGTAGAGTTAGGCTGGCGGATCAATGGATCCGCCAGCCTAACTGTCACTTTAAGCCGGCGTTTTTGTTTTCTGTAACCAGAAAACAAGAAACGCCGGGTTGGAGTTCCGATGCGATCGGCGCAATTGAATTTCGCCATTGCATCGTTACTTCAACTTAAAAATGGCGCCGGGGGCGTTCCCGCCGATTTACGCTCAAAAAATATGTTAATGAGCGGGAATCGGCAATTCACGATCTTTTTCGGGCGCGACGCAGTGACTTTACGACGTTTCCGGAAGCGATACGCGGCGTGTAGATAAAGCAGCCCCCTAGTGGAATATCCTATGTTAAGTATAGGCGTCGTCATCGCGTCGGAAAAAAAAAATATCGCGTCGTTTGCGTAAAACTTTCATGAATGGGGATGTGACGTCATTGACGTTCACTCACAGAATTTGGAGCATGCGCACTGGGATGCATTGACACTCGACGCATGCGCAGTACGTTCGCCGCGGGATCGCGCTTAGTTTTAATAATACACGCCCCGTACCCGCCCAATTTGAATTCCGCCGGCTCATTTGCGATGCGCTGCCGCAACTTTAGGAGCAAGTGCTTCATGAATAACAGCACTTGCTCCTAAAATTTCGGCAGAGTAACGTAAATGAGAAGCGTTACTCCAGAGCAAAGATGCTCTGATCTACCTGAATCTGGCCCATAATAGTTAACTGATTCCTTTTAAAAATGATTAAAAATAGATAAAAATCAATCATATAATATGCCTCTAGTTTCACTTTCGTTTTTAAACTGGTTTCATGTTTCTGTGAAGTAGAGAGAGACACAGAACAAAAACAAACAAATCCAGGGCAGTATTTTGTTTTTAAAATGAATCTGATTGGTTCTGAGGAGTTTTAGACACACAGCTTGGACTACAGTGAAAAGCTGCCATGAGGAGCCAGACAAGCAGGAAGTGTGGAGATCAGAGCATAATTACAGCAACTTCAAAGCAAAAACGAACAATGAGGATATGAAACCAGGACTGCAGTAATGTAAAAGAAGCTATTTAGCTAAAAAAAAAAAAATTCCTTTAGTGATCCTTTAAGTTCACAGAAGATATCTGAGAAAGCTGATAACATTGTTTTAGATTTCAGTTCAGTCCACAAGAAATTGCAAGGACACGAGATTTCCAACAGGATCAACAGGGATATTCATGTGCTCCCAGAAAATATTCCTAGCTTTAAAAAAAGAAAACAAGTGTAGCCATGGCATCTAAGGACTTGTAGATGCAATATATTACATTTTTGTTTTTAGGTTTACATTTTGCCTTTTTGCATTTTTGTTTTTAGGTTTACATTTTTAAGGTGGCTTTTGGTGGTTTGTAATTGGCTTTTAAATTGTGATAAGATTTACCAATGCTCCTCTTATCAATACTTGACCTATTCATGTGCCAGGAGCCCTGAACCTAAGGCCTCGTTCACACATGGATCCGTTCAGGTCCGTCTGTCAGTTTTTCAGGCGGACCTGAACGGGCGCTCCATGCACCCCTATGGAGCGTCGGATGTCAGCGGAGACATGTCCGCTGACATCCGACCTGATCCGATCCGCTAAAAACAAACGTATGGGGCTCACGTCCCCATCCGTCCATGCGGATCGGATCGGGAAAGATCTGATGAAAACGGACATGCTGTCCGTTTTCATCAGATCGCTCCATAGAGGACAGCGGGACTCGACAAGCTCCTCCCCGCTCAGTGAGCAGAGAGGAGCTTGTCATCCGTCGGCTCAGCGGAGATCTGCGGACTGATCTCCCGCTGAGCTGGCAGACACAGGCGGACTCCGTCGGAACGGACTGCGACGGAGTCGGCTATGTGTGAACGAGGCCTAATAGTGACCCTAATGCTAGCTTTGAATATAATACTAACCCTAACAATAGCATAATCCTTTTGTTTATAAACTAAGCCATGTGATGATCACCATGTCAACACTTTCATTTATTACCAGAGGATAATTTCAGCAAAGCCAAAATTGGTCATTTTGCTGAAAAATCAAATTCAGCTTAATCCGCCACTCGTCCCTAGCGGTACAATCCCATGAACAATTATTCTTTTAAGTATCCAAATCCCAGATTATCGTACCACTAAAAATTGATAGGTAGGGTGAAGTTCCTCTCCAACACTCTTGTAGTGAATATAGTTTCTTCCAACATGTAAAATAATTTGCAGAATCGGTGTTGATGCTCAAAAAGTGCTTTGTAAATAGTTTGATCTCAGAGAGCCACAGTGTAGTGTACACATAAGCTATATAGGGCCCAGCACCATCCAGTGAGTGTACACTTACCTCCCTGTGCAGTGCACACAGAAGTTATATAGGGCCCAGCACCATCCATTGAGTGTACACTTCCCTGTGTAGTGTACACAAAAGTTATATAGGGCCCAGCACCATTCAGTGAGTATTCACTTCCCTGTGCATGTACACAGAAGATATATAGGGCCCAGCATAGAAATCCATCCAGTCCATTCAGCTTCTGATCCAGAACCACTTTAAACCAACCCGTGTATAACGGTAAACCCAGACCCGGATATTTATTTCTATAGTGGCCTGTAGGGTGGCCATACATGCAGGGAGATACTTGCACTGTATGATTAGTTTACACATTAGTATTCAACAATGGAATAGCTATTATTGTGTTGGGTATTTGTAGTAACCATAAATGTATGAAAAAGTCCACTAAAGGGAAATAGTAATAAAAATGTGTCTATAGTTTGTTCTGGTTGTATGGATACAGTATGTGATTATAGCATTATAACTTACAATAATGCATGCAGGAAGCCTATTTGTTATATCTGGCCTAAGAGTGCTTAAAATGCGCCAGAAAAGTTACCTGGCATTCATACAAAAGAACAGTTGAGTTAAAGCTAAATCCTACAATTTAATGAAATTCTTTAATGAAATTATTCAACTGAAATTTTGACATGTATTTTATGATAGCATTGTTGAGTGTGTGAGTGAGTGACCCAAATACACGTATAGCATGCCCTCGTGGCTCACAGCAAACATAATTGTCTGATTTCTATTTTGTACTAGTATTATTGTTGTTGTTATTGTTATTTATACTATTATTGTACTATTTTTGTCTGTTTCTGCCAGAAAAATATATATTATTGCAAAATTATTTTATATGCAATATAGCACCAGTGAACCTTACGAAATCCCACATACTGTGGATAGCTTGAATTGTTTATGCCATTAATCTCCTGATTTTCAGGTCTGTTTACATCCTACACATGTCAGCTTGCTCATATCCATGCACATAGCGTTTTAGTAAGGAGCAGTCAACAAGTGATGGTGCGAAGATTTTTTTTTAGAACGTCCAGTATGTTCTGCCACTAATTGTCACCTAGGCACCCTGTATTAAAGGGGTTGTAAAGGTTTGTTTTTTATTTTCTAAATAGATTCCTTTAAGATAGTGAAAAGGAAAAATTGCGCATACCACAGTGAACAAACAATAATAAGCAGCGTCTCAAAGGTGTTATACAACACCAACAAGCAATACACAAAAAATGGAGTCGCGCTAAAAAACTCAAACACCAAATAATAATCCACTATAGACGTGGACTTGATATACAGTGAATGTTATAGTGACACAACTGTCACAAAAAGATATGCAGAACAGTCCACATAAATGACATTACATAGAGAATATACAGTGAAAATATAAAATATAAATATAATGTTGCACAGTTCATCAAAGGTGATTCATAGCAAAGAAAAGAGTCCCAGGTGTAGGGCAGATCCACATACGATGTGATTGATAACGGACAAAAACCTCCACCACACGGATAACACTGACCCTTACCAGAGTCACTGATCTCTCAGAGATCGGATACAGCATGTAAAAGAATATCCACCATGAACAAGGAGCAAGGGATAACATCCGCCCGATTCCGTCAGTCAATGGGTCAAACTCGAATGGATGGTAGGTAAACAATGGTCCCAGATATAGAAATCAAGGAGAATCACATAGTGTAAAAACGTACATTTATTGGGATAATAAAAGATTGTGCGCACTTACAGCAATCCACATAGTAAACCGCATTAAAAATCAGCCGGCCGGCTTGTAGAAGCGTGCACCCGTCTTCCGGGTCCTCACACGTGATGCGGTGATGCGGTGATAGTACATTGTTGGTTCACTTACCCTTTTCCTCCGATTTCCCTTTTAATTTTTTTTTCTTTGTTTTCTTTGTCTGAATTTCTCACTTCCTGTTCCTCCTCAGTAAGCTGTTCAGCAGTGGCGGCTGGTAAGGTTTTAGGATGGGAGTATATAGCCCCAGCATCACAAATCATGGTATATAGCGCAGCCTTACAGATCGGCACAAACAAACTAAAAAATTATACTGTTAGTAATGAAGGACTCTAAATGGGCATGAGATTACCAGATACTGCGGACATTCTGCACGAGTTTACCAGATACTCTGGACATACTGCACAAGATTACCTGAGACTGCGGACATACTGCACAAGATTACCAGAGACTGCAGACATACTGCACAAGATTACCAGAGACTGTGGACATACTGCACAAGATTACCAGAGACTGCAGACATACTGCATTAGATTACCAGAGACTGCGGACATACTGCACAAGATTACCAGAGACTGCGGACATACTGCACAAGATTACAAGAGACTGCAGACATACTGCACAAGATTACCAGATACTTCGGACATACTGCATTAGATTGCCAGAGACTGCGGACATACTGCACAAGATTACCAGATACCGCAGACATACTGCATTACTTTTCCTGCGACTTGGGACTTCAACGTTGCATGACAAGTCGTACCCCATGATTTCCAATGAGAACCGTTTATATCTGTGCGACTTCAAGTCACAGCGACTTCAAAGTAGTCCCTGCACTACTTTGGTCCCACTTTGATGCAACTTGAGGTTCATAGACCTCCAGAATACAGTCGCATCAAAATTGCGGCAGAATTGTGCAACTTTCAGGCTGCGTTAGCCCGAAAAGGCTAAAAAATGTTGCCGTGATTTTGCAGCGACTTGAAGCAATGCCTATGTATTCTGGAGGTCTATGGACCTCAAGTCACATCAAAGTGGGACAAAAGTAGTGCAGGGACTACTTTGAAGTCGCTGTGACTTGACGTTACACAGATATGAACGGTGCTCATTGGAAATCATCGGGTCCGACTTGTCATGCAACTTTCCAGTCCCAAGTCGCAAGACAATTTGCACAAGTGGAAATGGAGCCTTAATGAAAAGTGGGTTTTTGTGCATGTGAACTGCATTCTGATGGGCCAACTGCACAGTTAACATTGCTAGCCATCAGATTTGTGGAAACCGATGTGACGGCCGCTTTTTTTGCAGTTATTTTTACATATAATTTTTTATTTATTTTTTAATAAGCGGGGAGGGGGAGGGGATTTGGTGTTGACGGCCGCTATTTTCTCCACACATTAAGTATCAAAAAAGTTTTTTTAAATAACTGGGTGAGTGGGGTAAGTGTTGACGGCCACCGCTATTTGTGCAGTAATTTTTACATCTAAAAGAAATTTTGTTAATAAGCGTGGGGGAAAGGTGTATGTTGGCTGCCGCTATTTACACCACACATTAAGTATAAAAAATTAACTGTTTTTTAATTAGGTGGGGGGGGGATTCAACGGCAGCTATTCCCGCCCACAACATTACATAAAAAAAATTTACTTTGACTAAGCGGGGGGAGGGGCGTTGTTTGCAGCAAAGTGGCAGCACATTACATATAAAAAGTTCACTTTAAGAAATAAGCGGGGAGGAGGGGGTTGTGACAGGTCTACAATATAAAACGCCCAATTTCCATGCAAAATAATGTACCGCTTTTAGCATCAAAAATATGACATAATCATACCGCCAGGGAGGTTAAATCTTTTTAGCAAAAATAAAGATTTTATACAATTAATAAAAAACATTGTATTCAAGATCAATTTATACATTTACATAAGTCTTTCACCTCATATGAAATCATATGAAATATTTGTATGCAATATTAAATATTTCTGTGAATAAAAAAACATATTTTTTTTTATTTTTTTTATAAATTGCATTATTTTAGTTTTGAACATAATAAAAAATAATGTGTGTGTTGCAAATTGCATCCTGACATCTATCTCCCAACGGAGATTCAGTTGTAGGGCTTTTGAGGGAGGGACGTGATGTGATCTATAATGGTTTATGTGCTCTGTAAAGGATTACAATTTGTTGCCATATCAATCATTAAAGTGTTACTAAACCCACAACATTAAAACCAGTCTGTATATACAGTAAAGGATGCTTGTTATACTTACTGTGGAACCTAAGCGATTAATCCTCTGCATTGTGTACAAAGGCTGTTTGTTCCTATCTTCCCTGATCCACCAATTCATCCACTGTCCCTAATTCATCTGCTGATAGTACAGAGCCTTGAGGGGTACTCTGCACATGCTCAGATTGATGTGTATTGCTAGAGCTTTTTTTTTCTTGTGAGTCAGGGGTCATGCAGCCTCATAGGACATTCAGAGGAGAATGACAACTTCTTCTAGAAGCTTTAACCAGACACTCATAGAAGTCATAAGACTGCTATATACTGCTGATGAGAAAAGGTATTCAGCAGTTTGTATTTAATAAAATAATTGCATTTACATGTTCTGTGTACTGTGAGAGACAAGATATAGTGAATGCAGGGTCCTGGGTTTAGTAACACTTTAAAATGCAAAATAAATAAATACATAAAACATTTTTTTATCAAATCTAACATTAAAATAAAACCGAGAAATATGAGATATTTAGGAAAACATGGAAGACCTCAGCTCGCTTTAACCTCATTACTACATATCAAAAAACATAGATTTAAATATTTGAAAAATAACCTAAATTATTTAAAAGCCAAGAAAATAGTAATTGAATGCTAAATTACTAAAACGGCAATAGACTTAATATAAATTAGCAAAAGTATTCCAGAGAGCATACATTTTTAGGAATAAAGCTCCAAAACCAAGTCCTTGGTAACTATGGTGCTGATAAATATAAATTTTAAAAGGCCAAAAAACCTATTAGTTCAGTGTTTTCTTATCAGAGTGAACAAGCGAGCTTCCCTTTCAGGCCTTCTAACACATTATTATAAGATGGATTACCCACAAAAAGGCATGCCCTCATGCTGTGATATATGGCTGGCTTGCTTGATTGAACACATTCAGCATGTGGTCCTGGACAACTGTGCCTCACAAAGCATCTAAGAATACCCAGGTTTGTCTATATCTGTACAGTCTGTACAGGATGCGACCACAATACCGGGGATTGCAACTCTTTAATGATAGTGTTTAAAAAGAAGTTGATGTATTGAGGTTATAAGCAGAGAATAAGGTGCTGATGACATTAATAGCATTAAAGTGGGAGTAAACTCCTATGTATGAATTTTACCTATAGGTAAGCCTATAAGAAGACGTACCTATAGGCATAGCTCCCAACTGTCCCTTATTTTCAAGGGACTGTCCCTGATTTTGAGAAATGTCCCTCTGTCCCACTTTCCCCCTCATTTCCCCCTCATTTTTCCCTTTTTATCTTTCAAAACGTTTTTCCCAGTGCTAAACCTCCATCTAATTTTTAAATTGCTGCATTTATAAATGTTAAAAGCCAATATAAAGAAATAGTAGTGGAAAGAAAAAGCCCTTGTGGATTTAATTAACCTTTTTTGTTTGTTAATTCACCTTTAAGGGGGTGTGACAGGAGGCGTGTCCTATGCCTACATACGTTTGCTAATAGGTGTCCCTCGTTCCCATCTCAAAATGTTGGGAGGCATGCCTATCGGTTCTGTCAAAATCTCCTAAACGTGCGCCGTTTATGAGATATTTACTTTAGATGCAGTCGTTGATGTCACCGGCACTTGAGCTCTGAAGGAACGGCATACTCGTGCCGTTCCTTCAGAGCCATACTGTAAACAGTGACTCCCATACGCATGCGTGGGAGTAATGTCAGATCTGTAGCCACTTTACACAAGCTGCAACTCCTTCACCAGCCAGTGTGCAGGTCCAGATTAACAACTAATGAACTACTATTACTGTACACACCGTACAGAGTCGAGAGCGTTGTGATGTAGATGGGAACACCACTAGAACAGAGAGAATGCACACATAGAAATACACCATCTGTCATGTGACACCCATACAGTCATCACTCTCTATATAAACCTACCACATGATACAGACCATTTCCTGTCCACCAAGGCTCTGATGAAGAGGAATCCCCTCGAAACACGTTAGCCATTGATTCAGTCTTTACCCCTGCATGGGTTTTTTAATATTTTCTACTATTTTATCAAATGAGAATATTGTTAACTGTTTTAATGAATACATAGTAATTTTTGTTGTATTAATTTACTTGTTTAGAATAAACCTTATTTATCAATTTCATTCATGCGTTAGGTCACGTGCCTCCTTTCTCCCTTATCACTCACATGATAAATTGCAGAGTTTCTCAAGTTCTGAGAGTTCAGGAAGCAGGAGATTTCAACTGCAGCCTGTATACATGCCCATATGTGTGATGTCAATATCATGTGACTTGGCTAGCTCTGATAAACTAGTAAATGTTCTCTCCAGCATAAAAGACACAACTGAGCATGTGCAGGTTGGCTACTCTGCATGTGTTAGCTGGCCTTCTCCAAATAGACAGTGCAGGAGGGGGGAGGATCTGTGTATACAGGATAAAACTGCTTTTTTACACAATGCAGAGGATTAGTGCCTTAACCGCTTCAATACCAGGCTTTTATACCACCTCCATACCGGGCCTATTCTGACACTTCTCTCCTACATGTAATAATCATCATTCTTTTGCTAGAAAATTACACAGTACCCTCAAACATTATATATGTTTTTTTTAGCAGACACCCTAGGGAATAAAATGGCGGTCATTCCAAAGTTTTATCTTGCACGGTATTTACGCAATTATTTTTCAAACGCCTTTTTTTTGTAAAAAAAATTGTTTTATGAATTAAAAAAATAACAAAACAGTAAAGTTAGCCCAATTTTTTTGTATTATGTGAAAGAATATGTTACACCGAGTAAATAGATACCCAACATGTCACGCTTTAATTATGCGCACACTCATGGAATGGCGCCAAACTTCGGTACTTAAAAATCTCCATAGGCAACGCTTTATTTATTTTTTACAGGTTACAGTTTAGATTTACAGAGGAGATCTAGTGCTAGATTCATTGCTGGCACTCTAACGCAAGCGGCGATACCTCACTTATGTGGTTTAAACGGCGTTTACATATGTCGGCGGGACTTGCGTGTGCGTTCGCTTTTGCACGCGAGCTATTGGGGACAGGGGCGTTTTAATTTTTTTTTTATCTTTTATTTAATTTTTTGACTTATTTTTTATTTATTTTTACACTTTTTTTCATTTTTTTTTTTTTCACTTTTATTCCTATTACAAGGAATGTAAACATCCCTTGTAATAGGAAATGTGTGTGACAGGTCCTCTTTATGGAGAGATGTGGGGTCAATAAGACCTCACATCTCTCCTCCAGGCTGGAAACCATGAGATCGGTGAAAAAAAATTCACCGATCTCATGAATGGGGGCTTACAGCTGCAGTTGCGGCTTTGTTTACTTACGGGGACCCGGGCGTGACGTCATCAGATCGCGCCCGGGTCCTCCGACGGTCATAGAGATGACTGGTGACCATCTGGTCACCAGTCATCTCTATGCTTCCTGCCGCCGCCGATGATTCGTTCTCCGGGCCCCCGAAGGCACAGGTGAGCCCGGAGAAGCACCGGATGGCGGCGGGAGGGGGGGGATGTCCCCTCATCCGGTGGCGGGAGGGGGGGATGTCCCCTCCCGCAGCCTGTAAGAACGATTTGAAGATTTGTATCGCTTCTACTGTGTTCGAGTGAGCCCAGCTGACTGTGCCACAAGGAGTTCTCAGGCTGTACCGATCTGCTGTTCATGACAGACAGGTCCTACTGTTCCGGTAAGAGCATACCACTTCTGTTTTTTGATTCAAGTGTCATTCTATCCGAGGATCTATGAAGTACAGTGCTTTTTTCATCTACTGATTTCCCATTCGTGGATGGACTTTTATATATGTTTTTTTTGTGTTATTATTGATGTATTTCAACATTTCCCTACCAGGACTTTTTCCACTCACGTGGTTTGTTGGGACTACACCATTCATCCAGCATTTATGTTGTCATTATTATTTTCATGTTTCACAGCGCTACATTTTTTCCACATTTCTATTCAATCTTTGTCAAATTGTAGTGTAGCCGCTTTAGTTTTTAGTTTTATTTATAGTTTTCTTTTTACCCTGGTTAGCGCAATATTTTTCCTTATGTGTATGCTTAGAAACCCGCGCACCTTCGGTAAAAGTAGCGTTTGTAATGGAAATAGCACATTTGTCACGCTGTAACAGACTGAAAAGTGAAAATGTCTCTTACCAAACTTTTACCTAACACGCAGTAACATGAGATTAGTAAAAGCAGCCCCAAGGGTTGTGCCAGTGGAACCGAACTTCCCCTGCTGTTGTATGTGTTGAAGTCACCGCGTTTGAGAACGAGGAGATTTGGTCTTGACTGTGTGTACGCAAAGACAGCTTGTCAAGTTTCTTGACAAGCCCAACAAGGAACTCGTTGAGGAAAGCGATGTGTCTTTTCCGTCGAGTTCCTCAGTCGTGTGTACGAGGCCTTACAGGCATGTTATGCTGCATATATTGACTGATTTCACTGTTGTGGGTTTAGTAACACTTTAGGTGTCATACATTTATTACTATACCATACCCTCCATTAAATGGATCAGTACAATAAAACAGAGGAATATTGTATCAATACCTACCCTAGCTATCTTTTTCTGGTACATATCTATGGAAGCAAACACATCGTAAATAGTGGCCTTATGTTGCCATACAGGTGCCAAGAAAAGGAAAAATGTATTAACACCTACCATGATTAAAAAATGTAATACATTTCAATTACCAGTCCTTAAATGTGGTAGCTGCATTACTTCTTATTTTTGAGGTGAAAAATACAGAACATAAATACACATAAACATATGCAGTATTTAAAGATTAAAACAAAATGAAAACATACATGTTTAGCTGCTGCTTATAGACATGAGAAAATTATCACTTAAAGTTTTAATCAAGCAACTTATCACCAGATTGCACAGCTAGAGTGCTCAACCCCCTAGTGGCCAGCAGGGATGATGTCATGTATATGTTCTTTCATATAATGCTTGGGAAGAGCAGTACAGTGACTGAAGCCAGTTCTAGAGATCATGCCCACACATGAAGAACCAAAATGACTGATGGTAGAGAAAGCCAATAGCTGTGAGAGGGGGTCCAAAGCAGAAGTGGTTAGGAGGATCATTGATGTTCATTAAGAAATTAAAGGGACTGAGTATAGCTGCTGCAGCTTCGAAGGATTATATTGTAGGGATGGAAGTTCGCAGAGAATTAAGAACAAGAATTTTCAACACTTTTGAAGACTTGCTTCAAGAGTAGGTAAAAAGATAAGGCTGGATTTCAGCTTTAAAATAGGCCTGTTATGGCTGTTGGCAAAGTTCAATAATAAGGTGTATGCTATAGCGATATACAGATCCAAGAAATTACAATTACATGCAACTTTCAAAGTTTCACATAACCTGTAAACCTCTTTACGATTATGAACATGCTGCATTCTTACCATACATCTGGATTCTGCATGGGAAAGGGTGACATCACTGTCCTACCGGTAAGATCCCAAGAATGTCCAAAATGCGCAGGAAGATGTTCCTGCATGTCCATTACTAGGATTTTACCAAAAGGACCATTAAACCACCCATACCTAGGTACCGTGCCCAGAAGATGGGTGGAAGGCAAGTCTATTACAGTAATGCAGTACAGTTTATTTTGGGAGGGGGGCAGCGTGGAAAAAAGAGAACCTAACATTTTAGTTTAACTGCTTCCCACCCAGCCTATAGTCATATGACACCTGGGTGGGAGCTCCCTGGTTATGGGAGCATGACATATGCCATACCCCCAGCCAATCTGTCACCCGCTGTATCCACCTAACACATAGGATCTGTATACTGCGTTGTGACCAATCATAGTGATCACATGACAGTTTTACGCAGTTTTACTTGTGCTAAGTTTATACTAGCTCTTTTCTAAATAAATGCAACAATTTAGAGGCTGGATGAAAGCTTTAGCTCCTTTGGTAGTAATAGTATTTATTTTCTAATTCAACACTTTTTTTTTTTTAAATAGTTTTTTCCTAAATAGTTTATATTTTATAGACATCTGATTAAAAAGAGGGACAGCTAAGGAGAGAAGAGAGATTTGATTCCTAAAGATGACAGTTCCTTCGAAATAAGGGTTAGTTGGGAGCTGTGTATAATGTATGACGAATATCGTATAAACAGTATCAAAAACCATCAGAAGTAATGAAATGAAATATTTAGAGAAATGAACAAAGCTTCAAAAGCAAATTATAGGTTTTAAACGGTTCCTATTATCCTCTGTTTACAACCTATCCAGTTGTCTGTAACCTGAGCCTTTCCAGTTCATTCAAAGGTCTATTGATCAGAAGCTTCTAAGATTGGAACTTCAAAGACTCTGCAGGAAGTTGAAGACAATTTTCAAACCAAGTGTGGCTGGGCTGCAAAGAGCAATGCAGGGAAGTCATTCTTACCTATTAACATAGTTCTGTCTGTCTGTCACACTTTATCTGTAGCAAACATTGTTGTGTTATACATCAATGGAAATTACAGACAACTATAAATGGCCTCTTAAATTGTATGTGATCTTAATGACTGAGCTTATCAGGAATGTCTTAAAAAAAAAAAATCATAGAAGAAAATATTTTGGGTTTACATGGAGCCATGCTGTCCCAATGACAAAGCCAAAAACAATGTAATCTTTAGCTTTAAACAGGTTTTGTCAAAAGGTAGTAAAACTTAATGCTATCACACCATCTGTCAGTCTGTGTGTCTCCTCCATAAACCGGCTCAGCCAACATTTTCTTCTTTGATGGAACTCTTGTCTGAATCAAATAATTAAAATCAAATCCAAGATGACAGGTTTTCGAGCTTTCATCTAAATAGTAGAGAAAATTGAGTACTGTGCGTGATACTTTTTTATTTGCACTAACATACAATTTTTCAGGACAAGCTTTTTCGGGGTATGTCCCCTTCTTCAAGGTCTGAGCAGTACTCTAAGCAGGACCTTGAAGAAGGGGGACATACCCCGAAAAAGCTTGTCCTGAAAAATTGTATGTTAGTGCAAATAAAAAAAGTATACATTTTCTCTGTACCAATTGCACTAATACGGCTACAATCACGTCAAGTATCTAAATAGTTGGGCCGATTTACTAAAGGCAAATAGACTGTGCATTTTGCAAAGTGCAGTTGCACTCGTCAAGAGCAGTTGTTCCAGAGCTTAGTAAATGAGCAGAAGCTCTTCTGACTTCCAATCCATGTCCATCCAATCATGTGCAAGCAAAAATTTTAATTATTATTATTTTTTATACTTTCCTTGACGTGATTGGGTATTTTTTGCAAAGTGAAGCTTTACCTCATCTACTCTGGAGCAACTGCACGTGTAGAGGGCAACTGCTATTATATTTGCCTTTAGTAAATCAGCCCCTATATGTTATCTAGGAAGACAGCTCAGCATAAGCTGCCTTACTCGCCTCATATGTTGTACATTCTCATCAGTACCTGCCCACAAGGAGTTTACAATCTAAGGTCCCTAACTTACATTCATACATGGTAGGGTCAATTTAGACAGGATCCAATTAACCTGCCAGCATGTCTTTGGAGTGTGGGAAGAAACCGGAGTACCCGAAAGAAACCCACGCAGGCACAATAAGAACATGCAAACTGTAGGCGGGTAGTGCTGTGGTTTGGATTTAAACTGAGGACCCTAGTTCTACCAGGCAGAAATGCTAACCACTTAAAGCCACCATAAACAGAGCATTTTTCTTTTCTGCAACCACCTGTTGCAGGAAGGAAAATTGATCGATTCCCGGAGCCATTGTGTTCTCCAAGCGGGAGGGTGGGGGATGCCGTAATTACACGATAGCTGCTAGAAATAATCACATGTTACATCTAACAGGATGGTTGTAAACATGTTGGTTAATCAGCTTGGGTACATTCAGCTGCAGTCTTTTATTTTTGGGGTGCGGCAAACAACCACCTACCCCCCCAAGTGGTCTGCTGTGCCTCCCCCTGCTCGATGTCTGCTGGTCAGTCCGGCACTTACTCCATCTGGATGGCAGGTGATGGCAGCGGCTCCTGTGCCCTCTCCTCCATCACATCGGCTTCCGCTGTGAGGCTCCTCCCCTCCTCCTAGGCGTCCAATAGGATCACCTGCCCTTTCAGCCAATCTGGTGACGGGTCTCAAGACCAGCTTCCTGATTTGCCGGGGGAAGATCAGTGTTACAATAGCAAATATTAATTTGTTATTGTAACACACTTGGGTGGGCTCAGTTCACATTCCCCGACGCCCCGAGCCCACCTCTTTTTTAAGCCTACTAGAGCCTCTGGCTCTAATCATGTGCTTCAAAAACTCCCACATTGGAATGCATGCATCTGGAGTCCTGCAAGGTGCCAGATGCATGGATAGTCGGGGCGGCGCCTGTGCGCCCCTAATTGACAGGCCGCCCTGTTCAGCCTGCCCACACATGGTTTGAATCTTGGCCAGTCCCTGCTAAACCGGCCGAGATTCGGTCTATGGCCTCCAAAAGGTTATGTGATATTATAATGCAGTTTTCTCCAGCTGAACAAGTTGAACTTTCAGGAAAATATGAATTACTTGAATGTGTAATGTTGAAAAAATGCATAATTGTTCTGAGTCAGATACTCAGAATATATTAAAGCCATTGGATAAAAATGACAGCCTGACAACAAATAAATATTTTTCATTTAGATTGCATTGAGCTTTATGGCTGAAGACGTGTTAAAGTTTTTTTTTTTTTTTTATGCTTTTTTTTCTTTCCTGAAATGTGTGGTTGCTAGGCACATTGAAATTTTGTTGCAGCAGTATTGGGACTCCGCTGGGGCTTTTTATAGAGCAAGCTAAAGTCAGAACACAAGCTTCTGTAAACATTATATTTAATTGCAAATTGTCTCCATTGTTTCATTCCACTACTGACATGTAAAAAAAAAAAAACACTGGCTTTTCATACTTCTACAAACTCTATTCACTTTTCCTTTTTACATTGACAACAGATAACACATATATTCTGATGTTTATCATTAAAGAATAACATCACAATTACCTCTATGTTAGCCTACTGTGCTTAATTAAAGGCCTAATAGAGACTAGAGCAGTAATTCTCAAAGTGTGTGTGGCGAGGTGTGCCGTGAGAATTTTGAAAAATATTTAAAATTGCTAGCGTTTTGAAACCTTTTTTGTAAATCAATGTCGCAAAAGTTAAAAAAGTAACGAATATAATAACACAATCTCTGTCAGTCTGTCATTCATTATGTAACACGAGATTGTGCGAGATCTCGGGAGAACTTGATCTCTCTAATTATATTGGCGATGAAATGCGTGCTTGTTTGTCGACTTTGGAGCCTTTCTTCAATTTGATTTGCTCTCAAAAGCAGGCACCTTCTTAAATATATTTTTTCATATTTAATTAAATATATATGTAAAAATAAACAAGTTACATTAAATAGTAGATCAGGTTGAAAAAAGATACAGGTCCGTCAAGTCCAACCTACGGTATGTGTGTGATTATATGTCAGAAGTTCTTCACCACAATTTTTTTTTTTTTTTGGTGCACCACAAGACAAAAAAGTTTGAGAAACACTGGACTTGTGATAATAAGTTTACATACCCTGTCAGAATTTATGAATTTTTGGCCATTCATCAGAGAATATGAATAACACAAAAACTTTTCCTTCACCCATGGTTAGTGTTTGGCTGAAGCCATTTATTATCAATCAACTGTGTTTACTCTTTTTAAATCATGACAGCAGAAACTACCCAAATGACCCTCGTCAAAAGTTTACATACCCTGGTGATTTTGATCTGATAACATTAGTTGACACAAAGGGGTTTGAATGGCCATCCTCACCTGTGATCTCTTTGCTTGTAATTAGTGTGTGTGTATAAAAGGTCAATGAGTTTTCAGACTCCTGACAGACCCTTGCATCTTTTATCCAGGGCTGCACTGACGTTTCTGGATTCTGAGTCATGGGGAAAGCAAAAGAATTGTCAAAGGATCTGTGGAAAAATGACGTTTAACTGTATAAAACAGGAAAGGGCAATAAATAGATATCTAAGGAATTGATAATGCCAATCAGCAGTGTTCAAACTCTCATCAAAAAGTGGAAAATTAGGGTTCTGTTTAATCCAAACCACGGTTAGTTAGACCAACTAAAATTTCATCCACAACTGCCAGAAAAGTAGTTTGGGATGCAAAGGAAAACGCACAAATAACTTCAAGTGAAATACAGGACTCTCTGAAAACATGTGGTGTGGCTGTTTCAAGATGAACAATAAGGAGGCACTTGAAGAAAAATGGGCTGCATGGTTAAATCGTCAGAAGAAAGCCATTACTAGGCAAATGCCACAAAGTATCCAGGTTAGAAAACACCAAACAGCACATAGACAAGCCATTTGGAGAGGAGTCAACTATGATGAAAGGTACACCATTAAGACGCAGAGGTGGATAGCTGATGTTTTGGGGATTTGTGAGCTACAAAGACACAGGAAATTTGGTCAAAATTGATGGCAAGATGAATGCAGTATGTTATCGAAAAATACTCGAGGAACATTTGCATTCATCAGCTAGGAGGATGCGCATGAGACGTACTTGATTATTCCAACATGACAATGATCCAAAACACAAGCTACAGCAGAATACAGTGAAGTTTCTGGAGTGGCCATCTCCGTCACCTGACCTCAATATCATTGAGCCACTCTGGGGATACCTTGAATGTGCAGTTAATGCAAGACAGCCCAGGAATTTCCAGGAACTGGAGGCTTTTTGCCAAGAGGAATGGGTAGCTTTACCATCCGAGAAGATAAAGAGCCTCATCCACAAATACCACCAAAGCTGTCATTGATGTTAAAGGGTATTAAAAACTGGTAATTTGTGTAGTTTCTGCTGTAATTATAACTTAAAAAGAGTAAACACAGTTGATCGATAATAAATGGCTTCAGCCAAATACTAACCATGAGTGAAAGAAAAGTTTTTGTGTTATCATTCATATTCTCTGAAAAATGGCCAAGAAATCATAAATTCTGCCTGGGTATGTAAACATTTGAGCACAACTGTAAGTAAAACTGAACATTTTTACTTATTATTATTTCAGAAAAATCATTTGTGAAATGCATTGGTCAGTGAGACAAATGAAATTGCGGTAACTTTGGGAGTTTCTAATAGTGAAATGGATTTTAACACATTTACAGCTGCAACCAGCAAGAGCAGCCATGAACTTGTTGTTAAATGAAATTGCTGGCCTTTTAGAATAAAACTTAGACCTTTTATAGTAGAATTAATCTGGTTGACTGTAAGTGGTTCAAATTTTCCCATTGAACCGGCCGAGAGTCTAACCGTTAATGGGCAGGCTGTATCAAGTTGGTTGATTAATCAACTTGGGTACAACCAGCCTGTCATATTCCCTTGCAATTATTGTGAACGGCTGCTATAGCCACTAGCAATAATCACTTTCTTTTACAGGGAGCAGGAGGGCTTCCCCAGTCAGCACAGTCTGTGTTGATGGGGCAATAGTGCAATTTTTTTTCATGCAACCCAAGGTTACAGGAAAAAAAATTGCACTGTGTATGGCCTGCCTAAAGCTGCCTATTCACTTTCTTAGTGCAACAGGAGCAAAAGGGTTAATTAGCTCCTGAAGATTACAGAAGCTCCTTTCAACTATACTAGACCCTGGATCCTTCGCTTAAAAGGGCCCCTGATTAGCCTTGTTATTATTTTATTTTGCATTATTATTATTTACAGAAAGTAAAAGAAACATTTATAGGGAAAGTATACAAGTAAAGATCAAAAAAAGAAAAAAAAAACACAAATATAAAAATAAATAAATGAAATTGACGAAATATAGTCCAAAAAACACTTTCCTTTCTCGAAAAGAAAAAAGGAGTAAACACTTAAAAAAAATCACGCCTAATATAAGATAAATTACATTTTTCATGTCATAATTTATATTCATATATTATGTAAATTTCACTGAGAAAGATTCTACTCCTGAGAAAATTTAGCTGTAGCTGAAATCTGTAATTTCGTTTGGAAATTAATTTCACCAAAATCACTTGCAGTGACTACCAATAGGTATCAGGAAAAAATGTGTCTCATCATGCGTTGTTATGAATGGACTAGAAATGTCTGTTTTGGATTTGTAGACCTTGCATACAAAAAAGTATGAAGAAAAAAAAATGTCTATTTTTTCTAACACAACACAGTAGGGTCTAAAGTTTATTGTGATTCTTAACATTTCTCAGGACCTTTAATAGTGGTTTACTCAGTCAGGGCCTCCCCAATAGCAGAGTCACAAATCATCCCTCGAATTTGGTCTCAGATAATTAAATGTGAAAGTGTGCACCTGGCCTGGGTGGAACTCTTCTAATTATCAAAAGACATCTGGATCCTTTATGGCTTCCATGTCCATATATCTGATGGTGGTCACTAAAAAGGAAGTATTACATATAAATAAAATTCTTTAGGACAAAATGCTTTATGGCAACTTTGGCTAAAAAAGAAGAAAATAACCACTGTAACTGACTGTTTCAGCAATCTCATCCTATGTGCACTACAAAATTAGATGGACCGAAACACAGGAGACATGCTAATCTGGCCAATTATGTTGTAAATGACTACATGACTGGGAGTTTATGTGTGTGTGCATGCGTACGTGCCAAAATCAGATGAGAGTGTGACCATCAAACAAACATCCAAGTGGACTACTTAGGAAAGTAATGGTGAACTCCATTGACAACATTATTTCTAAAATGAACTTGTTTAGATACCTACACCCAGGGCTTTTTTTTCAGCGGGAACGCAGTTCCGGCACCTCCTGGACTGACTGTATTTAATGACAAGGGGTGCTGGTGTGTGCTGCAGTGTATTGATTTTCACTGCTGGGGATCTATTTTTGCAGGGGGGTTTAATGTTGCTGTGGAGATCTATTGTTGCTGGTGGGGGACCTATTGTTGCTGGGTGGGTCAGTTGTTGCTAAAAGAGATCTACTGTTGGGGAGGGGTCTATTGTTGATGGCAGCCAGAGAGTCTATTAAAGGGTCACTAAAGGATTTTTTTTTAGCTAAATAGCTTCCTTTACCCTAATGCAGTCCTGGTTTTATGTCCTCATTGTTCATTTTTGCTGTAATCCTTCTCTGTTCTGCACACTTCCTGGTTGTCTGTTTCCTTATGAAAAAAGTACTGGGAGCTTCTCTCTGTGGTCTCTAATCAAGAAGGTGTGATTTCTGTGTGTCTAAAACCCCTCAGAACCAAGCAGTTTCATTTTAAAAAACAAACACTGCCCTGTATTGGCTCTGTGTCTCTGTCCTTCACAGAAGCATGAAACTAGATTAAAAAACGAAACTGAAACTGCAGGCACATTATATGATTGATTTTTTTATCTGTTTTTCCTTTACAACTCCTTTAATGATGACTGTGCGGAGATCTGTTGATGCTTCCGGGAGGCTATTGTTGCTGGTGGGGAAATTTTGTTGTGGGTGGTCCATTGTTGTTAGGGGATCTATGGTTTCTGGCTGCAGAGGATATATTTTACTGCTTTTCTTAACCTCCTTGACAGTAAACCCGAGCGCGACTCGGGGTTGGTATTTCCTGTAGCGATCGTTATCCACGAGTCGCGCTCGGGGTGTATGTGCAGAGCCAGCGCCAGCGGCAGCAGCGTTCCTTACCGTCTCCAGGCGATCCAGCGATGATCTCTCATTGCTGTGATCGCCGCCGAGATCCCAGCCGCGCCATCCACCGGTCACCTGACTTCCTGGTTCCGTTCCCTGCACCGCAATGGTGCATGGGAGCAGAACTGGGAGGGAAATTCAAATGTGCACAAACACAAACACATAAAAACTAGGTGATACAATGTAATCTGAGAGGATTACACTGTATCACCTTGGAATCTGACACAGTGCCCTTTCAGTGCCCCTTGCCATATATATTAATATATATAATAAAACCTTTCAAAACCCTTTGAAAATGGCATCTAAAAAGCGCTGTCCTACGAATGCGATTTTTGATCTGCTGAGCGACAGCGACAGCGGCAGCGAAACGGAGTTGATCGCAGAACAGAGCGACAGTGAGTCGTGGGGCGATTTGTCATCCGGCTCTGACACCGACACTGATGCAGAAAGTGACAACGCCGATGATCCCGCACCTGACATAAGTGATGTGCGCACTTGGTGCGCTATAGACAGCGATGCGGACCAGGCAGCGCCCCCGAGGTTCCGATTCACTGGATCTCCTGGGATGAAGGTTGATGTGGAGAGTGACAACCCTCTGGCGTACCTGAAACTCTTTCTTTCTGAGGAGGTAATTTTAAAAATTGTGACAGAGACCAATCAATACCACGATCAGCAATCTGCTACTCTGCGTGCCAGATTTTCCCGATCCAGAAAATGGGAACCTGTCACTAAAGAGGACATATGGAACTTTCTAGGACTCATCATCCTTCAAGGGGTGGTGGGCAAACCGCTCCAGAAATGGTACTGGACCACCAACAAGATGCTGGCCACGCCATTTTTTGGGACTGTGATGTCTGAGTATCGTTTTTCACTGATTATGAAAAACTTACACTTCGCCAACAACGAAGAGTTTGATGAGGCCACGCATCCTGCGCCCAAGCTCAAAAAAATCTGGGAGGTGTACCAGATGATTGTCGCCAACTTCCAGCGGACCTACGTGCCAGAAAGGGATGTCAGTGTGGACGAAAGTCTGATGGCCTACAAGGGACGCCTAAGCTGGATCCAATTTATTGCGTCCAAAAGGGCACGCTTTGGCGTAAAGTTTTATATGCTATGTGAATCTTCCACGGGATATATTTGGAATGCGGTAATTTACACCGGGAAAGGTACAAAGTTCGATCCCAAGTACAGCCGCTATGGGATGGCCACATCGTCAGTCCTTTCACTGCTGGACCCATTACTGAACCAGGGATATTGCGTGACAACAGACAATTTTTATACGTCACCGGAACTTTATGAGGTTCTGCTCCTCAACAAAACGGATGGGTATGGTACAGTGAGGCCAAACCGGCGTGACATGCCATCTACGTTTGGCAAGAAGAAATTGAAAAAAGGAGAGATGGTTGCCTTCCAAAAGGGAAAAATGATGGCAATGAGATGGAGAGACAAAAAGGACGTGTGTGTCATGAGCACCGTGCACAGCACCTCCACTACCATGGTCCGCACAAAACACGGAAAAGATGTGCTGAAGCCACAAGTAGTGATCGACTACAATCACACGATGGGGGGTGTCGACCGAGCCGATCAGGCGATGACATTTTACCCGGCGATGCGCAAACAACAAAAAAAGTACTACAAAAAGATTTTCAGACATCTCCTTGAACAATGTCTTTGGAACGCGTATATTCTTTATAAGGCAAACACGAACACACCTCTTATTCATTGCGATTTTATATGGAAGCTGGCTGAGCAAATTTTTATCAACCACCCAACGCCATCAGTGTCTGCTAACAGACCCGGACGACGCTCTGTTGACGTTGGCAATCCAGAGCGCCTGACAGGTCGTCATTTTGTAGACTTTGTACCGCCAACCGCACGAAAGTTAGCGCCTACCAGGATGTGCGTCGTTTGCTGTTCCAAGAAGGATGGAAATGGAAAAAAAATCCGAAAGGAAACCAGGTACTATTGCCCAGATTGCAACGTCGGACTTTGTCAAATTCCATGTTTCAAACTTTTTCACACCCAGGATGTGTATTAAATTTCTTTGTTTGACTAATATCTTTAATTTTTCTTTGTATTATTGAATAAAATTATATTATTTATCAGATTATAATTCATGTGTTTGTGTTTCCAATTTATCACATCTGGAATGTCTACTAGAGTCTTGTTTTGGTCAGGTTTAAGTAAGTAATTACTAAGAATTGCAGGCCCATAATACATATCACCAAATTTCCATGCAAAATAATTGTACCGCTTTTGGTACGTAATTCCAGACAGAATCATACCGCCAGGGAGGTTAATATCATTACCAAATTCCATACAGATTACTTAGCACCACAAAATACTACTTGGTCCTATATTGTCTAAAGGGGACGGTACTGGGAGGTGGGTAGGGGCGGAGAAAAGGGGTGACTTGAAAAGGGGGAGTTCCTGCACCTATTGTCTGAGAAAAAAAGCCCTGCCTACATCCAATTTTGCCATTAGCAGTTGAATAAGGCAATTATCATGTGTCTCTACATGCTCCCCAGTTCCACAAAAAATGCCTTGACCAACTTTTCGTGCATGTTCAACTGATCATATTATTCATGTTTATGAACGGGTCTACTGTAAACTCAGGGAATGTTGGGAAAGAGATGTTCCAGAACTGGTAGAGGAGAACTGGGAAGAGATTTGGAGAAATTCACACCTGATATTGGAATCACTTTGTGATAGGTTGATACAATTTAAGATAACGCATAGAAGTTACGACACACCGTATAAATTGCACAGGATATTTCCGTCAAGCTCTGAGGATTGTTGGAGATGTGTGGGTACCTCGGGAAACTTTATATACATATTCTGGTCCTGTCCAAAGATAGTGATATTTTGGAGGGAGGTGTTGAGAGTAATTGCAATAACATAAACATAAACAGGAATCGAACACCACCTCATATGCAATAAATATTTCAGATAGTCACTCCTCCTATGTGGAGGTCACCACCATAACCAACAAGCATACATGGAAATTGATTTATTAATTATTTTTGTTGGTCTTTGTCTGTCCCTGTTTTTGTCTCGTGCATGTTATGTCAGTACCGGTTAGTGAATAACAATTTTTGTTTCCACGGGTGCAGCTTTGGCCAGCTATCACCAGTTGATAATTTTTTCATACTTAGGTCACATAATTTGTACCTTTTAATACTAGATATTGTTTATTATATCTATATACATCTCTTGTGTTTACTTTATAATAAATTTACTATTTTTATATTCAGTTATTGTCCGTCACTACCTTGATAACTGCTAAGTCCATAGGGGCACACTGTCTTAGTGCTCTCTATAGCAGGGGTCTCCAAACTATGGCCCTCCAGGTGTTCGGGAACTACAATTCCCATCATGCCTAGTCATGTCTGTGAATGTCAGAGTTTTACAATGCCTCATGGGAAGTGTAGTTCCGCAGCAGCTGGAGGGCCGTAGTTTGGAGATCCCTGCTCTATAGGATCAAAAACCCCTTTTTCCATAATTGCAATAACAACAACAGTCTAGGCGTCTATATGCCTATTAGGATTGATAGGAAAAGACATTGTTTCAACAATAAAAAGAACACATTGCTTTTTTATGCAAGGAAGTCGATAGTGCTGAACTGGAAAAAGGCAGGGGGCCCCCACATTGATCCATTGGAAAAATCTGGCAAATAGTAATCTACCATTATACAGAGAGGCATACTGTAACAGAGGATATGGGGATAGATATGGGAGAATATGGGAAATCCCATGACGGCTTAAAGACAGAGAAGGTACATAAAGGGGGTAAACCACACCAATAGAGTAAAGAATAAAAGGAGATAAATGTAGGTGTTTGTTGTTTTCCCTTTGATATTGATGTTAATGTTAAAATTATTGATGAAATTTACTGAAGCTCTTGTGTGAGCAGACAATGAAATGTGAATGAATGTATATGTATTATTAGAAAAATAAATAAAGAGATTTCTAAAAAAAATAAAAAATGAAAGGGTCTACTGTAGGAAAACCTTTTGTCAATCACAATCTGATATTTGTAAGTAGGTTTAGGTATATGGGGGAACAATTCAGACTGGATTAATCAAAGTTCAACTTCACTTTTGAGAACAGCCCACCCCTTGTCCTCCTTACAACCCTGAAGTCTCTTCCTCAAGGTCCATTTTAGGCCTCAACTGGCGCTCAGGATCTTCCTTAAAAGAGCTTTCACATCAAATTGAAATGCATATCAAATTGGGGTCTAGTGTTTCATGTTTTAGTTCTTCAATGAGACATTGGATGACGAGGATGAAAGATGACATGGGCACTAATGTTATGCCTATGCATAGCTCCTCAAATCTGCCAAACAACCCCTGTCAAAGAGAAAAACAATCAATCGAGCCAAAGAATCCTTCATCTGATTTATAAAGTATTCACTGTAATTTGCTAACACATTTCCCCTGCTGGATTTTGGATTTGTTCTTGCCTTTCTCTGCTTTATGTAACCATCACTGTATAAAGTGAAAAATGCTATGGATACCAGCTCTGCCCCTTGTGCTTAGGATTGCAATTGTTTTAAAATCAACTTGTATCTTCTTTTGCCTTTGCCCTCTGTAACCTTTATATGCCAATTTTATAAAATATGGCAAATGGAGGCAGGTAAGTATGCCTGGGCTCACTCAACCTGTAAATATATACTGCAGTGAAATAATGTAAAACCCCAAGACCCAAGACTACAAGACAAGAGAACTAACCACATTGCTGACACAGAAAATACAATACTGTGGCAAAGTTTTTTTTTCTGTAAAAAAACTGCAGGCATACCACAATTTAAGAAAAAAAACAAAATATCATCAGTGGTTAAACTGGATTATCTACAGTGTTAGTCCCAGCTGAAATGAAGATGAATAGCTCACTTAAATAATGCCTGTGATGTGTTCCCATGAGGCTGGTGTGCAGATGGGATTTATAGACTTTGACCGTGACTGTGATTAGGATTTGTATGAGCTGTCTTCGCCAACATTTTTGCTTATGTTGTCACTACACAAATTCATCTGTGAAGTCATCATGTAGATGGAGCAGATGGTGTATTGTATTGAATTTGTCCATCAAAAAAAAATTCTCTATCTATCTATCTATCTATCTATCTATCTATCTATCTATCTATCTATCTATCTATCTATCTATCTATCTATTTATCTACCTTTTTATTTACAATTGTCATTTTCTTTTAATAAGCGCAGTCCACGGAAATAGACACCAATAGATCATCACACCAATACATTATCTACTGTATCTATATTTTTTCTTTCATTTATTTATTCTCATCAAATAAGTGCAGTTCAAGAAATTCACTCCAATATTGTTTGTATAGTTCGCCTAAGTGCATGCACTCCAAATATGTGTTTTATGTAAATTGGGATTACTTTGTGATGCCTGAAAACACTTGTAGACTCCTTTTTCCAATTTTATTTACACTTGTGTGAACTAATTTTATACCTCTATTTTGAAAATAAAGTTAGCCATGCACTACTAGAAATTTGTTCACAATTTTTTGTTTTAAAAAAGGTTGTTTCATTTTCTAATCATTAATGAGATCAGATCAAAATTTGTTTTCAAACTTATAGAAGTTATGTAATTTTCATCTAGGAAAGTTAATTCATTCCAAAATCAAATGTTAAAAGCAAATTAAACTTTAAAGTACATTCGATAGACATTGTCAAGTTGTTGAAAGTCCTGAGAATTTCCATACAAATGTTCATATGAAAATCTACTAGAGTATGCCCTGCTTTGCTTTATTTTACCCAGGGCACCTTATGCAGTTGTTTAGTGTTTCTGGAGATGGTAGATTCTAGGTCATCTAGCTTTAAATTTAACTAAAATGACATTCACTGATGGTGCATTGGTGTGGACTAGAAGACGGGGTGGTAAGAAATGTGCTTTCTGAACAGGCTGAATGAGATAAATCATTTGATTCCCCCATTCATACTAAACAGTGGAGTAGGGCCAATCACCCCTAAGCTCAGTTCATGCCAGAACTCTTGAATATCAAGTTTGTGCCAGACCAAAACTACCAACCATATTAAAGTCTAAGGACTCGTACACACGATCGAGAAACTCGTCGTAAAAGAAACATCGTTTTCCTCGACGAGTTCCTTGTCAGGCTTGTCGAGAATCTTGTCAAGCTGTCTTTGCATACACACTGTCAAGACAAAATCTCGTTGTTCTTAAACGCGGTGACGTACAACACGTACGACGGCACTATAAAGGGGAAGTTCTATTCCATTGGCGCCACCCTTGGGGCTGCTTTTGCTAATCTCATGTTACCGCGTGTTAAGTAAAAGTTTGGTGAGAGACGATTCACGCTTTTCAGTCTGTTACAGCATGACGAATGTGCTATCTCCATTACGAACACTACATTTCCCGAAGATGCGCTCCTGTATCATACTTTATTCTGAGCATGCGTGGGTTTCTAAGCATACACACAAATGTGTTTCTTGCCGTAAACCAGCCCGATGAGAAACACGACGAGGAAATTGAGACTCCCAATGAGAAAAAAGAGAACAACCTCATACACACAACCGTTTTCCTCGACAAAATCCTTTAAGAAACTTGGTGGCAGAGCTTTTTTTGCCGAGGAAAACGGTTGTGTGGTTTTTTTTTTCGTCGAGGAAAACTGTTGTGGATCTCGACGAGGAAAAAAAAGAGAACAAGTTCTCTTTTTTCTCGTCGGGAGTCTCAATTTCCTCATAGTGTTTCTCGTGAATCGTCTCTCACCAAACTTTTACTTAACACGCGGTAACATGAGATTAGCAAACGCAGCCCCAAGGGTGGCTCCAATGGAATAGAACTTCCCCTTTATAGTGGCGTCGTACCTGTTGTACGTCACCACGTTTGAGAACAACGAGATTTTGTCTTGACAGTGTGTACGCAAGGAAAGCTTGACAAGATTCTCGACAAGCCTGACAAGGAACTCGCCGAGGAAAACTATGTTTCTTTCATGACGAGTTTCTCGGTCGTGTATACGAGGCCAACTTGTTCTCTTTTTTTCTCGTCGAGATCCACAACAGTTTTCTCGACGAAAAACATACACACGACCGTTGTCCTCAAAAAAGCTCTGTCACCAAGTTTCTTGATGGATTTTGTCGAGGTAAGCGGTCAGGCCGCGTACACACGACCGGTTTTCTCTGCAGAATGCAGCAAGAAACTCGATGGGAGACATATTCTGCCGAGAAAACTGGTCGTGTGTACACTTTTCGCCGAGAAAACTGTCGAGGAACTCGTCGAGCCAAAAAGAGAGCATGTTCTCTATTTCCGCGACGGGCAATGGGAAAATTTGACTCGACAAGTTTTTTGACAGCCGAACAAGGAACTCGACGGGGGAAAATTGTGTTTCGCTCGTCGAGTTTCTATTTCGTGTGTACGCGGCCTCATGTGTACGAGGCCTTAGGAACCGAATTTGAAAAATCAGAAGTGCTAATATGGAAGTTATTGGCCATAAAAAGGGTATGGGGGTCCGGGTACTGCCATGGGGGACATGTATCAGTGGAAAAAAATATGTTTTTACAGGAGCAGTGATTTTGAGGATGCTTAAAGTAAAACAATGAAAAATTCCTTTAAATATAGTTCCTGGGAGGGGTCACCTTAGTCTGCCTGTAAAGTGGTACATCTGTACCGTGCATAGAACCTGCTGAAACAAAGTTGACATTTAAATTGCTGGCAATACAATACCATACCGGCAATAGAAAAATGTTTTAATGGTTCCAGGGCTACCAGGCTTTGGATCTGGCATGGATTTTAAGGGACCCCACACCAAAATGGGCTTGGGGTTCCCCGAAGAGCTTTCTCTTGATCAACATTAACCTAAGGGTCTGGTATGGATTTGGGGGGGCACACAATGTTTTTTATTTTGTCATGGGATTTCCCTTAAAATCCATACCAGACCAAAAGGGCCTGGTATGGATAGGGGACGGGCTAGGTTTTAAGGACACAATGGCCAGCTTCCTGACCTGCTCCCTTACAACCAGCTATTCACTATGCCCTGATTGTGCAAATCTTTGCTAAATCAGGGCTTAGAATGCACATCCCCGCAAATTTTCGGGAATTCGCCAAACGGGCCAACAGGCAATGTTCTGGCCAAACTTTTTTTTGGCTCATGTCGATTTGCAGTGTCGATTATTGTATTCTGACAGCTGGCACCCACAGCTGTCATGATACCCAAACTGTGGCTGCATCTAATTGCCAATAATTTTCTTGTCCAGCTCCTCCAAAATAGGTTGAATGAAAAATCGACTTTTGTCAAGCTGGGTGGTGCCGACAGGGCCACCCATGGAACGAATTACTGCCAAATTCAGCTGGAATCAGCCAAAATCTGTGTGTGGCTTCAACCTAATTGGAGAAATTTCATGGTTATCGACTAACACCAGAATACTAGATAAAGTGCTTAATAAAAAACAAGGTGTGTCATCAATGTATAGATCACAACTTCAAAAAAGTGTAAAACATTGTGGCACATATGTGCAATACAATCATCAACTCTCAAACAAGGATAAGGTGCAAATCAGACATTGTCAGGGGACCAAATCAAGATCTATTATAAGGAAACACGCTTTTATGGAGCTGGTGGTGACATCATCACGCCCACTGGCTGAGAATGGCAAAACTAAAGCCGGGTAAACACACCAGGAAAAAAACTGACAGCTTCGGTCAGAGCCGCTGTACTAACCATGCGAGGTTGGTTCAGCAATGTCCCCCGCTTAGCTGTTGTGTTCTGACAGGGGGACACCCTCCCACAAAAACACTCTGATCAGCACTCTCTGTTTTTGGCTGAGAGCACTGATCAAGAGTTGAGCGGCTGCTAGTTTTCCGAACGGCCTGTCTGACATACTGTCTAACAGTTCTGTCAGGTAGACTGACATACACATGGGCAAAATTGTGGCTGTTTTTTTTTAACTGTCCTTTGTCTTCCGACATTGGGTACGGGGCTTTACGGCTGTTTTGATAGGATCTGTTAGCTTGAGAGAATATTGTTGCTATGAGCTAACAAATCCATTCCAACTGACTCCCAATTCTCTCATCAGGATCTATTGATAGAGATATGCTAGAGGTTGTGCTATCCTCTATCTTGTAACAAAATTGGAGGAATGTAACTACAGTACATCTATCTATTGTCTATCTATAGCTGTCTAATTTACTTGATATCTACACTCTAGGGTTAATTTACTAAAGGCAAATAGACTGTTTTCCTCTGCAAGGAACGTTGCATATTGCAAGGGAATGTTCTTTTAGCTTAGTAAATGAGTGGAAGCTCTACTGACTTCCATCATCCAATCATGTGCAAGCGTTATGGTGTTTTTTTTATTTTCCTTGCATTTCTTGTGTATTCTTTACATTGGCTAAGAGCGCTGATCGGGATTCGGTCAGCTGCTAGTTTTCCCGAACGGCCTGTCTGACATACTGTTTGACAGTTCTGTTGGAAAGACTGACATACACATTCGCAGAATTTCGGCCGTTTTATCCCCATCCATCTGTTTTTAGTGGATCGGATTGGATGTCGGCGGGTGTAAAAGGGCACGTTCATTTACATCCCCCACTCCATAGAGCATAATGGAGGATTCAAATGGTTCTGCCTGAAAATCTGTCCGCCCCTGTCAAAGGGGTCCTATACATAAATAAGTGATCTTAGAATTACACTGCAATTACAAACAAAATACCCCTGTCAGCACTACAGGTGGAAGGACCCTTAATGCTGTCGAATCCAAATGATGGCCCATAAACAGCTCCTCTTCACTCTTATGGGACCCAGATATATGACATTCAACACAGGGAGCCTAAACACAACTTCTGCCTTGCTGCCCACTTCCGAATGGGGAGAACCAAACTGAAACCAAAGCAAAAAGAAGGTGCACTGGCCTAGTTCATTACTGTATAAACTTTAATTAATAAAACAAGTTGCAATGTACTCACAAAGTACAGGATAAAGTACATGTAGCAGAATTCAGTCTGGTCCCAATGCTGGAATCGCGTCCATCCACATGTTATAAGGACGGTACCCTCTTCATCATAGCTCAATTATTTAAATACATTTTACCAAGATTTTCATCTGCACCTCACAGTACAGACAGCCATTTACACCAGTCTCCTCCAGGGTTGCCAATCATCAGTAAATTTACGGGCAGTTTGTAAAATTAGTGATTTTTAAAACTGTCTGTAAATATCAGGGGCTGATTATTTGTCATGCTGCGTTAACTTTTTAAGTATAAACCAGGCAAATTACTTGTTGTGGGTATTGTCAGTGTTGTGTTTATACTGTTTAACCGCTTCAATACCAGGCTTTTATACCACCTCCATACCGGGCCTATTCTGACACTTCTCTCCTACTAATAATAATGTAATAATCATCATTCTTTTGCTAGAAAATTACACAGTACCCCCAAACATTATATATGTTTTTTTTAGCAGACACCCTAGGGAATAAAATGGCGGTCATTCCAAAGTTTTATCTTGCACGGTATTTACGCAATTATTTTTCAAACGCCTTTTTTTTGTAAAAAAATTGTTTTATGAATTAAAAAAAATAACAAAACAGTAAAGTTAGCCAAATTTTTTTTGTATTATGTGAAAGATTATGTTACACCGAGTAAATAGATATCCCAACATGTCACGCTTTAATTATGCGCACACTCATGGAATGGCGCCAAACTTCCGTACTTAAAAATCTCCATAAGGCAACGCTTTATTTATTTTTTACAGGTTACAGTTTAGATTTACAGAGGAGATCTAGTGCTAGATTCGTTGCTGGCACTCTAACGCACGCGGCGATACCTCACTTATGTGGTTTAAACGGCGTTTACATATGTCGGCGGGACTTGCGTGTGCGTTCGCTTCTGCACGCGAGCTATCGGGGACAGGGGCGTCTTAATTTTTTTTTCTTTATTATTATTATTTATTTATTTTTTTGACTTATTTTTTTTTTATTTTTACACTTTTTTTCATTTTTTTTTTTCCACTTTTATTCCTATTACAAGGAATGTAAACATCCCTTGTAATAGGAAATGTGTGTGACAGGTCCTCTTTATGGAGAGATGTGGGGTCAATAAGACCTCACATCTCTCCTCCAGGCTGGAAACCATGAGATCGGTGAAAAAAAATTCACCGATCTCATAAATGGGGGCTTACAGCCGCAATTGCGGCTTTGTTTACTTACGGGGACCCGGGCGTGACGTCATCAGATCGCGCCCGGGTCCTCCGACGGTCATAGATCATCTCTATGCTTCCTGCCGCCGCCGACGATTCGTTCTCCGGGCCCCCGAAGGCACAGGTAAGCCCGGAGAAGCACCGGATGGCGGCGGGAGGGGGGGATGTCCCCTCCCGCGGCCTGTAAGAACGATCAAGCGGCGGAACCGCCGCTATGATCGTTCTTACATTGTGCAGAATCGTCGGCTGAAGAAGAGGATATCTGGATGATGCCTTTGGCTGCAGGCATCATCCAGATATTCGCCTGCAATGCCCAGGCCGTCAATTGACGGCCACTTAGGATGGTAAATCCCATCCCAGGCCGTCAATTTTCTATGGCTGGGTATTGAAGTGGTTAAAGAGTGACTCCACTTTTGTTGAGAAAAAAACATTCCCCTCTACATGATCTATGTACATGGCAGAAATTTTAACAAACTTTGTTGCAGATTCCTACCTTTTGTTAATCTGAAGAAATCCCTGTGTGTTTGTCTGTGCCCCTGTTCCGAGTGAGTCTAATTGGAGTGGTTTCATAATTATTATATTTTTTTTGAAAGTGTATTTTTTGTGCGTGAACTCAAGAGAGAGGAGCCGGACTGCCGGAGTTGGGAGTAGGCAGACCCTCCCCCCGGAGGCAATCGCCATCCTTCTCCATGCCCCCGGTGGCAATGGCGGGTGTGAGGGGGGGCCTTCCACTCACCCCACCCTACCTGCTGCACTTGGGAGCCCAACGAGACCCCAACGGGGCAGAGGGACTCCCCCTATGAGGGAGTGAGGGGGCCTAGCCCACCCAGCCAGCCCCGTAGGTCCTTCGCCTCTCTTTATTTTTAGGAGACCGCATGGCCAAAGTGCGTGTGTGTTAAACCAATTTCGTGTGCGTGCAAGTGTGGTGTTTTTTTTTTTTTGGGGGGGGGTGGGCGTACTAAGCACAGGCGTACCTTGCATAGCACACCCACTAGGAGCCGGGCTGAGACCATGAAACTCAATTCACATGTAGCCGAGACCGGGATCCGAACCCTTGGCTGCAGAGGTGAACGGCTTGTCAGCGCAGTGCCAATCACATTGAGCCACCACAGCTCCCTGTGTTTATTATAATTATTAACCAGCTGCTGCACCTGCATGGCACAAATGATGAAAATTGCAGGGTCTGCGTCCCTTTAGACATGATTTCCTATTGGAAGTATCACTCCAAAAATTTCATTTTTGTTGCAGGGGTTGCCTTTAGTGAGCCAATCACACAAGCAGGAAATTACATATCTGGGGGTGGTCTGTACACAGTCTGTACACAGAACACCTTCAAGTAGCCTTCATTCAATAAGGGCTACCTGAAGGTATTCTGTGTACAGAATGTGTACAGAGCACCCCCCAGATATGTAATTTTCTGCAAATTGCAATGCAATAATGATTATTGCATTCCAATTTGCAGAAAATTACAGATCTGCAGATTAAGAAAAGGTGATTTTTAATAACATTCCATTAGAATATTACTTGTGTAGCAATTGCATATGCTATATTATTTTTTTTCCTACGAAAGTGGAGTTGCTCTTTAAATATCGATTGTCTTAGCTTTTAATAGGAGTTCTGTCATTTTTAAGGTTGCCAGTAAAAAATGTGCTCCTTCAGTACATTTTCCATGTTTTGTCAGTAAAAAAAAATGCTGTGGCAGGTTGGCAACACTGGCCTCTTATACAAAGAAATTAACTGTTCCCTTATCACAATCATAAAGTCACCAGTGGTGTATTTAGGTTTTGTGCTGCCCTAGGCCTGACTAAACTCGTGCACCCCCTATTTTAAATAAGAACCACCCTCTTCCTGTCAAGATCACACCTCTTGCTGTTTAAGACCCGCCCTGGAATTTTCAAGTGGGGACACTAGTTCTGAGCGCTTGGGGGTGGGGAGCAATGGATTCCCCTAATTTGCATAGATTTACTTTCACTTCCTGTTTGGCTATGGGGCAGGAAGTGAAGGGAAAGCTCTGCAATGGGACAGGGATGGTAAAAAATAAACTGATAGGAGCTATAACCCTCCCTTATCCAAAATGAAAAAAAAAAGTGTTGTCTATAGTTCTACTTTAAGCACAAATTTCTGATAAGTTTATGGAGAGGACTAAGAAGATATAACCATGCCAATGGTACAGCAGAAAACATAGCACAGTGAGGAAGGTTTGTGGTCAAGGATGATAGGACAGTCAAAATTAGAAGCAGCGCCCCCCCCCCCCCCCCCACACACACACATAGTTGCGGAAAGCTGTCCGCCAGCATAATAGAAGCAGTTCGCTTTATGGGGGCGCTAAACTCATTTGCCTCTCAGTCTAGTCTGCCCCATAAGACTGGTGCTACACTAATGCCGGATTTTACGATAGAAAAAGTCATCGGATATTCCGACCATGTGTATGCCCCGTCTGACTTTTTCCTTCAAAAATTCAGACGGACAACAATTTCTATAGGAGTCCATTTGTCTGGATGCAATTGTCACGGACTAAAAACCATGCATGCTCAGAATCAAGTACAAGACGGAAGCGCTCGGTCTGGTAAAACTACCGTTCGTAATGGAGATATCACATTCGTCACGCTGCAACAAACTGAAAAGCGCAAATGGTCTCTCACCAAACTTCTACTAACACGACTGGTATTGAACTTCCCTTTAATAGTGCCATTGTACGTCTTGTACGTAACCGAGTTCTTGCCGTTCTAGAATTCCGACAACTTTTGTGTGACCGTGTGTATGTAAGACAGCTTGAGCGGAATTTTTTTCGGAACTCCGTCAGACAAACCATAGGACGTTTTTACGACGGACAGTCCGTTCATGTGTACAGGGCATAACAGTGTAGTGCAAGCCGGCGGGGACTCTTTCCGTCCTTCCCCCCCTGCAAAGTGCTGCCCTAGGCACTTTGATAGGAACAGGCACTCTTGGGGTTAAGATAATCTACTAGATTTTTTTATCTTTATTCATCAAATCAGAATTTCTGAAGGTAACCGATTAGGCATCTTCCTTGTGTGCGAAAGAAACACCACGGCCTAGATTCACAAAGCGATTACGCCTGTGTAAATGCCGATTTACTGCTAGTCGAAATCTCAAACCATGAAAAGACACCTGCGTTCGACTTATGTGTTAGTACTTCAGATGAATGCAGGTGCATTGGTTGCTCTAATAAGATAACCTGTCATCACTATACCAGCTGCTGGTCTAAATTAGACAGCAAAGTAAATTTCAACGTTTTTCGAGTAAGTCGTCCGGGAATAGGAATGTTAAACGACTCAAACAACGAATGACGTCACGACGTGATAATGCAAAAAACAGAGCATAGAAAATGCTTATGTTTTCGAGTGCATGTATTCACAAGAGCCCTTTAGTGTGAATATTTGTAGTGTAGCTCTTTTTCTTATGGCTCTGAATGCAGGTGCATTGTTGTCTATAAGATAATGTACACAGCTGCTTAAAAAGCAAAAATGCAGGAATGTGTTAAGAGCCATTAACAAAAAAAATAGAAAATGTTATGTTTGAGTGCATGTATTCACAAGAGCCCTTTAGTGTATATGTGTGAGTTGAAACACTGGAAGTTAGAAGAGGGTGAAGAGGAATTTACATGAGTATATGTGTATGCACAGTTATGCACCTTTATGCCTGCGTAAGCAAGGTATTTACAGAACAAAACCTTCATTTTTTTACTGCAGCAAGATCCTGCCTATACAGATCCGTAAATTATTACACCCACGTGCAAGAGGCTTAAAGAGAATATACTTTCAAAAGATATTTCTATTGTGTGAGAATTGAGCCCAAGACCCCAGCTGTGCTAAGAAACAAGCATAAAAGTACTATGAATCTTTATGTTTGTGTATGTGTTTATCATACCGTGAGATCATCAGTGTTTGCAGATCAACAGTAATGTAATATGCCTAAGATAAACACAGATCTACCTACAGACAGCAGAAGATAGCTATTTAGGCATGTCAACCATATATTGAGCCATTGCACGATCCTGCCAATTCTGATCGTATTGTGTATTGATGACCATCTAGTGTCATCACAGGAACTGATTGGTCAGAGAGGAAATCTCTTTGGCACTGCATCCCATATATATACACTACAATACACAAATGAATGCTCTCAGGAAGTACTGGAATTTTTTAGGTGTTAGTAACTTATGCCACAACATCAGGTAAAATTCATACAGTTTATTGGGGTCATACCAAAAACATTAGGGAAAATATAGAATATGGTTAAAAACATTTGATAATTTCAGATTCACAATAATGGATATCCACAATAAAAAAAAATTGTCCCCACGTGTTTTCGCCAATTTATAGGCTTCTTCAGGAGATATTTGCTACCACACTTTAAACATGAAGAAAACCAATCCAAAAGATCAAAACAAGAAAAAACTTTTTCCTTCAACAAAATGGATAGAGTATAGTCACAGCTCTGTGAGGGACAAAGCAAAACTTGGAAACCGAGACTTATGTGATTGGCCGCAGGAGGGGTATTCAGGACAAGAATTGGCTTTATCTCCCCTTTTGAAATGTTCACCATGGGTATGTAAAACCTAGGCAGCCAAACAGCCTCACATGGGAACTAAAGGATTGAATCCAGATGAGCAATCAGATATGTTTCCTAATGTGCTTGTATTGCACAGTTGTAATGCTCCAATCAGAACATGCCATCTTTTGTTGTGATTAGCTGTGATTGGTCAAAGCTAATTACATGGTACAGGTGGTTTGTGATTGGTCTGTCTGTACCCTGTGTTCCCCAATCACAGCTAACAACACAATTGTATACAATGGAGGGTATGAAAGGAAGCCATCTATTGTTTACAACTGTCATGGGATCTGCTGTGATTGGTCACAGGGAACACATCAATCCACAGCCCAGAGCTCCAGTGAGTGCTGGAGGGGAAAAGCAGAGAGCTGGTGACTGATAGTGGCACGCAGGCAGTGGGAGGACGTCCATGGAGGCCCTTTTGGCAAAATAAGCCCATTCTGTAGCCATGTTTCGGCTATAGCCCAGGAGGTAAGTGGTTAATGCAGGCAATACATTAAAGTGATTTTTAACCCCTTCTCACGATGTAGCACATATATACAGCCTGATGGAAAAGGGCTTTCTTACCATGGGGCTGCTTATATGCATAGCTCCCTTTGTGCTGGGAGCGTGAGGCACAGCGCACTCCCAGCATAGAGAGTGGGGTCTCACTGAAAACTCCAGGCCCTGTGCTAATAATCGGGGACTCGGATCTCCCAATTTCGGCTCACCTGATCGCTGTAACAGTGATCAGTCAACGTAAAGCCGGCACCTGTGTTTTTATTTCTTTGTGAATGGGGAGAAAATATACATTGGGGGTTATTTACATAAGGCAAATCCACTTTGCACTACAAGTGCACTGCAAGTGCAGTGCCTGTAGATCTGAGGGGTAGATCTGAAATGAGGGGAAGCTCTGCTGATTTTATCATCCAATCATGTGCAAGCTAAAATGCTGTTTTTTTTTATTTCCTTGCATGTCTCCCTCAGAACTACAGCGACTGAACTTCCAAGTGCACTTCTAGTGCACAGTGGATTTGCCTTTCGTAAATAACCTCCATTGCATCTTCCTCTTTCCTTGCAGTGAGGCAAAAAAAAATTGTAAAAAAATAATGAATACATAAGTAATGCAAAATAGAATAAAAAATATCCAGATCAAGGTTTGATTTAGGTCAGTGCCAGGGTTAGTGTTTGGCTCAAGTAAAGGTCAAAGGCCAAGGTCAGCATATTTTGGGCTGGACTTTTTAATTAGTACCAGTGACGGTGTGTTTTAGGTAGGATAAAAAAAGAAGCAAAATTCACGCTATTGCTTCTGTGCTGTACTAACATACACATATGTGGTATCGCTGCGATCGTCAGGAGCAGGAGAAATTATTTTGGGTTGCTTTTTGGTGGTAGGTTATGGTAGTAACAAGAAATATACAGCTAAATTAAAAGAAAATCTCTTGATAATAAAAATAAATACATTTAGGAGATATCCATAACCATTTACCACCAAACGAAAGCCCAAAATAATATATATATATATATATATATATATATATATATATATATATGTATAGACATGTGCACAACAAAAATTTTCGTTTACTTCTGTTTCGTTTCTGTTCGTTTATCGTGATTCGTAACGAGTCGTAATTTCGTAAGACGTTAGTTATCGTATTCGTACTCTTTAGTATTTTCGTAACACTTTTTTTTTCCGTTTCTGTTTTTTTATGTTATTTTATTTTTCGTTGATTTGAGATTCGTATTTTCGTTAAATGTTGTATTCTGCCTCGTTCGTATTTTTACAATGAATTTATTCGTTCATTCGTTTTTACGTTGGTTTATTTTTCGTTGTTTTGATATGCGTATTTACATTATATTTTCCATTCTGCCGCGTTTGTATTTTCGTAAGAAATAAATCTTCGTTGCTTTATGATCATTCGTATTTTCGTGTCTAATTTCATTTGATTGTAACAACATTCTTTTGTAGATTTTATTGCATTTGTAATTCTGTTAAAATACATTTTACGTTTATTCGACACACTACTCGTTGTAATTTTGTAAAACATTGTAATTTACTGCGACTCTGGATGGAATGCACTGCAGTCTAACACAGATAAAGACACACGGTCAAGGAGCCACTACGTAATAAGAAAGAAGCTCATTGGGGGAAGGAACAAACCTCTTCAGGGGAAGGGACAGCGCTGAGTGGCTTTTGGTCACAGTACTAATGAAAGTGAATTTACGTTATTTCATTTCCGTTTTCCGAAGATTCGAAATTTATTTTTCGTTAGTTTTGCTTTTCGTTTTTTATTCTTTGTTTGGCATTTCGGTTGTTTTCTTTTTGTTCTTCGAATATTAGTAAGTTTGCATTTACGTTTATTTTTCGTAATTATGATTTTATTTTGTGTTCGGTATTTTCGTTATTTCTATGTTTTTGTTTATTTTTTCTTTCGTTGTGTTGTTCTTTTACATTTAGTAGTTTCGTATCTTCGTAGTTTTCCATATTCTTTAATTTTGGAAATATCGTTATTCGTTATTATTTGCGCTAAACCGTTCGTTTATTCGTAGGTTAACGAATCAACGAATATAACGAATAATGACGGAAAACGTATTTGTAACGGAAAAAATTGCACATGTCTATATATATATAATCCATCTGGATGCAGAATGTAGTTGTGATGATATGTACAGTTTTACTAACACATGTCAAAGTTGCAAAATTGTGCTTAGGCATTTAGATCTGATTTACCCTTAGGCGTGAAGGGGTTAACCTTCTTTTTTTAACATAATAAATCTGTTATACTTATCTGCTTTATACAATGATTTTGCATAAGGCAGCCCTGATTCTCTTCTTCTTCTCCCACTGGCACTCCTAGCTCCTCCTCTTCGATGAGCGCCCACCATATGAAGCCACTTCCTATGGGGCACTTGTGCGGGCTCGATCCCTATCTCTGCTGCCTGTGTCTATAGACCCGGACAGTACAGCGCCCGCCACACTGCCTTGTCATAGGATTTTATTGACAGCAGCAGGAGCCAATGGCTCTCACTGCTATTAGTCTGCCCTGTGAGGAGGGAGAGAGCTGCTGCTCATAGGCACAGCTCTGGATCGAAAATGGTCTCAGGTAAGTATAAAAGGGGGGGGGGGTTTGGCAGGGGGATACTGGACATAGAAGGATTTTAACCTAATGCAGAGAATGCATTAAAGTGGTTGTAAATTAGGGCTGTTACTGATCAAAATTTTTGTGTTCGATTAATCGTTTTTTTTTTTTAATCGATTAATCGACTAATTTCGATTAATTATAACGCACATACAGATCCAACTACTTTTAGCTGATCTCCTTGCAGGCTGATTCCCAGTGCAGCTCCCAACAACTGGAAAAATGGATAGCAGGATACAAAAAACACACAAAGGCAGCGCTCGATGGGAATAGCATTAAAACTTTTATAGTCTATAAATAGGTAACCAAATAAATATTGCACTGGAGATAAAATCGATGTAGCTACATAAACTGTAAAAATGGTGCGAGTAATACCAAACGGTACCAAAAGCAGTTAAAAAACATGTAGCTAAGTATGATACTGGTATAAAAATGTGTACAACGATACCACTGCTGAATCCAGATGAGGAAAGGTTAACATCAGTCCGTCGGCATGTAGATGTCCCATGAAGGGAACTATCACAACTCTCAGTGGATGGCTGTAGAAGGTTGATAGAGGGTAGTGATGGAAGGAATTGTAACAGCCCTTGCGTGTGGCAGATAGGAAGGTCCTGCCGGCATGCAGATATGAAGGCACAGCAAAGGAGCCCTTCAGATGGACACGGCAAGCCCTGCCGGTGTCCGTGACGTCACAGGATCTCCGACGGAACTCCCTGAAGGCCCAGAAGGCGGCGGAGAGGTAAGTACCAATCAAAAGAATTTTAATCGATCAAAAAGGTTTTCATCAATCAAAAAAATTAAAGATTAATCGATTAATTAAAAGTTAATTTGCACAGCCCTATTGTAAACCCATACAGACCACTTTAACCTGTAGGTAAGCCTGTAAGTGCAACAAATATCTCCTAAACCTACAGGATTTAGGAGATATTTGCAGAAAAGACTGCACCGATGTTTGCGGCGCATGCACACTGAGCGTGCCGTTAGTAAAGGCGATCATGTCGTCACTGACGCATGCATGGGAGTGACGTCATTGCGGCTCCAGCCAATCACAGTGCCGGAGCCGCAATTACCGGAAGTAACTCGGGTATCATGGCGGTGGTGGAGTTGAGGAACGAGAGTCGCTTCGGGGGCTTCGATCTCAGGTAAGTAATTCATAATGAGCTAGTGTGCTATGCATACTAGTTCATTATGCCTTTCTCCTGCAGGTTTTTTTTTTTTTTTTAAGAAATGCTTTAGAGGATTTACTTCCTCTTTAAGGTAAAAAAAAAAAAAACTTTAAGACTATAGAACCACTTTAAGAAGTTTAAAAAGTTTAAAAACAAAAACAAAAATAAGTAAAATAAGAAAATAAATAATATATATATATATATTTTTTAAACGCCCCTGTCCCCGTTGCTTGCGCTCAGAAGCAAATGCACATATAAGTCCCGCCCACGTATGTAAACACCGTTCAAACCACATATGTCAGGTATCACCGCATGCGTTAGAGAGTGTGCAACAATTCTAGCACTAGACCTCCTCTGTAACTCTAAACTGGTAACCTGTAACAATTTTCAAACCGTCGCCTATGGAGATTTTTAAGCAACAAAGTTTGGCCCCATTCCGTGAGTGTGCGTAATTTTAAAGCGTGACATTTTAGGTATCAATTTACTCGGCGTAACATCATCTTTCATATTTTACCAAAAAATTGGGCTAACTTTACTGTTTTGTTATTTCTTAATTCATAAAAATTTCCAAAAAAAAAGCGTTTGAAAAATGATTGCGCAAATACCGTGCAAGATAAAAAATTGCAATGACCGCCATTTTATTCCCTAGGGTGTCTGCTAAAAAAAACATATATAACGTTTGGGGGTTCTGAGTAATTTTCTAGCAGAAGAATGATGATTTGTACATGTAGGAGAGAAGTGCCAGAATAGGCCCTGGTATTGAGGTGGATATAAAAGCCCAGTATTGAAGGGGTTAAGGGAGAAGAATAAAGACTTTCAAAGTAGTAATTTACTTCAGTCTGAATTATTTCCAAAACATGTTGGTGCCTCAACCATTCTAAAATGTATTCTGTGATTTGAAGATGTTCATAGACCAACAGAAAGGTATCCATTTTATTTTCTACTTTCACAAGGAGGTATGGATCTTTGCAGGAGAAAGTACAAAGAGATACACTTTCTAGCAGTGTATGAACTCTGCTGTGCAAACAATGGTTTTTGTCTTTAACAAGATTAGGGAAGATAGTTAAACTTCCCCAGACACCTGTGACAGCCCAGTGTGACTTTTTATTTGATCTCTGGCTGTCCTTTGAAACTGCTTAGTGCTGGCTGGACTTCAAAGCTTTATTGCAGAGGTCGAACCTTTTTATCTGCAGTAGGTAACAGTTATGGTTATATGGAATTTATGGAGTATATAAAATCCTGCTGTGTTCCCAATCAAAGGTGAATTTCTTTTTTTAAGTAATCCATCACGCTCCAAAACCTGATCGGTTAGAACATTTTCAATTATTTAAGGAGTATTCTGTGAAAATTGAAATAGAAGAATGAAGTAAAATGGTAAATGCAAGAGTTCATTATAGAACCAATAGCCACATAGGTTTAAAGTGTAGAGGGGGGTCGACCACCTAGAGCTTTTTGTGGACAGGCTGTGCAGGACAAAGAGGTATGCCATGGGAAAGGGGCAGCTTATTAAAATCTGAATAGTGCTTTGCAATGTGCTGGGGGTGATGGAAGGCATGAACATTATTTGGAGTGCAAAAAAGTGAACTAACCCTTTAGCAAATATTTTTTGGTGAATCGGTTTTAAAGTTTGTTACTTGGGGATCCTGAAGCCTCGTACACACGGCCGGTTTTCCCGTCAGGAAAACTGCCAGGAGAGTTTTTGTCTCTCCTGGCGTGTGTATGCTTCCTCGCAGTTTTCCCATCACAAAAACAGCCAGAAATCCCATCGGGAAAATAGAGATCCTGCTCTCTACTTTCCCGTCAGGATTCCCGGTGTTTTTTTTCCGCCACTTACCTATGGGAAAGACTGCGAGGCAGTGGCGATGGAGCATACACATGGCCGGGATTACCTGGTCAAAGCTCCATGGCAGTTTTCCTGCCGGGTTCACGGCTTTCCCCTGGGTTTTCTTGGCGGTCTTTTTACCGCCAAGAAAACCGAGCGTGTGTACTGGGCTTGAGAGTAAAAACACTTCCTATTGCATGCTGACAACAGTAAGCCCCTGCCTCACAATTAGAAGCAGTGTTGTCAGCTTACTATGCACACTCTTTGAGTTGGCAGTTGGCTTTTTTTCGGTCATGCCCCTTCGAAAGAAACAGGACGTTAGGCCGGATTCTGTTGGACCAGCTGTTGTACACCCTGGCCAAATGTCAGACGGTTTCTATTGTGATTCAAAATTTCTGCCAGCAAGGGGCCCGGGCGCACTGCTGGTGGGCCGGCTGTGATTCACAGCACAAGCTGATCTGTGGGTCCCAGGGGGCTCGATGTCCTTCAGCACCCACCGACTGCTGGTAAAACACAGAGAACTGAGATATGCCTATGGAAACAAGGCATATCTCAGTTCTGACAGGGGGGAGGGATGATCCTGTGTCTCTGCAAAGCAGACACTAGGATCAGTCTTTTCCCTTAGTGAAAGCAGCACACTGTGTACACAAAAACAGCAGCTAGGCACACAGTTAACCTATTGATCACCCTAGATCTTTAACCCCTTCCCAGCCAGTGTCATTAGTACAGAGATAGTGCATATTTTTAGCACTGATCATTGTATTAGTGTCACTGGTTCCCGCCAAGTGTCAAAAGTATCTGTTAATTTCCGAATGTCTGCTGCAATATCACAGTCCTGCTATAAGTCACTGATTGCCACCATTACTAGTATAAAAAAAATCCATAAATATATTCCATAGTTTGTAGACGCTATAATGTTCGCGTAAACCAATCAATATATGCTCTTTGAATATATATTGGCCTAAATGTATATGAAAAAAAAAAAATTAGATTTAAATTTTTTTTGGATATGTTTTATAGCAGAAATACCACCAAAAGAAAGCTCTATTTCTGGGGGGAAAAATAATACATAATTTTTATTTTTTTGGGCTTCAGTGTTGCTGGGGAGAGGTATTTAAGGGGCAGACACCATCGGTGTGGGTCGTTGCCGCCCCATGTCTTCCACCTGGGCAGTCGTCCCACCACCCCTGTGTGTGGCCCTCCTGGCCTGGGTGTGTGTGTTGCTGTGTTGTTGGTCCGGAGCATTGATCTACCTAGTAGGCTCAGTAAGCAGACTGAATCAACAAACCTACAAGTGGTCATGTGCTGTCCGTCCAAAGCAGAGGAAGCCGGTCAATGGGGAACCTGTCTGAGGGACACCGAGCACGAGGCTTGTGTCACAGGAGAGGCCTATCCGCTCATCGAAGGACACTTCGTACCTGAGACGCTGGACGGTGGTCGTCTGTCAGTTATGGCTGCAATTGAAGCTGCTTGAAGGAGATCCGGGTGCTGAATCCAGTTGAGAGGGAGTTTGGACCAAAACTATCTCCACCTTTAGGAGGGTCTGTGGCAGAGACTTTAACCCAAATCTCCGAGTGACACTCTGGCTGCTAGGCTGGTCAAAGAGGCCTATCCAGATGCACTATACCCACTCTGGCTAGAGTGGTGAAGAGATTTATCATTGGAAGCAGGACTGTTTCCACGCCAGTTATCCCTAAATCCGCCATTTTCCAATTCTTCTATCCCTTCACCTTTCTAATATTTACAGTTTTTACCCAGCTGGGTAATAAAAGCACAGAAAAGACACCTGTCGACACCGGTCGAAGTTTGGCCTGTGTGTGTACTGGAAACGCCTCAACAGAAGCCTTCTGTTAAAGGGGCATGACCGAAAAAGGTCTGCTGACTGGCTCCTGTTCATGGTTCTCAGACAATGGCTCAGAGCACTGACCGGATTGTTCTGGCGGGCAGGGGGCATCCCCCTTACAGAATGCAATAGCACAGCAGGGGAGATAACTGTACTAACGTTGGCCCGACTGGGTTGAACAAAAAAAACTACTGGTACTAGGCTTTACTGGTACTAGGCTTTAAATGTGATGGCTGCTTTTGTTTCTATTTTCCTTTATTTTCACCTGGTGATCCTAACAGACTTCCTGTCTTAGGATGGTTACACTCTATGGAGGAGCAACATAGTCAACCTTAAACATTAGCATTGTCACCCTGTACAGAAGGTAGTGTTAAAGATGAACCAGAAGGTCTAACCTGGACATAGATGAGTAGGTTCACCCACAGAAATAATGTGGATAGAGCAATCCCCCCTGCCTGTATAATATTTATATAAAATAGACAGTGAAATCTGGTGCCATCAGAATACACTGATTTATTTGGTTGATCAACAAAAGTTTTCCAACTTATCATTTTACAGAAGTCAATTTAACAACAGAGACAGCAACATACTAATCAAAATTTGTCCAGTCCCTGCTGAACTTTTGATCAGTTTGTGTCTAGCTTTAGATGGATGATAATAATAAATGACTAAATGATAACCATTTCAAAGCAGTTTCAGAAACATTTTTATTTCCTTTTGGGATATACAGTAGGTGTTAACTAAATTAATAAAAGTACACTGTTGCAAGTCCACTATACAAATTAAAGTATTGGGATGCCTGCCTTTACACACACATCAACTTTAATGGCATCCCAGTCTTAGCCCAGGTTCACACTGGGTACGATTTGCTTCGATTTGAGATGCGATTTCACCTGTGAAATCGCATCTCAAATCGGCGGCATTTGCCGGCAATTGTCGGCAATGACACTGTCCTAATCGGTGCGACGCCGCATGTGCGGCACTGCACCGATTTCAAAAAGTAGTTCCTGTACTACTTTTTGCGATTTCGGGCCGCGATTTACATTGACATCTGTGCAGAAACCGGCACAGATGTCTCTTAAATCGTGGCTGAAATCGGGACTGCCAGCGGGAGTGAAATCGTGCGAGTTCAGCTGAACTCGCACGGCTTCACTCCCGCAGCCCAGTGTGAACCAGGGCTAAGTCTGAAACTAAGGGGCCAAGCCCAACCCCTGAAAAACAACCCCACACCATAATCCACCCTCCACCAAATTATTTGGACCAGTGCACAAAGCAAGGTCCATAAAAACAGGAATAAATGAGTATGGAGTGGAGGAACTTGAATGGCCTGCATAGAATCCTGACCTCAACACCATAGACCACGTTTGGGATGAATTAGAGTGGAGACTGTGCACTATGCCTTCTCATCCACATCAATGCCTGCCCTCACAAATGCACTTCTGGAAGAATGGTCAAACATTCCCATAGACACACTCCTAAACCTTGTGGACAACCTTCCCAGAAGATTTGAAGCTGTTGTAGCTGCAATGAGTGGGCCAACTCAGTATTGAATGGACTAAGACTGGCATGCCCTTATTTCATGTGCATGTAAAGGCAAGCATCCTAATACTTTTGGTCATATAGTGTACCTCTGTCAGGTTTAAAAGTTTTGTTAAAAGCCTTCTAATGCCTTGTACAAACGATCAGACTTTTGACTGTGCAAAAGTCTGCCGTGAGTCCGTCGGAAAGAAAGAGAACAGGTTCTCTATCTAAGGTCTGTCGGACTTCCAAAAAAAAAGTCAGATGGAGGCTACACATGGCCGGACTTTCCTAGAAAAAAAGCCTGTCTGACTTTTTGTTTTAAAAAATCCAGCCATGTGTACGAGGCATTACTGCTACTTTGTCTGGGCAGGTTGGTCTGTTAGAAGGAGTTAAAAAACAACAAGCTTACTGACAGGTAAAGGTGACAATAAAGGAGGGAAAAAAAGGACTGGTAGGATGCTATATATTAAATAATTGTTATTGAGTTTCGGTATGCTTAAATGCATTGTCAGGTCAAGCAGTGCTGTGAATTGAGAGTAGATTAGCCCAACCATTTTTTGAGTAATCCTCAAAATTATGATCATTACCTGCCTTTATCCTTTTTATAACCAGCCTTGCACTTTCTCTTTGAAAACCTTTCAGTGTTGCATGATATGTTTTTAATTCAACCCTTAGACCAAAATGAGAAAGGATTTCCTCTTTTCTTTGAATTATCTGCAAAAGCAGTACGCTAAGAACATTGCTGGTACTATGTAAGAAAACACACCCTGCCCTAAGGAAATGATGTCAATAAAGGTGGATCCCATCAAGACGTGTGCTTCTAAGCCCTTTCCCAGGTATGACACAAATGTTTATGATACTCTACCATTCCTAAAAATACAATCAGATTCATTTTCTTAATAGATACTTAAATATAACACCTATTGGTATACTGGGTTTGTTTGCAGTATTAAATTGTAAGCTGGAACTAGCAATGACTGATACCCACCTCGTTTTGCATGATGTCATTTACTTGTCATGTTTAATCTACTTTAGTCTCCTCAAAGAGGCCCCCTCATACTTTCTTGTTCAGGGAAGGGTGGATTCTAAGTGTCTCACAGCACATCCTGCAGTGTCTGCTAAACAATTGCATGGAATTCTTTTCATTTACTCCAAACAGATCTGATTTGAAGGGTTTGTGAATTATGATAATTATAACCTTTAAACCGTTCACAACCGAGGATCCTTTGTGTCTTGAGATGGCCATAACCAAACTAAGATCATCACATGATGAGAATGCTTTTTTGTGAAATCATGTACCGAGTATGAAACACAAACTATTGTACCAATGAACTGCGGGAGACAGGCGTTGCTAGAGATTGAAAAGTTGGAATTTTCCCTATGGAGTGTTCTTTAGTTCTGCAGAAGATTGGAAATAAACTGTCATTGCATAAGTGTATTGATAAATCACTTAATGTATGTTTAATAATGGATGTGTGTGTGTGGTCTAGACATGTGCACTAGTTCTTGTCCGAATGCATTTTCGTCAGAATTTTGGGTTAACAAACTAAAATGAATCCACAGAATCCGAAAATCCGAAAGATCCGACATCAATTTTTTATTTTATTTTAATTTTCGTTGCTACAACAGTTCGATATACATAGAAGATTCGACATGACGGTGACGATGAAAATAGTGATCTGTGTCTATCGAACCTGTGGTCGAATGTGCTTAACCTTAACTCTATGGCCTCGTACACACGACCATTTTCCTCGACAGAATCCATAAAGAAACTTGGTGGCAGAGCTTTTTTGCCGAAGAAAACTGTTGTGTGTGTTTTTTGTCGAGAAAACTGTCTCAATTTCCTCGTCGTGTTTCTCGTCGGGCTGGTTTACGATGAGAAACACGTTTGTGTGTATGCTTAGAAACCCGTGCATGCTCAGAATAAAGTATGAGACAGGAGCGCACCTTCGGTAAAAGTAGCGTTCGGAATGGAAATAGCACATTTGTCACGCTGTAACAGACTGAAAAGCGCAAATCGTCTCTCACCAAACTTTTACTTAACACGCAGTAACATGAGATTAGCAAAAGCAGCCCCAAGGGTTGTGCCAGTGGAATTGAACTTCACCTTTATAATGCCGTTGTACGTGTTGTACGTCACCGCGTTTGAGAACGACGAGATTTTGTCTTGACAGTGTGTACGGAAAGAAAGCTTGTCAAGATTCTCGACAAGCCTGACAAGGAACTCGTTGAGGAAAATGATGTTTCATTTATGACGAGTTCCTCTGTCGTGTGTACGAGGCCTATTAGTCCAAGATTATTCTACATAGAGAGAAAAGATTCAACATTATAGAGACAGTGTTGGGGGAGACCAATCGACATGAACGACGAAGATTCAACAAAGCAGCAAAAAACATACAAATGTCGAATCTGTCATTGAAGGCTTATGGTGTCTGTCGAATGTTCTAAGAAGATTTGACAAGCAGCTAAAATGTATGACGCCGCAATTGCAATCAAATGCTCCGCCCATAGTCTATAGAAGAATTCAAATGTTGGTTGAGTAATAATAATTTATAAATATAATTACTAGTCATACAACATTAGAATTCTTCTATAGCTTGTAGGCAGAACATTCGACCGGAAATGTACGATTGCAGTCGTACAGTTTAGTAGGGATGAGCCGAACATACCGGCGTTCGGTTCGCACCAGAACCGCCGAACAGACCGACCGTTCTCACGAACATTTAGAACCCCATTAAAGTCTATGGGACTCGAACGTTCGAATTCAAAAACGCTCATTTTAAACACCAATATTCAAGTTATTGTTGGAAAACGTCTTTGAGAACCCGGGTCTTGCCCCAGGGAACATGTATCAATGAAAAATAGTTTAAAAAACTGTTGTTTTTTCAGGAGCAGGACTCCTGAAAAAGTGACCGTTTTTAAAACTTTTTTCCATTGATACATGTTCCCTGGGGCAAGACCCGGGTTCTCAAAGACGTTTTCACAGGCAAGCTATAGACACCCAGCAGGTACAATATTTAAAGGAATTTTATTTTTATTTAAGCATCATTTAAGCATCATTAAAATCACTGCTCCTGGAGCAGTGATTTTAATAATGTTTAAATAAAAAAAAAAAAAATTCCTTTAAATATTGTACCTGCAGTGCTGGGTGTCTATAGTTTGCCTGTGAAAACGTCTTTAAGAACCCGGGTCTTGCCAGAGGGAACATGTATCAATGGAAAAAAGTTTTAAAAACGGTCGTTTTTTCAGGAATCCTGAAAAAACGACTGTTTTTAAAACTTTTTTTCCATTGATACATGTTCCCTCCGGCAAGACCCGGGTTCTCAAAGACGTTTTCACAGGCAAACTATAGACACCCAGCAGGTACAATATTTAGAGGAATCTTTTTATTTTATTTATTTAAACATTATTAAAATCACTTCTCCAGGAGCAGTGATTTTAATGATGCCTAAATAAAAAAATAAAAAAATAAAAATTCCTTTAAATATTGTACCTGCTGGGTGTCTATACGTGTGATAACGTCTTTAAATAGCACAATCACCTGCTTGCCTGCTAGTAAATTAGGAAGAACTGATCTATCTAAGCTATACAGTGTATAAAAATATGTACAACTCCTAGGGATGTATATATATTCTCTACACACTGTAATTAAAGCTAAACTGACTAGCCTGCCTGCCTGCTCTATCTAGCTATATAAAAAGACAATCTCTCTGTCTCTCTAACTGCTCTCATTAACAAGCCGGAACACACTACACGAGGCCTCCCAGGAGGTGGCCTTTTATAGTGTGGGGTGTGTGCTAAAGCCCTGAGCCATAATTTGCCAAAGCCACCCAGGCTTTGGCCAATTATGGCTCTTCGTTTTTTGCATGCTGTGATTGGCCAAGCATGCGGGACATACAGCATGCTTGGCCAATCATCAGCGCGCAATGACCGCTTTTGTTCGAATTTCGTCTAACAAACGAACAGACAATGTTCGAGTCGAACATACGTTCGTATCGAACGCGAAGCTCATCCCTATAGTTTAGCTTCTCCATCAAATCTTCTTAGAACATTCGACAGAAACCATAAGCCTGCAATGACTGATTCGACCTAAATTAATTCGGATTTTTGGACGAATGCATTTTTTAATGAAACAAAATAAGTAAAAATGAATTTCGGGAGTAACTAAATACATTTATTTTTCAGACAAAAGCGAAATTCCGAAACAAATTATTTCAGTGTGCACATATCTAATGTGGTCGAGAAAGATTTATCTGAGGGCCTGATTATATCACATGATCAACCCCCTCCATATATTGACAACTTAAAGTGGAGTTCCACCCATTTTTTTAAGTTTGTCTGTGCTGCATGCCCTAATCTCATAGGGGCAGATTCACGTAGATCGGCGCATTATCATTCCGGCGTAGCGCACCACTTTTCCGTTAGACTTGCGCAATCTAGCCGCGTAATCCGGCGATTCACGTAGCTTTTACGCAAGAGCTTGCGCAAACGTAAGGTTTTTTCCGTAGGCGTAAGGAGGAGTAATACAAATTGGGAGGGACGTGGGCGTGTTACATTGAAATGAGCCGTGACCCCATGCAAATGAAGGGCCGGCCGACTCGCGCATGCGCGCATGAAGGAAACCATGTCAGCTCCGTTGTGCGCATGCTCACAACTCGGGAGCGGCGCAATCATTGAAATTGGAAATGGACTAGGGCAATGTTGTGAACTACGCAGACAGCATAAATAGACACACACAAACGCCCTTCCATTGCAAAAGTACATCCCTTTGTGTCCCTTCCCATTGAATCAAGTGCTTTTGCTCTGTTGTTCGTTAGAGTGTGTTTTGTAGTTGTGAGATTAGTGTTCTGTGTGATCTTGTGCTTGTTGGTAGTTTTGTGAAAGTGTATTTTGATAAGTGTTTGAGACTGTTTGTTTGATTGATAGATTTCTGAGCGTTTGTTTTCTTGCTTTATTTTTTCATCTGATTTTTTTGTGTGTGTTTCTTGCTGAGTGCTAGTGTGATTTTTGGCTGTTCTTTTTCTCTTTGTGTGTGTTCTTGTCTGATTGGTTGTGCTTGTATTTGTGACAGATTTTTGGTGACTGCTAGTGAGTTTGTTTGGAAGTATGACTGAGAGAAAAAGAAAGCTCAATTTTACTGTGGGGGAAAAAAGAATTCTTGCCCGGGCCATTACCGACTATGGGCGTTTTCTCCACGGCCCGCAGAGTGCCACCACCACCCCGGCCAGGAGGAGGGAGATCTTGGATATGATCACAGAGCAGGTCAATTCATCGGGGGAGGGGGAGACACGGACCCGCTCTGGGATAGAAAAGAAAATAAATGACCTCCGGCGTGAGGTGAAAAAAAAACTGGCCGCAATAAATGCCCATGCCAGGGGCACAGGAGGGGGCCCACCATGCCGGGTTAGATTTTCTGAGACGGAGCGTGTGGTGGCCCTGACCTTTCACCGGCATGAAGTGGAGGGCCTGCCAGGCTTTGACACAAGTCCGGTCCCCGCGGTGCCAGGTAAGGTTTTTATTTCTCTCAGGTGTGTAGCATGTGTGGGGGAGGGGGTGAAAGGGAATATGTGGCAAGTGTGTGGATCCTCCAACCTGTGAATGTTTTGTGTCATCCACAGCTGTGCAGGAGGGTGCAGGGCCATCTGGACTGACCGCTCCAACCCCAGGACAGCAGCCTAATGAGGCCCCCCCAACAAGGCCAGAGTCCGCAGAGGAGGAACAAGAGGAGGGGGAGGATCATGCGGAGGACGATCATGAGGAGGAGCAGAATCATGAGGAGGAGGAGTCCATGGAAGGCACTGGCCCTTTGGTTTCTGCGGACTCTTCCCCTCTGGCTGCAAGAAGCCTGCCCTCCCTAAGGGTCAGCCCCCCCCCTCCTCCCCCAACATGGCTCCCCTCACAAGGGCCTCCCCTTCTCCCCGGCCACAACCATCAGCTGGAGCCAGGAGGTCATCCCCAAGCACCAGGGGGGCGCCCAATCTCATGCCCGCCTGTCTGAGAAGGAACCTGGCCACCCAGACCCGCCTTCTGAGACAGCTCTGCCAGACTATGGGGCGGGTGGATCAGACCCTGTCCTCCATTAATGATAGCCTGGGTAACCTGGACTCCCACTCCCGGGCCTCCACAACCTGCCTAAATGACCTGCAAACTACAGCAGCAGGCGTTGGGCAGGATGTGAGGGCCCTTACCCAGGCTATCCAGGGCAACACGGCAACACTTGGTGCTGCCCTGGACAGAATAGCCGTGGCCTTGGAGGGCAGGCCGCCAGGTGGGCAGATCTCAGGGGCTGCTCCTCCTTCCCCGGCTTTTCCCCTCCCCCATGCGTCTCCCCTGAGGGTCCGGGGCCGTGGCCGGGGGCGCCCCAGGCGTGGCTCAGGCAGAGGACAATAATTTTTTTTTCCCCCTTTTGTTTGTTTTGAAAGCTTTTTTATTTTTGTTCTCTGCTTTTTTTTGTTTTTTCTAAGCATTTTTTTTTTCCTATGCATTTTTTGTTTTTATGCATTTTTGTTTGTTTGACTTTTTTGGCATATTTTGGGTTGTGAATGATGTTTGAATGTGGGGGTGACATTCCTGCTGGAAAAGGGGTGTCACCCTCAATTTTGGTGGAGAAGGGTTCCCCAGGACCAGGGAGAAGTGATTCCCAGGTCCGTGTGAATGGTGTATGAATGTACAGTGACATAATTGGAGCCTTGACGTGGCGTTACTGCTCACCAGTCTTGCATGGTGGACTGGTGCCAATCCAATTTGATGAGGATGTGGGGTGTGTGTGCTAGGGACCACAGTGGTGTGCATGCATGCATTCTCATTGTGCCATGATTAATGTGTGTGTTTAACGTGCAAAGATGCCCAATATGAGCTGCCTCCTGACTGCTCTTCCCTCAGAAGACGGGGTATCCTCGGTTAGGGGTTGATTTTCTGGTTGGGGGGTCAGATCATCACGTAGCTCAACCTGCAGGCCCTTCCTCACTGCGAGATTGTGTAGCATGCAACATGCAGCGATGATATGGCACACGAAGTTTGGGGAATACAACAGTGTACCCCCTGACTTATCCAGGCATCGGAAACGTGACTTCAGGAGGCCAAAGGTGCGCTCCACCACTGCACGGGTTTTGATGTGTGCTTCATTGTATCGTTCCTCTCCTGGGGTTTGGGGGTTCCGGATAGGAGTCATGAGATGGGGTCCCAGTGCATATGCAGAGTCACCTGTAAAGGAAAAGACAGGAGAATGTTAGTCATGCATGTGCCACTTCTGTTGTGCATCACGGGAGGGGATAGTCATGCCTGACTCCCATGTCACTCACCAACCAGCCAGGTGTTCCCATACACGTTCTGTTCGAATTCTGTTCGGATGTGGCTTTGATTGTAGATGTAGCTGTCATGGCTGGACCCTGGGTGTTTGGCACGGACGTGCCATATGAGGCCTTGGGCATCAACTATCACCTGTACGTTGATGGAGTGCCAATTCTTCCGATTGCGGTACATGTGCTCGGTCTCATGGGGGGGCTGGAGTGCCACATGTGTGCAATCTATGGCCCCCACAGTGCGTGGGAATCTGGCAATTCGGTAGAAATCTGCCATTGCCTTGATTCGAATCTCCTCAGTGGTGGGTTTGATGATTTGGTTGGCCAAGCGTGTGAGGATTGCAGGGACAACCTGGTGCACACATCTGCTCATGGAGGATTGTGACATCCCAGCCACCACTCCACTTGTACGCTGAAAAGAGCCACTGGCAAGGACATGGAGTGTTGCCAGGACCTTCACCAGTGGCTGCACTGCATGTGAGCGTTGTGTTGGGCTGGTGATGTCCTCCTGCAGGGTTGTGGTTAATTCCAGGATGGCATGAGGGGGGAATCTGAAGATGCGATACACCTCAGAATCACTCATGCCAAACAGGTCTATGCGTGTGCGGTATACCCTCTCCCGTGCCATCCTCCGTGCCCTCCTCCTTCTTTGGTCATCTATATTCACTAGTGCAGCTATGAGCGACGATGCCCCTAGCATGTTGGCAGTCAAATTGTAGTGCAACACGTGTGTGTGGTCTGCTCCTCAATAACGGTGTTGCTTTATCTGACAATTAGACTTTTTTTCAAAAGTTAGATCAGCTTTTATGGGCTCTAACTTTAGACAGGACATTTTGCAGTTGCGCACATCGCGTAGCCTGCGCAGCAACTGCGTTTTTTTGTGGATCCCCGTAACTCCCTCATTAGCATATTTGACTAGCAAATCAATGGTGTGTCTAGCGCAGTTTTGCGCGAAGGGAAGCGAATGTCTAACTCAATTACGCCGGACCAAAAAACGTAGATTTCTGGCGTATATTGTTTTGTGAATCGCGTCCAACTATACGCACGCGCACATTTAGACTTACGCACGCGCAACAGCAGTTGCGCACGCGTAATCGCTCTGTGAATCTGGCCCATAGTGTTCAGAATGGACAATTTTTATTTATTTTGTTGCTTGTAAATACATTTATTTTGTAGTCCTTCATTACTTCCTCCTTAATAGCCTAGGCTATTAAGTCACAAGGCTATTTGCAAGTGTTTCTGGGATAGGCATCATGTTTCCCAGTAGTCCTTGCAAACCTGACTGAAACCTATTACATTGCTTGTGCAGCACTGAGCATGTGCGAGATATGCAAAGCTGAAATCCAGGAAGTCATACAGTCTGGCTTCATGATGCCCACACTTAAGATCTAAATGCTGTAACAACCTCCCCTTTAAGGTTATAATAAACACACACTGTTTAACCATTTGCTGACCACTTAACGCTGATATACGTCAGCAGAATGGCAGCAGTAGGCAAATGGACATACCTGTACGTCCTCTTTAATAAGCCGTGTGCCGTGCACTCGCTGCACTCTCCGTGACCGTGCAGTGGGTCCCCCAAACTCGATGTTTGCCAGCGGCCTGCGATCGTGTCACAGAGAGGCAGAACAGGGGGATGCCTGTGTAAATAAGGCATTTCCCTGTTCTATCTAGTGACAGGACACTAGAGCCCAGCCCCCACACAGTTAGAATCACTCTCTAGGACACACTTAACCCCTTCATCACCACCTAGTGGTTAACCCCTTCCCTGCCAGTGCCATTTACACAGTAACAGTGCATTTTTATAGCACTGATCGCTGTATAACAGACAATGGTCCCAAAATAGTGTCAAAGGTGTCCGATGTGTCTACCATAATGTTGCAGTCATGATAAAAATCGCAGATTGCCCCCATAACTAGTAAAAAAATAATAATAATAAAAATGCCAAAAAAGTTGGCGCAAACCAATCAATATACGCTTAATGCGATTTTGTTTACCAAAAATATGTAGAAGAATACATATTGGCCTAAACTGAAGAAAAAAAAACATTTTTTTTATATATTTTTGGGGGATATTTATTAAAGCAAAAGGTAAAAAATATTGGGGTTTTTTTTCCAAATCGTCGCACTTTTTTGTTTAGAGTAACAACAAATTAAAATCGAAGAGGTGATAAAATACCACCAAAAGAAAGTTCTATTTCTGGGAAAAAAAGGACGTAAATTTTGTTTGGATGCAACGTCGCATAACCGCGCAATTGTCAGTTAAAGCAACGCAGTCCCGAATAGCAAAAAATGGCCCGGTCATTGGGCAGCCAAATCCTCTGGGGCTGAAGTGGTTAATTTACATTGGCCCCTCTCTTTCTTTATGTGGATGATTGCACTGTAATTATTTAATAAGAAGAAGCTGGCCGCTCGAAGGATCATGACACAAAATGGTCTGCCGACCAGCTCCTCCTAGTCATTGGCTGAAAGTGCTAACCAGTGCGTTCTGGTGTAGAGGGGGGGCCCCAGTCAGAACAAAATAGCACTGCAGGGAAGATCCGTGTACTAACATATGATTGTTAGTACAGTGGCTCCGATCTGAGCTGTGAGGTTTTTTTTTTTCGTTCAACTCGCTGGGTTAAACGAAAAAAAAATTTTTTTAATGTGTATGGGGCTTAAATCTCTCTGACCCTAGATGTTGTCACACTGTTTGATCTCAGCTTCAGTAATGCTGACCATTTAAAAAATCCTTCTTGTTTCTAAAGTGAAGCCATAAATTAGACCATAAACATGATGAATAGTGTTGCTCACGAATATTCGCATTGCGAATATTCGCTACGAATATTGCATATTCGAGTATTCGCGAATAACTCGAATATTGCGGCGAATATTCGCTGTGGTGAATATTCGTATTTTTTCAAATGTATTTTTAAAACAGATCACATCCTAGTGATCTCCATCGACGTCTAAAAGCATTGCTGGTATGATTAGAGAGAGACCCTGGGCCGAGTAGCTGATGCGATTCTTTTATGTTGCCGAAAATTCGCATTGCGAATTTTCGGCAACATAAAAGAATCGCATCAGCTACTCGGCCCTTCTTTTGCATCAGAGCCAATCAGAATAACTTGAATATTCGGCAAAAGGAATATTGCGCGATATTCCTTTTGCCGAATATTCAAGTTATTCTGATTGGCTCTGATGCAAAAGAAGGGCGGAGAAGATAATCGCGCAATATTCCTTTTGCCGAATATTCGAGTTATTCTGATTGGCTCTGATGCGCCCTTCTTTTGCATCAGAGCCAATCAGAATAACTCGAATATTCGGCAAAAGGAATATTGCGCGATATTCCTTTTGCCGAATATTCGAGTTATTCTGATTGGCTCTGATGCAAAAGAAGGGCGGAGAAGATAATCGCGCAATAGGAATATTGCGCTATTATCTTCTCCGCCCTTCTTTTGCCCCCTTATTCTCCTTTCTTTTAAGTAGAGTTAGTGTAGAGTTAGTGTTTAGTGCATATTAGTTTAGTAATACAGGAAATGATCTCCGTTTATGAGAATTTCGCAATCATTTTCGCATTAGCGAAATTTCGCAACATTTTTTTTGGATAAAATATCACGAATATTCGATATTAGCGAATATTCGCGAATATTCTTCTATATATTCGCGCAATATCGCGAAATCGAATATGGCGTATTCCGCTCAACACTAATGATGAACAGTTATTACGGTATCTGAATGGTCACATCTCTTGCAAATATAATATGGTACACAGATTATCCTTGATTCTGGTCCATTTTTTCCGTTTTACAAATCTGACCCAGTATATTAATGGCCAACTTATCTTATGTAACAAGGCATTGGCGTTCTGACAGGAGAGAAGGGATAGAATTTTTTTTGAAACCCGAAAAAGTTGGTCCGATGGAACGTACACACGGTCGGACAAATTCGAAAAGTTGCAGATTTTGAAGTTGGTTGGCCAAAAGTCTGACCATGTGTATAGGGCTTAAGTGAAACTTCTGTGGAATAGGCTCCGTGTTTTCCCCTCAAAGTCATCAAAAATCTTGTTTTGTTCTGAAATCAAATAAAGCTGTGGCAGAAGAAAACAGGCTTGCTTGATCAAAATAGGCATGCTCAATGCAAAGCATGATGAAATTCACTAACACACTCAAAAACGCACTCATAAGTGTAAAAGGGCCCTTACAATTGTTTGCTTTTTGTCTTTTCCATTATACAGAAAAAAATAATACATACACTACTATATCTTTCCCTTTAAAGTTATTTCTAACTTTTTTTTTTTCACTTTCAAAGCAAATCAGTTTGTTCCTTTACTTTGTATGGTGCTTAGTGCATTTTCTATAGCTCGTCTTGTTTCTAAATGTCTAAGTGAAACTGCTGTGGAAAAGGCTCTGTGTTTTTCCCTCAAACTCATCAAAAATCTTGGTTTGTTCTGAAATCAAATAAAGCTGTGCCAGAAGAAAGCAGGCCTGCTTGATCAGTGCTCGGAGTTCTTACAATCTTTTGTTGTTCAGGCAGCAGGGTCTCCGCTTTCATCGTCAATGCGTAAAATTTAACACCCTCCCCTCAACATGGTTACTTACTCACTTTGTTTTTGTTCATCAAATTAATTATTTATGTATTGATTTATCTTTGAAGAGAAGCTTGAAGGGAGATAAACCCTGACAAAAGAAAAATAGCCTTTGAATTTATTTGCTTAAATGGTTTGTAAGGGATATTCTTTAACGCATGGAAATACGCGTTATCTGTACACACATATGGTAGTCTTTAATACAACATTGTATGATTTTAGACACATTGAGAACTGTTGTCAAATGTCTCTGGATGTCAGGTTTTGATGATTGGTCCCAGAAATTATCCCTGATATTCAGCACCAATAAAACATAACATTTACTATAGGAAGCTCAAGAAAAGCAAACTATGTTCACAACTCTATAAACTATAAAATATGAAAAGGTAATGAGATCTTTAGGCAGGCAGAAGCTGCTGATCTCCTCCAACCCTTTTCAGCCACTTTCTGTCCCCGTTTATCACTCCAGTGTTGTTGGGGGCAGGATTCCTCCATCAATTTAATTTGTGTGGCTGGATAAATCTGTTCATTTATTTTTTCTTTTGGTCCACTAAGTGAATGAACAAATCTGAACCATCTATAACGAGCTTTATTGAGCCTAACTATGTAAGGATCATTTTGAACTTTTCTTCAAAACTTCTATGAGCCTTTATTGAGAGGTGAGAATGTATTCCTCAATAATAAAGTGTTACTAAACCCAGGACCCTGCATTCACAATATCTGGTCTCCCACATTACAAAGAACAAGGAAATTCAATTATTTTAGTAAATATGAACTTCTACATATCTTTTATCATCAGCAGTATATAGCAGTCATGTGACTTCTATGAGGGTCTGGGTAAAGCTTGATGGAGGACTTTTCATTAGACTCTGACTGTTCTATGAGGCTGCATGACTCCTGACCCTCTGTCTGGACAGTGCTGATTGGCCCTGTGCTGATCACATGCACCCTTCAAAAAAAAAACATAATATACACAGGAGATGGATTGGGGACTGTGGAAGAAGGGGAAGATCAGAGAAGACGGGATCAGCCTTTATACACGATGCCCAGGATTTACCCCATAGGTTCCACAGTGAGTACAACAAGCATGCTTTATTGCATATACAGACTGATTTTACAGTTGTGGGTGTAGCTGGTCAGCTAAAACCTGTCCTAGGTTGCTAATATGACTACATGCATATACAGCTAGAACTGTTAATAACCTCAATACAATTCATATGCTCATATGTGAGAGATAAAAGCAGAGTTATTTACTGTGATTTCATGTTTTGAATGTCATATAACAGTTGTATATTGTGTTCACAAAAGCAAAAAAAGAGAATATGCCATTTAAGACTTTTTCTATATACTGTAAGGTAAGCTCAAGACCCAGCAGAATTGAAACCAGAAAGCATAGAGTTAAGCTTTTGTTATTTAGCAGGAGTCTTGGCCAATCACCGCCAATCTCACATTGAGCAGGAGTCTTGGCCAGTCACAGACAGCTTTTTACACATTCTGTCTGGAAAATTCCCAGCACACTGCTAGAATTCATAACACCAGAGAGAGAGAGAGGAACTAAACAGACACAGACCAGTCAGAGTTCTGTTTTATGGAAGCAAGTGGCCAAAATAGGTATTTAATACAGTTATATATGTTCCTATTGTTAAAGGGGGAGTTCCACCCACAATTTCACTTTTTAAATATAAATACCCCTGTAATACACAAGCTTAATGTATTCTAGTAAAGTTAATCTGTAAACTAAGGTCCGTTTTGTTAGGTTGTTACAGCATTTAGATTTGTTTATAATCTAGAAATAGACCGTGGCCATCTTAAGTGTGGGCATCATGAAGCCAGACTGTATGACTTCCTGGATTTCAGCTTTGCATATCTCGCACATGCTCGGTGCTGCACACTAGGATTCAGTCAGGTTTCAGTCAGGTTTGCAAGGACTACTGGGAAACATGATGCCTATCCCAGAAACCCTTGCACTTAGCCTTAGCCTTGTGACTTAATAGCCTAGGCTAATAAGGAGGAGGAAGTAATGAAGGACTACAAAATAAAGGTATTTACAAGCGAAAAAATAAATAAAAATTGTCCATTTTGAACACTATGAGATTAGGGCATGCAGTGCAGACAAACATAAAAAAATGGGTGGAACTCATTAGAACTGTATACAGGAACTAGTTATGTGTTTACTTGTAGTTCCACCAAACAAACAGCAAATTTCAATTCCAAACCCCAAACGTGCTATCAAACATCATAGCAAATGTTCAAACGAGCAAACAAACGTGCTATCAAACTGCAAACAGCAATAAAGAGCGAGTAAAACTATTGATTAGGCCTCAGAGAGATCATAAAGTGTTTAAATAACTTAACCACTTAAGCCCCGGACCAAAATGCAGCTAAAGGACCAGGCCCCTTTTTGCAAATTGGCACTGCGTCGCTTTAACTGACAATTGCGCGGTCGTGCGACGTGGCTACCAAACAAAATTGGCGTCCTTTTTTCCCCACAAATAAAGCGTTGGTCGTTTTTGATCACCTCTGCAGTTTTTATTTTTTTCGCTATAAACAAAAATAGAGCGACAATTTTGAAAAAAATACAATGTTTTTTACTTTTTGCTATAATAAATATCCCCCAAAAATATGTATAAAAAAAACTTTCCTCAGTTTAGGCCGATATGTATTCTTCTACTTATTTTTGGTAAAAAAATCGCAATAAGCGTTTATCGGTTGGTTTGCGGAAAATTTATAGCGTTTACAAAATAGGGGATAGTTTTATTGCATTTCTATTATTTTTTTTACTACTAATGGCGGTGATCAGCGATTTTTTTTGTGACTGCGACATTATGGTGGACACTTCAGACAATTTTGACACATTTTTGGGACAAATGTAATTTTCACAGCAAAAAATGCATTTAAATTGCATTGTTTACTGTGGAAATGACAGTTGCAGTTTGCGAGTTAACCACAAGGGGGCGCTGTAGGAGTTATGTGTTCCCTGTGTGTGTTTACAACTCTAGGGGGGTGTGGCTGTAGGTGTGACGTAATCGACCCCCCTATTTTTATGACGCAATCGATGCAGCCGCCACAGTGAAGCACGGGGAAGCCTTGTTTACACACGGTTCTCCTCGTTCTTCAGCTCCGGGGACCAATCGCCGCACTCCAGCAACGATCGGGTCCGCGCGCCGTGACCCACGGCTGGGTAGTAGTGGATCTGCCCAGCCATGCCATTCTGCCGACGTATATGTGCAAGAGGCGGTCCTTAAGTGGTTAAAGAGAGAGTACAGATACTGAAAAAATTAATATATTTACCATTTTATGTAGAATGACAAGATTGAACAGTTGAACCGCCATTTGTTATACTTTATTCAACACATGTTTGTACATGGACTGTCTGCTGCGAAATTGTCAGTGATATATATGAAGCTGAAGTTAATAAAGAAGTTATTTCAAGAGTTTGGTGTGCTCTTTAAACCTACTGCTTCCATAGAACGGAGCTAGAGGAATTATAGAGTAACAAATAGTCTTGTTCGGACTAAAAGATCAGAGAAATCAAAGTTCTTCTAATGCCACAGCGCATAAAGGCACTTCATAGTGCTGTGCCTGCCTCAGTGGGTTTAGTAACACTCAGGGCCGGCGCTACCACTAGGCGGATTAGGCAGCCGCCTAGGAGCGCACTGCCGCCTAGAGCGCATCTACGGCCACTAGGGGTGTTGAAATAATTGGCGGCAGCAATCGCAATGGCGCGCCCTGTCTCCCCTGGCATCTTCCTGTCCCGCTCCTCCAGTTTAGTCAGAGGCACCCCCCTCCTTCTCCCCCTCGTTCGCACTGCTGCCCACTCAGATCGCTCAGTAACTCCTCAGAAGGCGATCTGCAGGGGGCGGAGTCCTGTACCGCTTGGATTAGGAGAGAAGATGAGCTCTGAAGGGGGGGGGGGTTTAGAACATCGCTGAGGAGGCGGGGTTGGACGGTCCGGTGGAAGAGGGTGGAGTCGGTCAGTAATGGAGGAGAGAAAGTTCATTGTCCAGTGATGTTAGGAGCTGGGATGGGGGTCCGTTCTCATCACACTGCTTGTCATCTGCCTGAAGGTGAGTCACCACCTATTCACACACAGGGGGATACCGACATCCTAACACAGTTGTCTGCATTCTGACTGTGTGCAGAGGAGTGTACTGTACACCCCTCGTGCCGCCCCCCACCTGTATACTGCACATCCCCCTAACTGTATACTGCACACACCCACCCCCCTAACTGTATACTGCACACACCCCACCCCCTTACTGTATACTGCACACACCCCACCCCCTTACTGTATACTGCACACACCCCACCCCCTTACTGTATACTGCACACACCCCACCCCCTTACTGTATACTGCACACCCTCCACCCCCTTACTGTATACTGCACACCCTCCACCCCCTTACTGTATACTGCACACCCTCCACCCCCTTACTGTATACTGCACACACCCACCCCCTTACTGTATACTGCACACCCTCCACCCCCTAACTATATACTGCACACCCCCCACCCCCTTACTGTATACTGCACACCCCACACCCTTACTGTCTGTATACTGCACACACCCCACCCCCTAACTGTAAACTCCACACCCCCTTACTGTATACTGCACACCCTGCACCCCCTTACTGTATACTGCACACCCTGCACCCCCTTACTGTATACTGCACACCCTCCACCCCCTTACTGTATACTGCACACCCTCCATCCCCTAATTGTATACTGCATACCCTCCACTCCCTTACTGTATACTGCACACCCTCCACCCCCTAATTGTATACTGCACACCCTCCAGCCCATTACTGTATACTGCACACCCTCCACCCCCTAATTGTATACTGCACACCCCCAGCCCCTTACTGTACACTGCACACCCCCTAACTGTATACTGCACACCCCCTAAGTGTATATTGCACACCCTTACCCCCTAACTGTATACTGCACACCCTCCACTCCCTTACTGTATACTGCACACCCCCCAGCCCCTTACTGTATACTGCACACCCCCCAGCCCCTTACTGTATACTGTACACCCCCCAGCCCCTTACTGTACACTGCACACCCCCTAACTGTATACTGCACACCCCCTAAGTGTATATTGCACACCCTTACCCCCTAACTGTATACTGCACACCCTCCACTCCCTTACTGTATACTGCACACCCCCCAGCCCCTTACTGTATACTGCACACCCCCACCCCCTTACTGTATACTGCACACCCCCCAGCCCCTTACTGTATACTGCACACCCCCACCCCCTTACTGTATACTGCACACCCCCCAGCCCCTTACTGTATACTGCACACCCCCCGCCCCTTACTGTATACTGCACACACCCCACCCCCTTACTGTATACTGCACACCCCCTTACTGTATACTGCACACCCTCCACCCCCTTACTGTATACTGCACACCCCCCACCCCCTAACTGTATACTGCACACCCCCCACCCCCTAACTGTATATTGCACACCCCCACCCTCTTCATACTGCACACCCCCTTACTGTATACTGCACACCCTCCACCCCCTAACTGTAATCTGCACACCCCCTAACTGTATACTGCACACCCCCCAGCCCCTTACTGTATACTGCACACCCCCCAGCCCCTTACTGTATACTGCACACCCCCCAGCCCCTTACTGTATACTGCACACACCCCACCCCCTAACTGTATACTGCACACACCCCACCCCTTACTGTATACTGCACACCCCCTTACTGTATACTGCACACCCTCCACCCCCTTAATGTATACTGCACACCCCCACCCCCATAACTGTAATCTGCACACCCCCCACCCCCTAACTGTATATTGCACACCCCCACCCTCTTACTTTATACTGCACACCCCCTTACTGTATACTGCACCCCCTCCACCCCCTTACTGTATACTGCACACCCCACACCCCCTAACTGTATACTGCACACCCTGCACCCCCTAATTGTATACTGCACACCCCCAGCCCCTTACTGTATACTGCACACCCCCACCCCCTAACTGTATACTGCACACCCCCTAAGTGTATATTGCACACCCTTACCTCCTAACTGTATACTGCACACCCTTACCCCCTAACTGTATACTGCACACCCCTACCCCCTTACTCCTAACTGTATACTGCACACCCCCTAAGTATATTGCACACCCTTACTGTATACTGCACACCCCCTAAGTGTATATTGCACACCCTTACCCCCTAACTGTATACTGCACACCCCCACCCCCTAACTGTATACTGCACACCCCCACCCCCTAACTGTATACTGCACACCCCACACCCCCTAAGTGTATATTGCACACCCTTACCTCCTAACTGTATACTGCACACCCTTACCCCCCACCTGTATACTGCACATCCCTACCCCCCACCTGTATACTGTACTTTGGGGGTATTACACTGAGGTGATTCCATTTGGGGATTACAAAAAATCTCCACCAGCCATCTCCGCCTTACACATGGGCAGGGCAAAGGGGTGGAATCGGGGGGAGTTTGGACGGAGGCGGGGGGCGGCAAAATGAGGTTTCGCCTAGGGTGTCGAAAATCCTTGCACCAGCCCTGGTAACTCAACCCCCCTAGTGTTACTAAACCCACTGAGGCAGCACAGCACTATGAAGTGCCTTTTTGCGCTGTGGCATTAGAAGAACTTTGATTCTTCTGGAGCATCTAAAATCTGGGGCAATTCTGCATTGAAACCAATCAGCTTCCAGGTTTTATTGTCAAATTTTAATTGAACAAGCTAAAGTTAGAAGCCGATTGGCTACCATGCACAGCTGCACCAGATTCTGAGTGCTCCAGTTTTAGTAAATCCCATCTTTTAAGAGAATAGTCCTCTGACCCTCTGTCTGGACAGTGCTGATTGGCCCTGTGTTGATCACATGCAAAAAACACTATATACACCAAACTCAGTATGTGCAGAGTGACTACAAAAGCTGTGTTCTATCAGGAGATGGATTGGGGACCGTGGAAGAAGTGGAGGATCAGAGAAGACAGGATCAAACAGCCTTTTACACAATGTGGAGGATTAACCCCTTAGGTTCCACAGTGAGTATAAAAAGCATGCTTTACTGCATATACAGACCTTTTTTTTACTGTTGTGGTTTAGTAACACTTTTAGAGACGTGTCCTCTTTGAAAAAATCTGTTGCTAAAATTGTAGTATTTGCTAACCAGTCTCCCATCATGGGTCTGTAATTTGTACCTAAAAATGTCCTTATTCATATCGTTTAGTATACAGTTTTTGCTAAACTTCTCTATCCAAACTGATGAGTAGGGATGAGCTTTTGATTTCAGGTAGAGCGTAGATTCATAGCAAACTCAACTCTAGTGTTGCTCACGCAACATTGCTCATTGCATATTCGAGTATTCGCGAATAACTCGAATATCGCGGCGAATATTCGCTATTCGAATATTCGTATTTTTTCAAATTTCGCAATCAAATTCGCAATCATTTTCGCATTCGCACTAGCAATTTTTTTTTTTTTTTATAAAATATAGCGAATATTCGTAAATATAGAATATTCGTGATATTTTATCCAAAAAAAAATAGCGAAATTTTGCAATTTTTTTTTTTTTTTTTATAAAATATCACGTATATTCGATATTAAAAGTCACACAAAAAAAAATAGCGAAATTTCGCTATTTTTTTTTTATATATATATATAAAATATCACGAATATTCGATATTAAAAGTCACACAAAAAAAAATAGCGAAATTTCGCATTGGCGAAATTTCGCAATTTTTTTTTTTTTATAAAATATCACGAATATTCGATATTAAAAGTCACACAAAAAAAATAGCGAAATTTCGCAATTTTTTTTTTTTTATAAAATATCACGAATATTCAATATTAACGAATATTCGCGAATATTCTTTGAAATATTCGCAAAAAAACGCGAAATCGAATATGGCGTATTCCGCTCATCACTACTCAACTCTTAGTAGACATGGTGAACAAATGCATACATTTGCCACAATAGCAACCAGCTTTTCCTGGCCCTTGAATTTACATTAGGAGGGTTAGAATGGCCAAAAAAGGTGTTTTGTTATGTGCCTGCTCCCTCAGGGCTCCCAGCAACTACAGTGCCTATTCCTACTCCTTGAAATTTTCCGCATTTTGTCATGTTACAACCAAAAGCATAAATGTATTTAATTGGGATTTTATGCAATAGACAACACAAAGTGGCTCATAATTGTGAAGTGGAGAGAAAATGATAAATGTTTTTCAACATTTTTTACAAAAAAATCTGTGAAAAGTGTGGCATGCATTTGTATTCAGCCCCCCTGAGTCAATACTTTGTAGAACCATCTTTCGCTGCAATTACAGTTGCAAGTCTTTTTGGGGATGTCTCTACCAGCTTTTCACATCTATAGTGACATTTTTGGCAGATTGGATGGAGAGCGTCTGTGAACAGCAATTTTCAAGTCTGTCTGGCCACAGATTCTCAATTGGTCTTAGGTCTGGACCTTGACTGGACCATTCTAACATTCTCTTTGATCTAAACCATTATATTGTAGCTCTGGCTGTATGTTTATTGTCATGTCCTGCTGGAAGGTGAACCTCCACCCCAGACTCAATTCTTTTGTAGACTCTAAGGCCGCGTACACACGATCGAACATGTCCGCTGAAACTGGTCCGCAGACCAGTTTCAGCGGACATGTTCGATCGTGTGTACGGCCTATCGGACCGGTTCGATGGTTAGTACACAAAAATCATCGGACCAAAAACCTGCACATGCTCAGAATCAAGTCGACGCATGCTTGAAAGCATTGAACTTTATTTTTTCATCACGTTGTTGTGTTCTACGTCACCGCGTTCTGGTCCGAGGGGATTTTGGTCCGATGGTGTGTACGCACATCAGACCAACAGACCACTTCAGCGTGGTCCGATGAAAACGGTCTGTCGGACAAGTTTCATCGGACATGTCTGATCGTGTGTACGCGGCCTAACAGGTTTTCTCTTAAGATTGCCCTGTATTTGGCTTCATTCATCTTCCAATCAACTCTGACCAGCTTCCCTGTCCCTGCTGAAGAAAATCATCCCCACAACATGATCCTGGCACCACCATGTTTCACGGTGGGGATGGTGTGTTCAGAGTGATGTCCAGTGTTAGTTTTCTGCCACACCTTTTGCTTTTAGGCCAAAAAGTAGAATTTTGGTCTAATCTGACCAGAGCACCTTCTTCCACATGTTTGCTGTGTCTCCCACGTGGCTTCTAGCAAAATGTAAACATGACTTCTTATGGCTTTCCTTCAACAATGTCTTTCTTCATGCCACACTTCAATAAAGGGCAGATTTGTGGAGTACACGACTAATAGTTGTCCTGTGGACAGATTTTCCCACCTGAGCGGTGGATCTCCGCAGCTCCTCCAGAGTTACCATGGGCCTCTTGGCTGCTTTTCTGATTAACCACTTAAGGGCCCCTTCACACCAATATACATCAGCAGAATGGCACAGCTGGGCACATCCACGTACCTGTACATGGCCCTTTAAGCCCAGGAGTGGGGTCGCACGCGTCCGTGACCAGGACTCGCAGACCCGATCTCCGCTGGAGTCCGGCGATCGGTCCCCGGAGCTGAAGAACGGGGAGAGCCGTGTGTAAAAACGGCTTCTCTGTTCTTCCCTGTGGCGCCCACATTGATTGTGTGTTCCCTTACATAGGGAATCACAATCAATGACGCCACACCTACAGCCACACCCCCCTACAGTTAGTAACAAAAATGAGGTCACACATAACCCTTTCAGCGCCCCCTGTGGTTAACTCCCAAACTGTAATTGTCATTTTCACAATAAACAATGCATTTTAAATGCATTTTTTGCTGTGAAAATGACAATGGTCCCAAAAATGTGTTAAAATTGTAAGAAAAATGCTGAGTAAAAAAAAAAATAATGCAATAAAACTTTTCCCTATTTTGTAAACGCTATAAATTTTGCGCAAACCAAGCGATAAACGCTTATTGCGATTTTTTTACCAAAAATAGGTAGAAGAATACGTATCGGCCTAAACTGAGGAAAAATACTTTTTATATATATATATTTTTGGAGGATATTTATTATAGCAAAAAGTAAAAAATATTGCATTTTTTTCAAAATTGTCGCTCTATTTTTGTTTATAGCGCAAAAAATAAAAACTGCAGAGGTGATAAAATACCACCAAAAGAAAGCTCTATCTGTGGGAAAAAAAGGATGCACAACTGTCTGTTAAAGCAATACAATGCCGAATCGCAAAATCTGGCCGGGTCTTAAGTGGTTAAAGGGGTCGTAAACCCTCAAGCTTTTCACCTTACTACATTCTAAACCTTCTGTGATGTAGCAGCCCCCCAGAGCATCCTGTTTTATTTACCTGAACCTGGTCTGATTGGATAGATTGATAGCAGAGCAGCCATTGGCTCCCGTTACTGTCAATCAAGTCCAATGATCTGCTCTCTATGTTAATGGACACAGCAGCAGGACACAGGAACGCACCCGGATGAGTGCCCCGAGGGAAAACGGCTCTCCAACAGGCCACACCGCTGAGGGACCCCACAAGAGGAAGAACCCAAAACCAACTGCACAGAGGAGGTAAGTATATAATTTTTTTTTTAAACACACCTTTACATATTCTTTACTGCTGTCCTTTGCCCGGCCTGTCAGTTTAGGTGGATGCATTGGCGTAACAACCAGGGGGTGCGTCTGCCCCGGGCGCTGAGCTGAGGGGGGTGCCAGCGACTGGCAGCTCTGCAGATAGTATAGTGAGTGGCTCCTCCACTGAGTACACAGCCCCCGGCTGATACCTCCCAGCGGCCGGCACGGGCACGCCTGGAAGGATGCAGGGGATGCCCTGTTTGGCATAACACTGGTGCGCGCTGCGGAGGCTCCAAGATGGCGACACGCTCTGCAGTCCGGCGCCTGCAGAGACTCCCACTCAGCCAAGCAAGTAAGCGTCGCTGGGATGTGATGCAGGGAGAAAATGGTTTAGCAGAGGCAGGGTGTGTGCTGGGGAAGACCTGGGACAGGCTGCCTGTCCCAAGTCTTCCCCAGCGCACACCCTGCCTCTGCCACAGGCTGAGGCTGGGACTCCGCTGGAGTAGAGTGTTGGCCCGGCCCGGTCCATAGCTTAAGCACAATTACCTTTTTTTCCCGTTCAGCCTCCAGGCTAGAAAGTGTAAAAAGACAAATCTCTTGTTGCAGCTACTTTATTGTGATGGCCATCACTGGTGAAAATTAGGGGCTTTTTGCAAAATCATAACATTTTGTTGAAATGCATTGGATTCAATAGTTAAAGCGTTTGTTACCTTAAAAAATGAATCCTGTCCCTTTAAAACATGTTATACAACACAGTGCTTGTGTTGTGTAATTTGGTCCCCTATATCACCTAAAAAACCTGGTTGATCGTGCCAGTTTCTGCCCTTCCTCCCTGTAAACTGACCAGGGTTCATCATGGCTGCTGCGCTTTGTCAGTTTACGTGCCTCCATCATCCGCTGTCTCTTGTCTGCTCTCCTCTCTGCTCTCCCCCCTTCCCTTCCCTACCTGCCTGCTCGTGACTGTGCCCACCCCCAACCCTCCTGCTGCTGAAATAAAATGTACATTTTCATACTATCTGTCCTGTCTCCTAATGGTGTGTGTGTGATTTATAAAAAAAATGTTGATTGTACCTCATTTCACTCATGTGACTGGCTGTCTCTCTCCTCCTCTCCCCTCCTCCTCCCGACTGACACCAGTGGGGAGGAAATCTCAGCCCTGTCCGCTCTATTTGTCAGACAGGGAGAAGAGAGAGCTGTCTGGTCACGTGAGCGCCGATCAGCACTCTGAATTGAGGTATAATCTGCATTTTTTTAATAAATCACACACACAGGGGGACACAGCATTAAGTGACAGAGTGGATAGTATATATAACGAGAGTGGTTTAATAATGATTTAAACCTGAAAGTAGATTATTCATAGTTTTTAAGGGTACAATGAGCTTTATATGCAATGGGTAACAGAAGCTTCTTTTGACAATTCTTGAAATAGCCTTGTGCCAAATATGCCCCCTCCTTTGCCTCATTATTTAACTTTTTCCCAATAAGTATACAACAAAATAAGTTTAAAATTCAATAGGAAAAAGACCCACAAATACAAAGCAGATTACATTTCCTAAACTACCCTAAATACACATGAATGAATGAATGAAAAACGTATATAGCGTGGCACATGCGAACTGAATCACCTCTGGGCGAAGCACAGCCTTAAAAGTAGATCAAGTAGATCATCTTTTTCAATAAAAATTTGCATATGAAGCCCAATGAGGGAATATGCTTCTGTTTCAGTAACATTTCAGTAACATTTTTGCCGGGCAAAATCAGCATTTGCGGTAAGTTCGTTGTTGCCAAAACCACTCATCCCTATCCAAGACTGAAGCCCTGTAAACACGGGCCAGAATCTCGTCAGGAAAAAACTGTCGTTTTTCCTGACGAGATTCTTGGCAAGAATATCTTGCCACCCGAGTGTACAGACACTCCTTTTAAAAGAACCACGGTTCATTTGGAAGGCAAGAACACGGTGACGGCATCGCGTACGACGAGCATGCGCTCGTCACATTCGATGCCGTCGCCACCATCTTGCTGCACCCTACCTATGCCTAGGAAGCTACCGTGCATGCGTCAAAGTCATTTCGAGCATGCGTGGGTTTCCACGACGACAGATAAGTATACACAGTCTCAGGTTTCTCAGCAGGAAACACTGCTGAGAATCACGATGAGAAAATAGAGAACATGTTCTCTAATTTTACTCGTTGAGATTTTAGGCAGTTTTCTTGATGAGAAACCTGAAAGCCTCGTACACACGCTCAGTATACTCGGCAAGAAAGCTCTGCCAGTAGTTTTCTTGCTGGTTCTTGCCGAGTAAACCAAGCGTGTGTACGAGGCTTTACAGGGAACCTATGGGAGGTACTATGGGTGGCACAAAAATTCTTGTTGGGTAAAAACAAGAACTGTGCTGCTGTTTCCATATAGATACTGAACCCTAGGCCCCATACACACGGGTCGAATCTTAGGCGACAATGGCTGGTTAAAAAAAACATCTGAGTTTCGTCCAGTGTGTATGGGCTCTTTCACACGGGGCTGATCAGTAATGATCCGCCCCGTGCACCTCCGTTTGCTCAGCGGGGATCGCTCCGTTGATCTCCACTGAGCTGCCGGATGACAGGGCAGTCCCCGCACACTGTGCAGGGACCGCCCTGTCAGATCTCCGCTTTCCCCTATGGGGAATCGGATGAACACGGACCGTCTGTCCGTGTTCATCCGATCCGATCCGCCAGACGGAAGGAAAAGTAGGTTTTTCCTCCGGCATACTTTGGCAATCGGAGCGGAGCGGATGTCAGCGGACATGTCTCCGCTGACATCCGCGATCCCATAGGGATGCATGTATGTCCGTTTTTCATCTGACAACGGATGGATGAAAAACGGACATACGGAATGTCCGTGTGAAAGAGCCCTATGTCGTTCTGTCCAAGAGAAGCCAGCCAACTGTCGGACAAGGGTGCTGGAAACCAACATCCAACCAACTCCCAATCAGTGCTCTCAGCCAATGGCAGAGAGCACTGATCAGAGTGTTCTGGCGGGGGGGCCACCTCCCTTGGTTAGTACAGCGGTTCCGACCAGAGCTGTCAGTTTGTACCAGGCTTTATGGCTTAATTTTGAAGTATAATCACCCCATTATACTTAGATAATTTTTCTTCAGACACACAAATGGGAGCTTATGGGTTTTATATGCTATGACTGCTTTTAATACACATCTTAATTGCACACAGAATTTCATAGCAAATTTGTTTCTCACACCTAAGATTAAGTTGGGTAGATTCATCTACATGTGTATGGGCAGCCTTACATAGCAATGGCATGGCTATTAAGGCAATTAAAAAGAAAAGAAAGGAGGGCGCACAGACCTTGTGCATTACCACTTAAATTTTTTAATAAACATGAAATAAAAAGCAATGGTCCTACTTACAAACCTTCAGAAGTAAGCGCATTTAAAAACAGCTAAAACTGGACCTCACGGCACCTGCCAATCCGACCCTTGACACCAATATTGCTGACGCGTTTCTGGGTCTGTGATCACAGACCACCTAGGCTTTGAGGAAGGGGGTACGCCCCAGAAACGCGTCAGCCATATTGGTGTCAAGGGTCGGATTGGCAGGTGCCGTGAGGTCCAGTTTTAGCTGTTTTTAAATGCGCTTACTTCTGAATGTTTGTAAGTAGGACCATTGCTTTTTATTTCATGTT